>JAJOZX010002800.1:470000-588260 GCA_023014485.1 Bathynomus jamesi | reverse complement strand
CTACCTTAGACCTTAGTTTACATGAATTTAATGTAAACAAAAAGGGTACTATTTATGGTCTTCTTTATCAACTTTGCAACATCACGCAACCTGGACTATTGCACGGTGCAACAATCTTGTATCTAAACAACCAAACTGAATTGCAAGAGAGCTCTCTACAGCACACCCTGTACGTACGCATCCCACAAACGAGTAGAAAAGACGCGCAGCGCCCCAAATTGATGCCACCAGCATCCCAAACACTGATGCCACAAGAGCCCAAAAATGCTAGCTCTTATTAAGTGAATTTTTCACTAACCTTACAATTATGAGATGGATATATATACACCTTAAACTTAATATATACAACATGCTGCATCAATCAGCTTAGTCATCATATCGCCTTGGGACAACAATGGTTTCTTCCTCTTCTAGATTTTCTAACACTCCCCACCGAAGAGGCATTGTTGTCGTTACCTTCCGCAAGGTTAGCCAAGCCTTCTCCATGAGGCTGTAACTCAAATGTTTCATCTTGACTATCTGTGTTTTTGCTGATTTCTAAGCATAGAGTTTTTGTATAGTCTCTTTAACTTCCTCCTGAAGTCTTTACCAGTGCAGACCTAACTAAATTGTCTTTGCCAAAAAACACTCTTCAATTATGCCAAGCTCCAGCATTGCCTTGGTATTTCATCCCCAATCATTACCACGTCTCACCTTGGATACAATTTGCATTGGAGCCCTTTACCTTGCCTGATGGGTTAATAATTGAGTTCTGGCAAGTATTCCATCTGCCACCTCTTCCATAACTGATCTTGTAGCTCTTCAAGGTACCTGAACCGTCTGGTTAACTCTCCTTGAGTGCTCTGGATAGGCTGCAAGTCTTCTGGCACACTGGGGCTTGATGTAATCGTTTACCACAAAGAAAATGATTTGGTGTCAATGGATCTGCATCCTGCATACTGTTGTAAACAAAAGCGATAGGCCTACTGTTCACCATTGCTTCTACTTCACATAAAACAGTGCAGAATTCTTCTTTGCTCAAATGAGCATAAGCTAAAGTTTCTTTAATGGACACTTTACACTTCTCACTAGCCTTTCCCAAAAGCCTCCCCACCATGGTGCTCTCTCAACAATAAACTCCCACTGTACCCCTTGGTGTGAAAAGTAGGATTGGAATGCTTCCTCTTTTAGCAAGGACCAAATTTCTTGGAGTTCCTTTTGCAGCCTTTTTGAAGGTTTTTGCATATCCGATATGATTTTATTTGGGAAACCCCTTCTGTTCACAAAACCTTTTAAAGGCCAAAAGAAATACATCACTACTTAAGTTGCTTACCAACTCCAAATGATTGCTCTGGTGGTAGCACAGGTGAAAAGACATATATAACCTTTGTTAGACTCCCCTCGCTCATACACATAGACTGGCCCTGCAAAGTCTACTCCCACTACATCAAATGGGGCAGTATAGACACACCGTTCTCTTGGAAGTGAGTCACCTTTTTCATAATAAGCTTTTGCACTCCAACGCTTGCAAACCACACATTTATGCAAGAACTTTTTTACTACTTGTCTAATTTTGGGAATCCAACATTGTTGTCTAATCTCTATATCACTTCTCTAACTCCAGCATGTAACAGCTTATGATGAGTATCCAGGATCAAAAGGTCCACAAAGTGCCCCCCAGAAGGTAGCAAGATTGGATGTCTTTTCTCCTCTGGAAGCCCGAAAACTGTAGTCTACCTCCTACTCTCAACAAATCCATGATCCAAAAAAAACACATCCAAACCCTTGAGCGCAGAATGTGTTGGTAGAACCTGTAATGGATGGCTGGTGAGCAATTCTCTCTCTTCACCAATTTTTCCTTCTGCATATATACCACCCAGTATTTCCTGGCTTGCTGAATCTCATTACTGTTCAGAATTCCTTCCCTTCTTGTTTCTCCCTTAATGTTGTTGTAAAATCTTATACCATGCTGTCACTCTTACAATCTTTTCAGACTGCTAATGTCCTCAAGCCTCAATATGGGGTCCTGCTGCATAACTTGACAACTGTTCACAGCGCATTTTCTCACCTCACTCACCCATGCTTCTTCAGCCTGGCATTCTCCTACAATAGGCTGATTAGAAGGCCAGTTTTCACTTCCAAGTTTTAGCCACTCTGGCCCATTCCACCACAAACTTGACTGTGCAAGATCTTTCACTGAAATTCCTCGTGTTGTAAATCAGCGGGGTTTTGGGTGCCTGGACAATGCTTCCATTGCTTGGGATCTGTGTGCGCTTGAATTTCCTCCACCCTATTGGCAACAAATGGTTTCCATTTCCTTGCCTGACTTCTTAACCAGTGCCAAACTATAGCGGAGTCTGTCCAATAATAGCTTGGAATTTCATAGAGGGCCAAAGACTTTCGCACTGTAATTGCAAGCCGACTAGCAATAACGGCACCCATCAATTCCAACCTTGGAACGAAAGCCTTTTCAAAGGTGCTACTCTGCTCTTTGCAGCAACCAACCTGCAACTTACTTCCTCTTGCAATGCGCCTCTTATATAAATACAAGTTGCATAGGCTTCCCCTTGCATCACAAAAGATGTGCAGCTCCAAATTGTCTGGACTATTGTTCAACTCTCCAAAGTACCATCTTGGGATTTCAATGTCTCCAAGATGTGCCAATTCTTTGAACCAATATTTCCACCATACCACCATATGATCAGGTAACTCTTGGTCCCAACCAAGTCCAATTTCCCAGAGGCTCTGAAACCAAATTTTTGACTTTATCACAAATGGAGCCAGGAATCCAAGAGGATCATAGACCTTTGAAGCCAAACTAAGAGCTGTACGTTTTGTCCACCTTGTCTCATTCTCAGCCAGCTCTACTAAAGATTTCCCATTGAAGGTAAACAAATCATCATCTTGCTGCCAAACAATGCCTAGCACCTTTGCGTCTATTGCCCACAACTCCTTAATACCAGAATCCTCAATACTTTCTGCTGCATCAGGTACTACACAGGAATGACTCATAAACTCTTGTAATTGCGAATGATTGGGCTGCCATTTTCTAAGCTCCATGCCAGCCTCCCTCATTATAGCTCTAGCCTCCATGAATATCTGTTTAGCCATTTCTGTATTATCCACGGAACACAGCAAATCATCAACATAAAAATTTTTCCTTATGTGTTCAATAGTGTTAGGATAGACTTCAGAATATTTCTTAAAATGGTACTGCATACTAGCTGCCAACAGAAATGGACCAGAGCTGAGGCCAAACAACACTGACTTCATTCTATATGCTTGAACCTTAGGTTCATTTTCCAACAAGTCTTTCGTATCCACCCACAGATACCTTACTGCATCTCTGTCCTCTGTTTTAACTTTATCCGCAAAAAAGGCTTGCTTCACATCTGCAGTCAATGCTACTCTACCAAACCTGAATCTCAGTAACAAGGAAAATAAATCTGCATTTAATTTGGCCCAGCATCCAAACAGTCATTCAAGGACACACCACCTTTGTCCTTGGCTGAGCCATCAAAAACTACCCTCAGTTTGGTGGTAGTTTTGTCTCGCCGTACCACTGCATGGTGTGGCAGATAATGTGCCTCCTGGCTCACCAGCTCACCTTGCACCCTTTCAGCATAGGCCCTCCCTTACATAACTTAGGATGGCCTCATCGTATTCAATTAACAACAACTCATTTTTTCTTAGCCTGTACAATGAAGTCTCCAACCTCCGATTAGCTAGCTGAAGGTTTGAACCGGGTTTGCAAGAATCCTTCCATGGTAGGCCAACTTCATAGCAACCATCTGTAACCCAATCCCTTTTTCAAATTGCTCTAAAACATCATTGTTCACTGTACTTGCCTGGTTGTCCTTTATGCCAATAGATTCAAGTTCCCAAAACGCTTTCAAATGCCTTTCCAGGCCATGGCTGTTCTCCTCAATCTTAACAAAAAGAGCCTTAACTTCCATTTCATTGCAATAACTACCATGTAGCATCCAGCCTAGCTTACTTTCAATAGCTACCGGGCCTTGAGATGTACGGACAATATTACCAGTGATGAAGTCCCAATAATAGTCAGCTCCAATCAAAAGACTAATATCTTCTGTTCCCTCAAACTTATTATTGCCCAAATTAATTCCTTTAACTTGCAATTCTTGGACACATGCCATATCTAAACAAGTAGTGACTGGAGTACAAAGTTCCTCAATCTCTACAGCTTGGACCTTGATAGTGGGACTTTGCGGTAACAACCCTTTAACCAAAACTTCTACCTTCTTAAATTTGGTTCGGTTTTGAACGGAACCCCCAAACCCAGAAATTCTTAAATTTTCCTCTTAAGTTCTTTAAACTTCAATTTTCTGGAAATTCTGGTCTTAATAAAACTACACTGGCTACCACTATCAAACAACACTCTTACAGTAGCTTCTCCCTCATTCCCAATTAATAAGGCTGCAGTTGTTTGCAATAATCCCCCTTTACTTTTACTCCCTTGCATAGCAATGGCATGTGCCACTGATGTCTCTACTTCTGGGGTAGGCCTACTAAGAGTGTTTTCACACAATAATGGCTGATGCCTACCATGACATTTTTTGCACAAAATTTTAAACTTACAAAACCTTGCTCTATGACCTTTCAAAAAACATTTAAAACATGCTGTGGACTTAGTTACCCTGTCCTTTCTCTCCTCAAAGGGTAAGGCCTCAGCCACCTCACATTTATATGACTTGTGGTTGCCTTCGCAAAATATGCATTCCTTGATTCCCTTTAATTTATTCTCAGAGGAGGCATGTAGAGCTGACACTGTACCTGGGCTATTCCTTTTTGTGGAAACTTTGGTGCTGTGCCTGCCTTTGTCCCCTTGTTTACCATCCCACTGTGCAAACTCAACTCCCTCTCGTCTTGCTAATTCTGTGCCTAAAAGACTTAACATCTGCTGAAGGGGGATGTACACATGTTCTGCAGAGTGTCCCCTACTTAATTCAAGCAAAATTGAGCTAGGCAATTTAGACTCCAGTGTAGGAACCAACATTATACCATACTTTTCCATTCCTACACCCAAGTTGTCCAGGGACCTAGTTCTAATTTCAAATTCATCATATAACTGCCGCAACTCCTTGACACTATTAGGATTATTAACAGGAGGTATAGCTAAAAGTGCACGGAGGTGGCTTTTAATTAAGATCTCTGGCTTACCAAACCGTTTCTTTAATATATCCCAAGCCACATTATAATTAGCCTCTGTTAATGCTAATCCTGCTATAGTCTTTGCTGCCTCCCCTTCCAAGAGGGACCGCAAATAATTAAACTTCTCCACGGCACTTAACACTTGACTAGAATGAACTGCTGATTGAAAACTGTCTGCCCATCCTTGCCATTCCTGAATACTCCCAGAAAATGTTTTGAGTACAAGCCTCGGTAATTGAACTACAGATCTGTTCACCTTAACTTCACAAACATCATTTGTTGAGTGTTGTGTTTCATTATCAGACCTGGTCTCTAACTGTACTGAGCTACTAAACTCTTTTGCTCGGAGGCCTACGTTAATTATATCATCAATAATCTCTTCAAAGTAAATTATATTATTTTCTATTTCATCCTCTTCTATAAGAGCCTCAATTTTAACATTTACCTCATTAGAGCAACCTTTTTAGTTTCTAATATGGAAAGCTGCGCAATCACTAAGCGTAAATCCTCTTGCTCTATGGCAGAATCTATAGTGGCAATGACCTTTGTAATTAGACCTTTGTAGGCGCTTCTCCTTTTAATAAATTTGTTCAATTCAGATGCACTCATCTTCAATGCAAACAACAATTGGGCTCAATGCCAAATAAGCTGAATTGGCAGAAATACTTAACCGAACTCATCAAACGTAAATTTTACTTTCAAATAAACTGAATTGCTAGGTGGGGTACTAACCAACACCAGTATGGAATGCCAAATTTTCCACCCAAGTAACTGGCGCACTGGTCTGCAACCTTCGCCTACGAATAATAAACCAAATTAACCAAACTGGTAAATGTAGGCCAAAACAACGACAGACGAATGGCCAAGTTTCGCAATTGGGCAACCAAACTTTCTACCCTGGGACCTTAATTCAATAATAACCCAAAATTAACCAAACCGGTAAAATGTAGGCCAAAACGACGACAGACGACTGGCCAAGTTTCGCAATTGGGCGACCAAACTTTCTACCCTGGGACCTTAATTCAATAATAACCCAAAACTAACCAAACCGGTAAAATGTAGCCCAAAACAACGACAGACGACTGGCCAAGTTTCGCAATTGGGTGACCAAACTTTTTACCCTGGGACCTTAATTCAATAATAACCCAAATTTAACCAAACCGGTAAAATGTAGGCCAAAACAACGACAGACGACTGGCCAAGTTTCGCAATTGGGCGACCAAACTTTTTACCCTGGGACCTTAATTCAATAATAACCCAAAATTAACCAAACCGGTAAAATGTAGGCCAAAACAACGACAGACGACTGGCCAAGTTTCGCAATTGGGCGACCAAACTTTCTACCCTGGGACCTTAATTCAATAATAACCCAAAATTAACCAAACCGGTAAAATGTAGGCCAAAACAACGACAGACGACTGGCCAAGTTTCGCAATTGGGCGACCAAACTTTTTACCCTGGGACCTTAATTCCCAGAACAATCAGAACTTTGCCGAAAAATAGTCACTGACTCAGTCTTGGGGTAGAATCCGGTTCTGAAGGACCATGTTATTTTATTTATTTGTCGGGTTCAAAATCCCAGCTGAGCCGTGAACGGCCAAATTCTAAAGTGCCAGTTCTATCTGAAGCTCAAGTTAAGCTAAATTAAAACTTACGGATTTGAGATCCTATTAGGTCCTACCTCAGGGTAACCTCAGGGCTGCTGACTCGATGCGGGCCTACCTTAGACCTTAGTTACATGAATTTAATGTAAACAAAAAGGGTACTATTTATGGTCTTCTTTATCAACCTTGCAACAACAACGCAACCTGGACTATTGCACGGTGCAACAATCTTGTATCTAAACAACCAAACTCAATTGCAAGAGAACTCTCTACAAGACCACACCCTGTACGTACGACATCCCACAAACGAGTAGAAAAGACGCGCAGCGACCCAAATTGATGCCACCAGCATCCCAAACACTGATGCCACAAGAGCCCAAAAATGCTAGCTCTTATTAAGTGAATTTTTCACTAACCTTACAATTATGAGATGGATATATATACACCTTAACTTAATATATACAAGCAATGCTGCATCAATCAGCTTAGTCATCATATCGTCTTGGGACAACAATGGTTCTTCCTCTTCTAGATTTTCTAACACTCCCCACCGAAGAGGCATTGTTGTCGTTACCTTCCGCAAGGTTAGCCAAGCCTTCTCCATGAGGCTGTAACTCAAATGTTTCATCTTGACTATCTGTGTTTTTGCTGATTTCTAAAGCATAGAGTTTTTGTATAGGTCTCTTTAACTTTCCTCCTGAAGTCTTTACCAGTGCAGACCTAACTAAATTGTCTTTGCCAAAAAACAACTCTTCAATTATGCCAAGCTTCCAGCATTGCCTTGGTATTTCATCCCCAATCATTACCACGTCTCCCACCTTGATACAATTTGCATTGGAGCCCTTTACCTTGCCTGATGGGTAATAATTGAGTTCTGGCAAGTATTCCATCTGCCACCTCTTCCATAACTGATCTTGTAGCTCTTCAAGGTACCTGAACCGTCTGGTTAACTCTCATTGAGTGCTCTGGATAGGCTGCAAGTCTTCTGGCACACTGGGGCTTGATGTTATTCGTTTACCACAAAGAAAATGATTTGGTGTCAATGGCTCTGCATCCTGCATACTGTTGTAAACAAAAGTGATAGGCCTACTGTTCACCATTGCTTCTACTTCACATAAAACAGTGCAGAATTCTTCTTTGCTCAAATGAGCATTAGCTAAAAGTTTCTTTAATGGACACTTTACACTTCTCACTAGCCTTTCCCAAAATCCTCCCCACCATGGTGCTCTCTCAACAATAAACTCCCACTGTACCCCTTGGTGTGAAAAGTAGGATTGGAATGCTTCCTCTTTTAGCAAGGACCAAATTTCTTGGAGTTCCTTTGCAGCCTTTTTGAAGGTTTTTGCATTATCCGATATGATTTTATTTGGGAAACCCCTTCTGTTCACAAACCTTTTAAAGGCCAAAAGAAATACATCACTACTTAAGTTGCTTACCAACTCCAAATGGATTGCTCTGGTGGTAGCACAGGTGAAAAGACATATATAACCTTTGTTAGACTCCCCTCGCTCATACACATAGACTGGCCCTGCAAAGTCTATTCCCAGTACATCAAATGGGGCAGTATAGACACACCGTTCTCTTGGAAGTGGAGCCACCTTTTCATAATAAGGCTTTGCACTCCAACGCTTGCAAACCACACATTTATGCAAGACCTTTTTTACTACTTGTCTAATTTTGGGAATCCAAAATTGTTGTCTAATCTCTATTATCACTTCTCTAACTCCAGCATGTAACAGCTTATGATGAGTATCCAGGATCAAAAGGTCCACAAAGTGCCCCCAGAAGGTAGCAAGATTGGATGTCTTTTCTCCTCTGGAAGCCCAGAAAACTGTAGTCTACCTCCTACTCTCAATAAATCCTCCAAAAAACATCAAACCCTTGAGCGCAGAATGTGTTGGTAGAACCTGTAATGGATGGCTGGTGAGCAATTCTCTCTCTTCACCAAATTTTTCCTTCTGCATATATACCACCCAGTATTTCCTGGCTTGCTGAATCTCATTACTGTTCAGAATTCCTTCCCTTCTTGTTTCTCCCTTAATGTTGTTGGTAAATCTATATACCCATGCTGTCACTCTTAACAATCTTTTCAGACTGCTAATGTCCTCAAGCCTCAATATGGGGTCCTGCTGCATAACTTGACAACTGTTCACAGCGCATTTTCTCACCTCACTCACCCATGCTTCTTCAGCCTGGCATTCTCCTACAATAGGCTGATTAGAAGGCCAGTTTTCACTTCCAAGTTTTAGCCACTCTGGCCCATTCCACCACAAACTTGACTGTGCAAGATCTTTCACTGAAATTCCTCGTGTTGGTAAATCAGCGGGTTTTGGGTGCCTGGACAATGCTTCCATTGCTTGGGATCTGTGTGCGCTTGAATTTCCTCCACCCTATTGGCAACAAATGGTTTCCATTTCCTTGCCTGACTTCTTAACCAGTGCCAAACTATAGCGGAGTCTGTCCAATAATAGCTTGGAATTTCATAGAGGGCCAAAGACTTTCGCACTGTAATTGCAAGCCGACTAGCAATAACGGCACCCATCAATTCCAACCTTGGAACCGAAAGCCTTTTCAAAGGTGCTACTCTGCTCTTTGCAGCAACCAACCTGCAACTTACTTCCTCTTGCAATGCGCCTCTTATATAAATACAAGTTGCATAGGCTTCCTCACTTGCATCACAAAAGATGTGCAGCTCCAAATTGTCTGGACTATTGTCATAACTCTCCAAAGTACCATCTTGGGATTTCAATGTCTCCAAGATGTGCCAATTCTTTGAACCAATATTTCCACCATACCACCATATGATCAGGTAACTCTTGGTCCCAACCAAGTCCAAATTCCCAGAGGCTCTGAAACCAAATTTTTGACTTATCACAAATGGAGCCAGGAATCCAAGAGGATCAAAGACCTTTGAAGCCAAACTAAGAGCTGTACGTTTTGTCCACCTTGTCTCATTCTCAGCAGCTCTACTAAAAGATTTCCCATTGAAGGTAAACAAATCATCATCTTGCTGCCAAAACAATGCCTAGCACCTTTGCGTCTATTGCCCACAACTCCTTAATACCAGAATCCTCAATACTTTCTGCTGCATCAGGTACTACCAGGAAGACTCATAAAACTCTTGTAATTGCGAATGATTGGGCTGCCATTTTCTAAGCTCCATGCCAGCCTCCCTCATTATAGCTCTAGCCTCCATGAATATCTGTTTAGCCATTTCTGTATTATCCACGGAAACAGCAAATCATCAACATAAAAATTTTTCCTTATGTGTTCAATAGTGTTAGGATAGACTTCAGAATATTTCTAAAATGGTACTGCATACTAGCTGCCAACAGAAATGGACCAGAGCTGAGGCCAAACAACACTGACTTCATTCTATATGCTTGACCTTAGGTTCATTTTCCAACAAGTCTTTCGTATCCACCACAGATACCTTACTGCATCTCTGTCCTCTGGTTTAACTTTATCCGCAAAAAGGCTTGCTTCACATCTGCAGTCAATGCTACTCTACCAAACCTGAATCTCAGTAACAAGGAAAAAAATCTGCATTAAATTGGCCCAGCATCCAAACAGTCATTCAAGGACACACCACCTTTGTCCTTGGCTGAGCCATCAAAAACTACCCTCAGTTTGGTGGTAGTTTTGTTCTCGCCGTACCACTGCATGGTGTGGCAGATAATGTGCCTCCTGGCTCACCAGCTCACCTTGCACCCTTTCAGCATAGCCCTCCCTTACATAACTTAGGATGGCCTCATCGTATTCAATTAACAACAACTCATTTTTCTTAGCCTGTACAATGAAGTCTCCAACCTCCGATTAGCTAGCTGAAGGTTTGAACCGGTTTGCAAGAATCCTTCCATGGTAGGCCAACTTCATAGCAACCATCTCTAAACCCAATCCCTTTTTCAAAATTGCTCTAAAACATCATTGTTCACTGTACTTGCCTGGTTGTCCTTTATGCCAATAGATTCAAGTTCCCAAAACGCTTTCAAATGCCTTTCCAGGCCATGGCTGTTCTCCTCAATCTTACAAAAAGAGCCTTAACTTCCATTTCATTGCAATAACTACATGTAGCATCCAGCCTAGCTTACTTTCAATAGCTACCGGGCCTTGAGATGTACGGACAATATTACCAGTGATGAAGTCCCAATAATAGTCAGCTCCAATCAAAAGACTAATATCTTCTGTTCCCTCAAACTTATATTGCCCAAATTAATTCCTTTAACTTGCAATTCTTGGACAGCCATATCTAAACAAGTAGTGACTGGAGTACAAAGTTCCTCAATCTCTACAGCTTGGACCTTGATAGTGGGACTTTGGTAACAACCCTTTAACCAAAACTTCTACCTTCTTAAATTTGGTTCGGTTTTGAACGGAACCCAAACCAGAAATTCTTAAATTTCCTCTTAAGTTCTTTAAACTTCAATTTTCTGGAAATTTGGTCTTAATAAAACTACACTGGCTACCACTATCAAACAAACACTCTTACAGTAGCTTCTCCCTCATTCCCAATTAATAAGGCTGCAGTTGTTTGCAATAATCCCCCTGTGTGACAAATGCTCTGTATGAATTGGTCCACAATTAACCCACCCCTTATATCTCCAGTCTAACTATAGAGTAGATTAAGTCTAGCCCTGTAGGGGTCAGCCTAGAGATTCCGGAAATGATCCAGAGTGGGCAGATAAATTGAGGTCCACAGTAGGATTCCTCATCAAATTAGGTTAGGGCAATCTACCTTCACCTTTGTTAAGCTATGAGTTGATGCTGGGTCTTAGGCCACAATGTAGGCCTAAGTTGTCTGACCCAGCTTAATTTAATGAGTCTTCTAAGTTAGAAGTTAGAAGATCTAACTGGGCTAAAAACACAATTAGTCACTTACTGCTAGTTATTAGAGAGTCCCTTTTTCCGTCTTTGTTTAGTTGTTAAGAGCGTACTTGCTGGTGGGGATCTTTCTTCGGTGTCTGTTCTCGTCCCTTCTCCAGTTCCGTCCTCTCGCCCCGTTCTTCGTTTTCGTTCTCTCCTTGTTCTCCTTTTCGCGGGCTTTTTCCACCAGCGTCGTGTTGGTTTTTTCCTCGGTTGGTTTATCGGTAATGTATATCTATTACCGAGCACGCTCTTGTCACACATTATATAAATACTAGTGTGGAGAATAACTCTGGTGAGCAACCAATTGGCTTCATCCACCCAGTTATTGACATAAAAGGAATTTAATAATTGTTAGATTAACTACCTACCTACTCAGTGAACCATTTTCGTTACCTCCCAACTACCCACTCATCAGTTTTCCATATACTGGGGGCCCCGGGAGATAAAAATTTTGGTGTCATTGTCACCAATTTTTATGTCTGAGTGTAGACTAGCTAACTATTTGACTGTAAATGCCTGTTAATCTGATTAACAGTGCCTATCCTCACCTTCTCATGGAGAAGGTGTAGCATTTAATTAGAAGAGAAAATATACATCCATAGGATGAAACTATCTATGGTCTTTACCATAAGAAAAGAAAAAGTGAAAGTTAGAAGATAAAATCTTTAATGCTGTTTGTCGCTGAGGTCTTGTGTCTGTCAATGTTGTAGTAGGATGCGTTACCACTCCTACTGTCAAAGGAATAGTTACTGGAAGTTCAGTGTCTCCAGTTGTTACTGTCAGTGGAGAAGGTTCTCCAAAGTCCATTGTTTTGGGTCCAGACTCTAAAGGGTACAAAAGAGAAATGTCTCTTGTTGTGTCACACGTTGAAGTCCTTAATTTGACCACTCTTGTTACCCCGTCTGCCCCTGGTCTGAGTTCTGAAACTCTAGCCAGAGGCCAGTATTGTCTTGGAGTACTGTCATGTATGAGAACAAGGTCCCCTACCTTAATTGTGTCAGACCAATCCTTCTTAGTCATTTGTTTATGTCTCCCTTAGACCCATCAAGTACTCAGTTTTCCACTGTTTAATGAAATGAGCTTTAACTCTAGTTAAATGTTGTAACTTAGTCTGGAGCTCATCATGTCGTTGAGTCCAGTTTGGGTCTTCTGAAGAGTCTATATTGTAGTCCGGCAGGAGACTAACTTGTTCTCCCCGAATCAAATGATTTGGAGTTAATGGTTCCGGGTCATTAATGTTGTCACTCACATAAGTGAGTGGTCTATTGTTAATGATGTTCTCAATCTCAGCCAGGAGAGTGAGCAACTCAAATAAGTGTATCTGTTTTTTACCAATTGCTTTCTTCAAGCAATTCTTTACTGTTTGTATATTTCTCTCCCAGATAGAACCATACCAAGGAGAGGCAACTGGAATATACTTCCACTTTATGTTTGAATTTTGTATATATAATTGTGTGAGTTCATCGCTTAACAAGTCGTGGATGACTTGTTCACCAGCCTTGAAATATGTAGCATTGTCAGTCCAAACTGTCTTTGGTACTGAATGTCGTGCACAGAATCTCTTAAAGACAGCAACAAAAGATTCTGCTGTAAGGTCCTCCACAACATCCAAATAAACAGCTCGTGAGGCAGCACATGTAAACAGTACAATGTACATTTTTTGTTGTGCATGGCCTATCCAGTATTTGGTTGCAACTTCTGTATAATTATGATTGTTTTTATTTAGCTGTTTGTTAATTGTAGTTAAACAGTTGTGAGCAAACCTCAAACAGTAGGCTGTAACCCTAACAAGTTTGTTGAAATCAGAATAAATTTCATAATTAGTGATTGGTTCAACCTTTTCATTTGAAAAGATTAAATTTAATGTCAAGTTAACTTGTTCCACAGGCCATTGGTCTGTATTACAGAGCCACTTAGGTCCCATAAACCAAGTTTTGTTTGACTTCAACAACTTGTAGGATAAACCTCTGGTCAGAAAGTCTGCTGGATTTTGTTTAGTTGGAACATAGTGAAAGTTTACTTGTAGGCTTTCATTAGCTTCAGCTATTTCTTTTAGCCTATTTCTTACAAAGATATTCTTACTATTAATGCTATCATTCCGTATCCAGGCAAGACAAATCTGACTGTCAAGCCAGATGTGGATATCAGTTATGTTCACATCATGGTAAGCATCCTTAAGCAATGAAATGGTTTTAATGGCTAATGCAGCAGCCAATAGTTCCAATTGAGGTATGGTTCGGGTAGGTTTGAGAGGTGCAACTTTCCCTTTTGCATAAATTAGATGACTTTCTGTAGGACTTACAAGATACGCACAGCACCCATAAGCTTGTGTGCTTGCATCAGCAAACACATGAAGTCTCTGGGGCTTATCTCTAAACCCACAGCACCTTTGAATTTTAATGTTCTGCACTTTTGTTAAATCAGCAGCTAACTTCTTCCAAGATTTTTGATTTTCATTTGTTATTGGATCATCCCACCCAACGTTTGTCCTCCAAATTTCTTGGAGGAGAATCTTTGATTTTATTGTTGAAGGCAGGAATAGACCCATAGGATCAAAAATTTTGGAAGCCTCTAATAATATTTGTCTTTTAGTATTTGCTTCCTCATCAAGTTTAAAACCTTTAGTACAGATTGAATCATGACTGTTAGAAGTTGCATCCAAATACCAGTTCATACCTAAAGTTTTAACTCTGTCTGATGGCTCAGTAACAGTGGCGGTCCTAGCTTACATGACGCCCTGGGCGAACCTCACCTTCAGCGCCCCCCCCCCTGTTCGCCAACACACACACATTCGAATCCCCCCAAAATAAAGGGCAGACATAACTCTTTCACAAAATAACTTTTTATTGGACTAATTGTTGGAACTTCAGAATCAAAACAAAGACTCAAATTTCTGAATTTTACAAATCCTTCATCACGTAAATAGAATAACTCACTTCAGAGAATGTAATTATGATACTATGAACAGGAAAAATACGAATTAAATTGCACAACTGCCATAAATAAACTAGAGAATCAAATTTCTAAATTGTACAAATGCTCTATCACATAAATAGAATAAGACACTTAAGAGAGGGTAATTATTATGCTACACTTTGAACAAGAAACAAAATAAATTGCACCACAGCACAACTGCCATCTAAAGCCTGACTCTTCTTACCTTCCTTGATGCAAAGTCATGAATTAAATCATCATATGAAATCTGCTCAGCAATTGTATGATTTATACTGATGATGGCCAGACCGGTAAGGCGTTCCTGTGACATAGTTGACTTCAGGTAGGATTTGATGAGCTTCAGCTTTGAAAAGCTCCTCTCTGCTTCAGCAACAGTGACTGGAAGAGTAAGACCAATTCTGAGAGCAGTCCACAAATTTGGATATATTTCAGAGAGCTCCCTTTCATGGATAAATGTCAGCAGTTCAAGCAAGGATATGGTCTTTGATGGCAAGTCAGGCAAGTTCTTCAGCTCCTGTGCAAGCTCTCTGCCATCCAAGTCAGATTGTCCCTTAAAGTGTAGTGTAGTACTAAGGTTCACACATTGTTTTTGTCAGCTCCTCAAATGTGAGATTTTGGAAATGTGTCAGCACTCCAAACTTCTCTCCCACAATTTCCAACGTGGAAAATCTTTCCTGAATGGCTGATGTTGCAGCATTAACCACTGCATTGAAAAATGTCACCTCCAGCTTCTTCAAAGCATCAATCAAGGGCTCATCAGATGCTTCATAGGAGAAGTGCCGCTTTGTGGACCTCAGCCGTTTTTGTTTAAACACAGCCTCCACATTCATTTGTCCTCACGCAAGTACGGGCACCAAAATTGAACGGCATATTCCAAATGAGGCCTGACTAGGGACTTGTAAAGGGGCAATATAATATCCTTCGATTTAAATTCGAAATTACGCGCTATGAAGCCTAACATCCTATTAGCTTTTGCGCAAGACTCCATGTTAAAGTATGGGCCTTTATTCCCAATAATATTAATCTGGAAGCATTTTGCATTGTTTAGGTCTTTTATGGGAAGGTTTATGGAAAATGCAATAGATGGTTTTTTATTAATAAAAATATATTTATTGATCTTTTATTATTTATTTTATTTTATTTTTTATTTTTATTTATTTCTTTATTTATTTATTCTTATTTTTATTTTTATTTTTTTTGCAGGCGCTCATGCCGCCCCTCCACAAATGCCGCCCTGTGCGGCTGCCCATATTGCCCATATGAGGAACCGCCACTGCTCAGTAAGACCATTATTATCCTTTAAAATCTTTTTATTTAAATCCTCATCATTTGAAATCCACTCTCTAAGTTCAAAGTTACCTTGTTGCATAATGTTTTGAGAGTGTTCATAGACTTCAGATAATTCAGATTTTGTTGTTGTTGAGCCTATTAGATTGTCTACGTAAAAATGTTCCTTAAGGAAGTTCAATGTTAAAGAGTTATTAAACTGGTTCAAATGATGTCCAATTGTCAATGCTAATAGGCTAGGTGAGCAATTGGCTCCAAACAACACAACATTAAATCTATAGGTTATGAACCCTTTATTCAAATCAAATGGATCCTTGAACCATAAGAACCTAAGTTGGTTCTTATCATATTCATTTTTAAGATTTATTCTCAAAAATGCCTTTGAAATGTCACTTTGTACGGCATATTTATCTAACCTGAACCTCAGTAAGATCTTCACAAGGTCAGAAATGAGATTAGGACCCTCAATCAAGCAATCATTCAAACTGTGTTTATCACTGTCTTTGAGGCTACAGTTATATACTACTCTGAGTTTTGTTGTTGGGGCATCTTGTCGATAAACCCCCTGTGGGTTAAATAATGACAACCATCTTTTTTAAAAGGGTTATTTGTTACTTCTTCAATGAAGCCTTTCTGTAGCTGTTCTTTGAAGACATCACTGTACTTTTTAATATTATTATCTTGTTTGAGTTTTTCATTACTTTATATAAATGTCCTTTAGCTACTTTGAGATTATCTCTTAAAGTTGGACAATTTATTTTCCAAGGTAACTCAATAAAATAACTATTGTCTTTGCACTGAATGGTGTCTTCAAATCTTTCTACCATTAACTGATCTTCTGAAGTTTGATTTGTGTCATGTATACCCACAGATTCTAGCAACCATAAAGTTTGAATTGCCTCATCCAAAGTTTCATTTGATAATGATGAATTAATGTTCTCAGTTGATATAATATTATTCAAAGTGTTGCTATTCTTACAGGTGTTATGTAGGACTGAGTTGAGGCACATAGTATTTGTTGGTCATGAACTATTTTGGTTTAGGTCTAGGTTGTATTTGGATAGGTCACCCAAAGGGGCTATCCCTGATGGAGTCTGAATAGCTATACCATTACCTATCTTCACTATGCCCTTATGAATAAGATTAATATAATCTGCCCCCATTAACATTTCAATGTTAGCTACTGTGTTGTTAGTGATATGTCTATCAGCTATTTTGTAGTGTTTTCCCAAATGATTTATGGTTTGTTCTAGTTTGGGTATAACCAGTTTGTTTTGTCCTACTTTAGAAATAATAACTGCTTCAATTTTCTCTAATTTATTTTCTAAATGTAGTTCCAGGTCAATTGTCTTATAGCTATTTTTGTCCGAGTTATCCTTAACAAAGGATGCAATATTGAGGTTTTGTTCATTCGGATTTGGTGTCAAACCCAATTTATTAACTACATTTTGCGAAACAAATGTTTGTTGAGAACAACAGTCTATAAGACATCTCACTGGAGTGGTGCTACCCTCACTATTCACTAAGTCCAAAGTAATAGTTTTCCCTATGGCCAAGGTAGGCCATAAGACCCTTGTAATAGTTTTCCCTATGGCCAAGGTAGGCCATAAGACCCTTGTAATAGTTTTCCCTATGGCCAAGGTAGGCCATAAGACATTTATTGTTTGGCCCATGGCCAAGGTAGGCCATAAGACCTTTATTGTTTGGCCCATGGCCAAGGTAGGCCATAAGACCTTTATTGTTTGGCCCATGGCCAAGGTAGGCCATAAGACCCTTATTGTTTGGCCCATGGCCAAGGTAGGCCATAAGACCTTTATTGTTTGGCCCATGGCCAAGGTAGGCCATAAGACCCTTATTGTTTGGCCCATGGCCAAGGTAGGCCATAAGACCAAGGTTCAATTGTTATTTGGCCCATGGCCAAGGTAGGCCATAAGACCCTTATTGTTTGGCCCATGGCCAAGGTAGGCCACAAGACCTTTATTGTTTGGCTCATGGCCAAGGTAGGCCATAAGACCTTTATTGTTTGGCCCATGGCCAAGGTAGGCCATAAGACCAAGGTTCAGTGTTTGGGCTATGGCCACAGTAGGCCATAAGACCAAGGTTCAGTTGTTTGGCCCATGGCCAAAGTAGGCCATAAGACCCTTTTGAGTAACCCATGCAATCCTTGCTTATGTTCAGATAGGTTGAGTGTATTTGTGGCACATGTAAAGAGTACAGTGTATATATACATATACATATATACACACAGATTGCAAGGAATGCATGTGCCTGTTGAAAAAATCTGTTGAGTGATTCTTCCTTAAAAGAAGAATTGGATGCTTGGAGTTGTATGCATTTTAAATGCTTGTTCACTAATGTTGTTTAACTGGGGATCGTAATGAAATATAGGACAAGAAGAAATTACCAGAGAAGA
Source organism: Bathynomus jamesi (assembly GCA_023014485.1). NCBI lineage: Eukaryota > Metazoa > Arthropoda > Malacostraca > Isopoda > Cirolanidae > Bathynomus > Bathynomus jamesi. Next base: position 569,984 of record JAJOZX010002800.1, on the reverse strand, counting down.
GAGAGCACAGACAAACCAGTCAAGTTTTAAATTTGGTTTAATCCCCCCAAGTACTTATGTGTCACTCAGGTCTAAGCTTGTAAGAGAATGAGACTCCTTAACTGTAAATGTTTCCTAGTTAGGCCCTAGGTTGTAGACCTAATTAGGCTTGATTAGGTTAGGCTTAGGCTTAGGCTTAGGCTAGACCATTTAGCCTAATTCTGCAATTTTTTTGTTAAGTAAGGTTAAGGTTTGTAAATTCCCCACACACGGACCGCCAATGTGAAAAATGCTCTGTATGAATTGGTCCACAATTAACTCACCCCTTATATCTCCAGTCTAACTATAGAGTAGATTAAGTCTAGCCCTGTCGGGGTCAGCCTAGAGATTCCGGAAATGGTCCAGAGCGGGCAGATAAATTGAGGTCCACAGTAGGATTCCTCACCAAATTAGGTTAGGGCAATCTACCTTCACCTTTGTTAAGCTATGAGTTGATGCTGGGTCTTAGGCCACAATGTAGGCCTAAGTTGTCTGACCCAGCTTAATTTAATGAGTCTTCTAAGTTAGAAGTTAGAAGATCTAACTGGGCTAAAAACACAATTAGTCACTTACTGCTAGTTATTAGAGAGTCCCTTTTTCCGTCTTGTTTAGTTGTTAAGAGCGTACTTGCTGGTGGGGATCTTTCTTCGGTGTCTGTTCTCGTCCCTTCTCCAGTTCCGTCCTCTCGCCCCGTTCTTCGTTTTCGTTCTCTCCTTGTTCTCCTTTTCGCGGGCTTTTTCCACCAGCGTCGTGTTGGTTTTTTCCTCGGTTGGTTTATCGGTAATGTATATCTATTACCGAGCACGCTCTTGTCACACAGTATATAAATACTAGTGTGGAGAATAACTCTGGTGAGCAACCAATTGGTTTCATCCACCCAGTTATTGACATAAAAGGAATTTAATAATTGTTAGATTAACTACCTACCTACTCAGTGAACCATTTTCGTTACCTCCCAACTACCCACTCATCAGTTTTCCATACCCCCTTTACTTTTACTCCCTTGCATAGCAATGGCATGTGCCACTGATGTCTCTACTTCTGGGGTAGGCCTACTAAGAGTGTTTTCACACAATAATGGCTGATGCCTACCATGACATTTTTTGCACAAAATTTTAAACTTACAAAACCTTGCTCTATGACCTTTCAAAAAACATTTAAAACATGCTGTGGACTTAGTTACCCTGTCCTTTCTCTCCTCAAAGGGTAAGGCCTCAGCCACCTCACATTTATATGACTTGTGGTTGCCTTCGCAAAATATGCATTCCTTGATTCCCTTTAATTTATTCTCAGAGGAGGCATGTAGAGCTGACACTGTACCTGGGCTATTCCTTTTTGTGGAAACTTTGGTGCTGTGCCTGCCTTTGTCCCCTTGTTTACCATCCCACTGTGCAAACTCAACTCCCTCTCGTCTTGCTAATTCTGTGCCTAAAAGACTTAACATCTGCTGAAGGGGGATGTACACATGTTCTGCAGAGTGTCCCCTACTTAATTCAAGCAAAATTGAGCTAGGCAATTTAGACTCCAGTGTAGGAACCAACATTATACCATACTTTTCCATTCCTACACCCAAGTTGTCCAGGGACCTAGTTCTAATTTCAAATTCATCATATAACTGCCGTAACTCCTTGACACTATTAGGATTATTAACAGGAGGTATAGCTGAAAGTGCACGGAGGTGGCTTTTAATTAAGATCTCTGGCTTACCAAACCGTTTCTTTAATATATCCCAAGCCACATTATAATTAGCCTCTGTTAATGCTAATCCTGCTATAGTCTTTGCTGCCTCCCCTTCCAAGAGGGACCGCAAATAATCAAACTTCTCCACGGCACTTAACACTTGACTAGAATGAACTGCTGATTGAAAACTGTCTGCCCATCCTTGCCATTCCTGAATACTCCCAGAAAATGTTTTGAGTACAAGCCTCGGTAATGAACTACAGATCTGTTAACCTTAACTTCACAAACATCATTTGTTGAGTGTTGTGTTTCATTATCAGACCTGGTCTCTAACTGTACTGAGCTACTAAACTCTTTTGCTCGGAGGCCTACGTTAATTATATCATCAATAATCTCTTCAAAGTAAATTATGTTATTTTCTATTTCATCCTCTTCTATAAGAGCCTCAATTTTAACATTTACCTCACTTAGAGCAACCTTTTTAGTTTCTAATATGGAAAGCTGCGCAGTCACTAAGCGTAAATCCTCTTGCTCTATGGCAGAATCTATAGTGGCAATGACCTTTGTAATTAGACCTTTGTAGGCGCTTCTCCTTTTTATAAATTTGTTCAATTCAGATGCACTCATCTTCAATGCAAACAACAATTGGGCTCAATGCCAAATAAGCTGAATTGGCAGAAATACTTAACCGAACTGATCAAACGTAAATTTTACTTTCAAATAAACTGAATTGCTAGGTGGGGTACTAACCAACACCAGTATGGAATACAAATTTTCCACCCAAGTAACTGGCGCACTGGTCTGCAACCTTCGCCTACGAATAATAAACCAAATTAACCAAACTGGTAAATGTAGGCCAAAACAACGACAGACGACTGGCCAAGTTTCGCAATTGGGCAACCAAACTTTCTACCCTGGGACCTTAATTCAATAATAACCCAAAATTAACCAAACCGGTAAAATGTAGGCCAAAACGACCACAGACGACTGGCCAAGTTTAGCAATTGGGCGACCAAACTTTCTATCCTGGGACCTTAATTCAATAATAACCCAAAATTAACCAAACCGGTAAAATGTAGGCCAAAACAACGACAGACGACTGGCCAAGTTTCGCAATTGGGCGACCAAACTTTTTACCCTGGGACCTTAATTCAATAATACTCAACCCGTCTAGGCTTAACTTGGGCTACAATTTGCACAATCAGAACTTTGCCGAAAAATAGTCACTGACTCAGTCTTGGGGTAGAATCCGGTTCTGAAGGACCATGTTATTTTATTTATTTGTCGGGTTCAAAATCCCAGCTGAGCCGTGAACGGCCAAATTCTAAAGGGCCAGTTCTATCTGAAGCCCAAGTTAAGCTAAATTAAAACTTACGGATTTGAGATCCTATTAGGTCCTACCTCAGGGTAACCTCAGGGTTGCTGACTCGATGTGGGCCTACCTTAGACCTTAGTTACATGAATTTAATGTAAACAAAAAGGGTACTATTTATGGTCTTCTTTATCAACCTTGCAACAACAACGCAACCTGGACTATTGCACGGTGCAACAATCTTGTATCTAAACAACCAAACTGAATTGCAAGAGTGCTCTCTACAAGACCACACCCTGTACGTACGACATCCCACAAACGAGTAGAAAAGTCGCGCAGCGCCCCAAATTGATGCCACCAGCATCCCAAACACTGATGCCACAAGAGCCCAAAAATGCTAGCTCTTATTAAGTGAATTTTTCACTCACCTTACAATTATGAGATGGATATATATACACCTTAACTTAATATATACAAGCAATGCTGCATCAATCAGCTTAGTCATCATATCGCCTTGGGACAACAATGGTTCTTCCTCTTCTAGATTTTCTAACAAGCCCCAAAATGCTGGCTCTAAAATAAGTGACAATTTTTCACTAACCTTACAATTATGAGATAGATATATACACCTTAACTTAATATATTCAAGCAATGCTACATTAATTAGCTTAGTCATCATATCGCTTCGGGATAACAATGGCTCTTCCTCTTCTAGATTTTTAACAGCTGGATCATAGCATCACTGCTAGAATACATTAAGGCTTAAAACTATGTATATTTGATAATTAATTAGACAACTTAACCTACAGAAACAAAAATACTGAAAGTTAGGGAACATTTGGACATGAGGGGAACACAATTCATGGCAGCAGCGACAACTAACCCACAACACCCTTGCCACTACATGTACAATCATGCACCGACACCTCGCACCAGTCAGGTAATACCAGAGAGACATTATAACCAAATACTCCATTCCATACCTTGCCCCAAAGACATCACACAGTACAGAAACCACATACACACACACACCTAACCCACAAAGCACTGACACGACTCGGTCCGAATGCGGTCCTAGGTGCGAAGCCGCGACCCATTAACAGGTCAGAGATCAGCCTGAGCAGATCGGATCGAGTTAACTTAGCACGATTCCGATGTGGACATCACCCAAACTTACGGACATATAAACACAGACCAGACAACTCCACAGACGACACCTGCCACCTGTGCCAGGACACACCGCAAACAATTGAACACATTATGACAGACTGTATCGCTCTAGCACAACAACGAACACAACACAACATCACTAGTGCGCTGAACCTCTGGTCCACTTCGGAGAGGGCGATCGGTTACCTGCGTGCCGCCGGCTTGCTCGATCAGGGTGGGCTGATCGGCTAAACAATAACAACAACGGCATATTCAGATAAGAATACTGTAATTAAACTACAAAAATTAAACGTTAATCCCAACATTGTGTAAACCAGTATGGATGTAATGTATAGCTTATGTAATGTGCCCTTTCTGAATAAAGATTATTATTATTATTATTATTATTATTATTGGTACTTTTCTGTTATCCCGGACCCCAGACTTTTTGCAAGTTGCTAGACTTCAATTTTGACAAAGAATATTTTCGTTAAAACAACGAAAATATCACGAATTAACCTAACAGGAAAGTACATTATTATTATTATTATTATTATTATTATTATTACTCATCCATTCAGACCACACATAAAAAATGTTATACTCTTTTGTGAAATCTTGAAAAAATCAGCGAGACCCTAAATTAACAAAAATGCCACAGCCATTAAAATTTTGAGTTTCGCATTCAAAGACGATTTAACTATAGTCTTATATGGTCAGAAGTTGTGAAGTTGCACTCAAAATCTAAGTAGCTCGTAAGCTTAACGTCAGGGCCGGCCCCAGCTATGTGCGGCCGGCCCCATCAATTAGAGGTCCCCTCCAAAATTCATTTGTTCTTCATATTTTTAGTTGCTATAGCATCACCAAACTTATAAAAACGACAGGAAACCACATAAAAGAATGTAAATAAGCAGCATAAATAAGCGTGTATTATTATATTTATATTTGTAGGATACTTTTTGTCATTATGTATTCAGAACTGTCACTGTTAAAATACTTTTCGTTTAATTTTTTTCATATCTTTATGTACGTAATCTGGCGTGCGCGCGTATACAATATTATTATCAGTGTTTCTGTTCGGGTATCAATATATTTTTTGTGACGGTATATTTTTTTGGTTATTATAGGCATATATCAATTATATGTAATTTATCAACTCTCTATTACATCATCAGTTTATTGATCATAATATCGAGGCATATAACAAATAAATCTGACTATCCGTCACCTCAGCGGCGCCTCATGTAGTATTGCCATAGAGACGTCATCCGAAAGTTTAAAACCGTGATCTGACAAACATTGATGTTTTTTGTTAATTTTTCTAATCATGGTTGCAGTTGGCTTCAACAATTTTCCTTTATTTCTTCTTGTTTTCTTATTTATCATTTTATCAAACTATATTTACAATTGTCAATTTTATTTTCCTCCGTTGCTTATTATTTTCTCCACATAAAAATCATTTCAAATTTATATGTTAAAATTAATTAATTAATTAAAATCAATTAATTAATGTTAAAATGTAATTTTGAATATTTGTAATTCTTTAAATAATAAAAGAGGAACACTGGTACTGATTTACCTTCCTGTTATATATTTGCGAAAGAGAGAGAGAGAGAGAGAGAGATATATATATATATATATATATATATATATATATTAAATAAGGGGGCGCCCATATAAGAGGTCACCTACGGCGCCAAATACCCTTGCACCACGGTATATTTATATATATAATATTGGGTATTTGCTTTTATCAAGATGATGTCCTCAAAGAAAACCAGAAACATATGTGGGGCCCTGGGAGGGTTGTGTAAGGAATGGGGGCCTCCAACCATCTTGCACAGGGCCCCTCAGAAACTAGGGCCGGCCCTGCTTAACGTAAATGTTAAGGTCTTATTGGCTTACAAAATTAGGTTAAAAATCTTTTGTCTGAAATTGTTTACATGTTATAATAGGAGCATCAACTGACTAGATATTGGTAGACTTTGCTTCAGCTAACTTTGTTTCCAAACATTATGCAATCATTGCACAGAGATGTAAATACACAATAACTATTATGCCTAAGTTATCGTATTAATACTAAATAACAAAATTATGGTGTAATCTGATTATGGCGGCCCTTATGATAATGGAGATGCAAGGGACATATTTCGATAATAACAAAACATACGATAACTTGTGATAATTAATTTTGATTTGTATTTTAGCTACATTCATAAAATTTCAATAATTATAAGTTCTGAGGCAGTTTGGGTCGACTACTCCTATTTAAAACTATTAATCATATTGTTTAGCGTTCAGAAACTATTACATTTTATGGTAGTAGGTGTGTATAAAGTAACGCAAGTGAAGAGACAAATTTGATCTGAATTATATTAACGAAAGTGAACAAGGACAAGTAATATTTATTACAAGTTCTTTATAACAACTGTATATTCGACAGTAAGGTTTATAAGAGGTAGTGAAAATGGTTTAGAAGTTAAAAAACAAGTTGACTAGTTTAAACCAGTTCAAATTGGATTTCTCTTACTTGCGTTACTTTATACACACCATGTATAAGCACGATACAGTACTCTGTTATTGGTCTTCCGATTAATTTTAACATGTTTGTAACGAGTCGATTCCAATTTCCCCATGCACAAAGTGGTCAATATGAAGTACTGTGGCCATATTGTTTGAGTGTTGGTTATTCTTACATGTTTTAGGGTGAATTGGGAAATTAAACATGGTATTAAAATTTACCAGCAATTTTACCCAAAGATACTTTAGACTGTTTTAGTCTTCACTATATTTTTATTAGAACATATACCTGTAGTAAGCAATTTAAAAGAGTTTTCGGTTAACCTTCGTAGTTATAGGACGTACCTAGAATTGCTTGAAAACAAAGAGTTTAAATTAGATTACTGAAACCAGTTAGTTTAAGCTTGGTTATACAATTTACACCCTGATTGTGTAACCACCAAACTTAATCCACTTTTCTTACATTAAGTGCAGAGTCTAAGTGTCACATCAAAGGGCCAGGCTTTGCCAATTAGGCCTAGGCTCATATACTGAGATTCATACTTAAGACCTCTCGATTGTTAATTACGATTTAGACTTTATCACTTTTTAATTGTAACCTCCTAGTCTCTGAATAGGATAGGTCCATTGTGTTAGGGGTCCTCGGCTCTGCTTGGGCTTTTGCTTGGCCTGAGTTCTGGGGTTTCACCTGGTTACGATATGGCTGCCAGTTCGGATCTCGAGAGGTTGCGAAGTAAGAGGTTGCATGAATCTGATTCAGAGGAGGATCTCTCTTGCTCCATCAGTTATTCGGGCTCATTCTCCTTTGCGTTCGCCCCCACCAAAGGTTCGGAGTAGAGAGGTGGATGGGCCTTGTGATCAGGGCCGGATTAAGACCTTTAGAGGCCCTAAGCACTTAAAAGATTTTGGTGCCCCATATATATGTAATTCAAAATATAAACAAAAATAAACCATAAAATAAAATTTTATTTTTTGAAATGAAACAAAACTTACAGTAAGATGGAAAATAATGTTTATTTTTGTATACTTCCACTTCATTTATATTTGAAAAGTTTTCTCCTACTTTTTTTAATTGCAAAGTCTTTGATCAGATCCTCAAAATTAATCTTACGTAACACATCTGCTTCTATACTTAGTAGAGATAAGGCATCCAGCCTGCCTTGTTGCATAGTTGTTCTGTTGGTATTTTTAATATACTTCAACTGAGAAAATGAATGCTCAGCTGAGCAATTTGTGACCATTAATGTTAAAAATATACGAAAGGCAATTTCTACATTTGGGAAGGCACACTCAATATTGTCTTCTACAATTATTTTATAAAGTTCAGCATGACTGAATCTTGTTTTTACATTTACTATAGCACACGAAAATATTTAATCTATATGTATTTTTAATATGGCGCTCAAAGATTTGATATAAACAAAATAATAACGCAAAGCGTAAAGTGTGTGATTATAACGAAATATATTTATTTTCTCAAAAGGGTTGTTGTTCACTACAAATTCAAACAATGAAAAAAAAAAAAAAAACTATATATGAATATATATAATTCAGTTTTCAACAGCTTATAGGCTATAAGCCGCGATTATAATAGTATAATAAATCCATGGTAAATCCAACAATGGAAAATTTCTGTGGTGCCCCCCTTTCCTTGATGCCCTAAGCAGGGGCTTATTTTGCTTAATGGTTAATCCGGCCCTGCTTGTGATGCTGGTGTGGTTGGAGGAGATGTTTCTCCCCAATCTGGTCTCCACGGACTAGACGATGTTGGGCCTAACCGGGCTCGTCCTACTGGGCCTATGGCCCGTATAGATTCAGAGCTCTCAGACCCAGTGAGGGCATCCTTTTTTATATAGAATTACTCCCAAGAAACAAGATATCTCTTTTGCGTCAAGACCTTTGGCCTTTAGCATAGCACTAAGGGATTCGCCTTTCCATGGGTTGGGTATGCAGGCACCAGTCTTCCAGAGACGCTCTGGCACAGTACAAATAAAAACTACCTCTGCCCTTCCCTCCTAGTTTTTGGGAACTCCCTGGAAGTTGGGCCTATGGGAGGTGGATTGTTGTTTAGTTAATGACACTCATATTGTGCATGGTGTTATAGGACCTATAGATTTGGAGGGAGATCTACTAGCTATTAAGGATGAGTTAATTCATAATGATTATCCAGTAGCAAATGTCAGTAGACTTACAAAAAGAATAGGTTCAACATATGTTCCAATTCAACAGGTTAAAGTCTCTTTCAATGCACAAGTTCTTCCAGTAAAGATCTATATAGCTTATATACCATATAGAGTTCATCAGTTTATTCCACATCCAATTCAATGTTTTAAGTGCCAGGTATTTGGTCATATGGCTAAGTCCTGTAGGTCAAAAATAGTGAGATGTGTTTATTGCTCTGGAAGTCATGTTTTCTCCTCTTGCCCAAAGACTACTAAAATTTGTGCCAATTGTTCAGGTCCTCATACAGCTAGCTTCAGTGGTTGTTCCTACTTTAGAATAGCACAGGAAATAGAGAGGCTCAAGCTAACATCTAATCTCTCTTATAGTGAAGCTAGATCTGTTCTCCGAAATCAGGACTCTACTGTAGTCTCAGAAAGAACATTTAAAAGTAATGACTTTCCTGTTCTACCAAAACCTATTATATCAAGAGAGGAGACTCAAGGCTTGGATGTGGTGGATCCCTCTCCCCCTCTTCAGAATTCTTGGAGTAGGGTTGTGAGGGGAAGACCTGGCTCGACTATGGCAATGTCCCAGGGGCCACCTGGGGTGGGGGTGGATGGTAGGGCTGCAGTCCCTGAACCCTCTACCCCTTTTCGACCTATGGCTCTGTCATCCGACATCATTAAAGTTCTATGTTTAAGTTTATTCAGCTTCACCCTTCAGAGTGGTAGTAGTCTCTCCAAGAAGACTTGAGTACATTATCCAATTTTGTTTCTTTATTTAATGACGCTTTTCACACTGACCTCAAAACTGACCAGCTGGCAAAATTCCTTGATAAACTGAAACCTTAGCCTACACCCAAACAGAAATGTCATGTCCAAATTCGCAAACCCACTTAACATTTCATATTCAAACGTTTCTAACCTCTTGTTTGCTCAGTGGAATGCCCGCAGTCTCCAATCTAACTTGTCAGAATTTAAACTATTTATACCAAAAAACCCCATTTAGTGGCAGTTTGTGAGACCTGGTTAACCTCTAGACTCCAGCCTACTTTTATTAATTATACTCAGATCAGAGCAGATAGGGTTGGCTGAGGGGGTGGGGGTTTGCTATTTCTGATTCGTTCAGATTTGTGCTTTCGACCATTACCTCTCCGTCCCTTTCTAGCAGGAGTTCTTGAGGTCCTTGCTTTATCTTTAAAAGTAAACAATGGTACTTTAGATATACTCGCAGTTTACAATCCACACTTTTCATTAACCACTATAGAAATTGAACACTATGCTGGTCAACTCGGTCAACAAGCTTTTATTTGTGGTGATTTTAATGGTAGACACAGGGCTTGGGATACAGGTATGTTAGGTTCTCCAACACCAATTGCCTTAAATTTATTTAATTTTATTCTTTCTTCGGATTTTGTGTTATTGACTCCAGTAGATCTCCCAACAAGATTTAACGTTAATAATGGAAGTTATTCAACGTTGGATCTCTCGTTATGTAGAGGTAGGTTTGCTCCTATCTGTACTGTGGTCATTAGTGGAAGTCTGGGTAGTGACCACTTTCCTGTCCTCACTGCTCTGCAAATTTCACCAGTATCCACTCCTCATAAATGACGTCCAACTTGGAAACTATGTGACATAGATTGGAGAATTTGGTCTAGAGCACTTCCGGATGCCCATGCTATAGAAGGATCCTTAGATGAGAAAATACAACACTTTACAGCCTTATTAGTGGAAACAAGTACCTTTACACTGAAGAAGACAACAGGAAATTTTGTTCCTAAATACCACAAATGCTGGTGGACAGAGGATTGTAGTGTGGCAGTGGCCACCCACTGTCGGGCTCGGCATTTTTATTCTCATCACCCAACTCTATAATAATAAGATCCTCTTAAATAAGGCAACTGCTATAGCTCGTTGTACTATTCGTCATGCAAAGCGAATTTCATGGAGTCAGTTTTGTTCAAACCTCAGTTTCACTACACCTTCCACTGAGGTTTGGACTCAAATTAGGAAAATCATTAAGGATACAGATTCACACTTCACTTACCCTATTGTTGTAAATGGTTCCATACTAAGTGATGTATGTGACAAAACAGAAGTTTTGGGGGCCTTCTTCCATTCATTTTTTGGGACTGTAGCAATTATTGAAGATGAGGAATTTTGCAGGGACATGGAGTCTTCCTTATGTCTTGATTACAATGAAGATTATGACCTGGACTTCACATTGCAGGAATTACAATTCTCCTTAAGGCAATGTGAACATACAAGAGGTGGTGCAATGGGACTGGATAATATGAGGGCTGTGGAGTCAGAGTCGGAAGTAAATTCATTGCTAGAGGAGTCGGAGTTGGTAAAAATGGACCGACTCCGACTCCTTTTTTTTTATGATGTACTTTATATTGGTTCAGGTTAAAGCTCCTAATAGGAGCTTTAACCTCCTATCTTGCATTATAGTTATTTTATGATGATTCCCCTACCGGTACATCATGATCTTTCTAGTAGTGATGGGACGATTAATCGGAATCGGAAGAATCGAGCATTTTTCAGGAATTGGAATCGAGAGAATTGTACCATGATTTCCGATTCTTAAAACGATTCTTTAACTTTTAATTGAACCAGTTTTGCAATGTAAACTTTAAAATTTAAATGAAAGAGGATAACAAATTTTATTTTTATTGTATTGTAGCTATACATTAAAACATGTATATCCATGATGTGTAATCAAGAAGATTAAAATGAATTGTTACAACTTAGTTGATTTTTATTTTTAAACCAATCTATTATAATTTATAATTTATATTACTGTACTCATAATGTAAATAGTTAATCTTACCAGAGTAAAATATGACAATTTCCAGAAAAACAAGTATATAATTATATTTAAAAATATTGAGAATCGAGAATCGTATCGGAATCGAGACTTTTTAGTGGAATCGGAATCGTTAAAAATTTTGGTATCATCCCATCACTACTTTCTAGGAGCTTTTCCTGCATATCACTAATTACTGTTGATTTTCTTTTCAGAAATTTATATTTGAATACATTCTGTGTAAGCTAATTCTAAATTTTTATTTTCAAAAGCCCCTTATAAAATGGCTAAGTTTTCACTTTGATCTTAGCAAATAAGTTATATATATATATATATATATTTTTTTTTTTTAAGTTCGGGAAGAACCGATTCGCCTCTATTTAAAAGGGCATATCTCGGCGGAAAAACAAAGAAAAAGTGAGAGGAAAGACAGAGGAAAAAGAAAGGGTGGAGGGGACAGTCAAAGTGGAAAAAGACCAAGGATGACAAGGACTGCAAGGTTGAGCCCCATCATCCTTGGGTGCTAGGGCCGGGAGGGCACACGTGAAACCTCCTGGAACAAGTACGTACAAACGAGCACAAAGAGCACTCAAGAGCACGAGCTTAGAACCCCCTTGCGGGTATATATATATATATATATATATATATATATATATATATATATATATATACACACACAATAGTAGATTCTTACTTTCATTAATGTAGACTGTAAGTAATGGTTTTGGTTTAATAATTTTTTTTCCTTAAATAAAAATGCCATAATGGCATAGCACAACCATTAAGACTTAAATTTAGAGAAATTGAGCTTAAAAAGTAGCCTGATGATTCACTTGGTAGTGATGAAATGCCATTCTGGGTTAATATAATCAAAGTATATTTTATATTATTATTTAGAGGCAGGAGTCGGAGTCGGCCCTTCTAAAATTCTAGGAGTCGGAGTCAGAGGCTTGGTCTACCGACTCCACAGCCCTGGATAATATATATAAATATTTTCTTAGTCATCTTCCATTGGAGTACTTGCCATTTCTATTATCAGCATTCAATGATAGCCTGAGCACAGGGGTCTATCCTTCATCATGGAAACAGGCAATCATGATTCCTATCCTCAAACCATAGAAAAACCCTTCAAGTCCATCTTCATATCATCCCATATGCTTATTATCTTGCTTGGGTAAAGTACTAAAGAGGATGGTCCATCAGCGGTTACTATGGATTTTTGAAACGTGTCACATTTTTCGAGATTCGCAGTGTGGTTTCCGTAAGAAGAGAAGCACATTGGATCAACTTCTGAGGTTGGAAACTTTCATACGCCAAGCTCTCCGATGGAAAAAATATGTTCTTGTTATATTTTTTGACCTCAGTCGAGCTTTTGATACCATCTCCCATACTGGCCTACTTTATAAGTTAGGCAATTTGGGGATTCATGATAGATTATTAAGATGGTTGGACAACTTCTTGTCTAACCGCACATTTCAGGTGCTAATTAGTGATGTCTACTCAACACCTTTCCCCTTTAAAAAGGGTGTACCCCCAGGGTTCAGTTCTTAGTCCATTGTTATTCACAGCATATCTCTCCGATATGCCAAGTATTGATCCAGTTCAATCATCAGAGTTTGCTGATGATACAGCTTTCTATGTGGCAGCTGACACCCCTTTAGAAGCCCAACAGATGTTGCAAAAAGTAACAGATAAGTTCTCATCTTGGTGCAGAACCTGGGGTCTTTCCCTGAATCAAGAAAAATCTAAAATTATGTTCTTTACACATCAAAAGGTTTCAGTGAGTCCTATTATCCAAATTAGTAACACCCCAGTAGCTATGGTCACATCCTACCAGTTTTTGGGAGTGGTCCTTGACAGCCCTAGACTGACTTGGTCTTGTCATATTAACTACCTGGTAACATCTTGTACGAAACGTCTAAACTTGTTAAAATCTGTTGCCTCTCATCGATGGGGTGCAGATCGATCTACGCTTCTCACTTTTTACTGATCATTTATCTTAGGAAAAATAAAGTATGCTGATGTTGTTTATGATTCAGCCTCTTTCACCTTGAAGAAGAAACTGGAAACATTGCATAATTCTGACATGCACCTTATTTTGGGTGCCTGCCCATCAACTCCTATTATTGCCTTGCAGGGTGAGACTGGTCTCCATGCCCTTCAGTATGATTGAGATATCTCTACACTGAGGAAGTACTTCAGTATTCTGGCTTCCGCCTTTCCCCACCCCTTACGTCAGTCATTCGAGGTGGATTATCCTTTGATCCTTGCAGTGGACTGGACTGTGGCAAATAAGCCACCTTTCTTCTTTAGAGCAACTGGACTTCTTAATAAGTATCAATTACATTTTAAATTTTTTACAGTTCTAGTATTCCCTTCTTTCCCACCTTGGAGATTGCATTTGGTACCAACCTGTTTGTCTCCCCCATTTTTATATGAACCTCCTGTCCCCAAAGAAGTGATTGTGCAGTGTTTCACAGCATACTTGGAAGAGAAGTATCCAGATTACTTGTATATTTATACTGATGGATCTAAGATAGATGTGCCTGAACCATCTTGTTCATCAACTGTTTTCATTTCAAATCATAAAAGGTGTTTTTCCTGGAAACTATCCCCCAATCATAGTATACAGGCAGTGGAATTATTTGCCATCCAACAGGCATTGTGTTTTTTGGTATCCAGAAGTAATGCTTGTAATGTCCTAATAATTACAGACTCCCAGACCTCTCTTCACCTGATCAACTCACCCACACTCACTACATATCTGGCTTTAACAACTTCTATCCATTCTTTACTGAAGACCCTCTCTGTTTCAGGTATTGTGGGTTCCGAGCCATGTTGGAATTACAGGTAATGAGATGGTTGATACGCTGGCCAGGGCTGCTCATTCCCTCCCTGCTATAACTTCGCTATATTTCCACCCATGCGAGGGTTTTGCAGTAGCTAAAGTGGCAGTGCAAAATGATTACAAAACCCAATGGGAGAGATTATGGCACTCAACTCTCTATGGAATGTTTAAGCCTTCCTGGGGCACAAGACATTGGCCTATACCATCTTCCCACTATAAAGCTTCTATAATATTTAGATTCTGTTCTGGCCGTGTAGCCCTTCAGGCTTACTTACACTGGATTGGACTAGCCTTCTCCCCATTATGTGTTGGTTGTAATTTACCAGAGACACTGTCTCATTTCTTTCTTTTTTGTCCATGTTATACTAGGCAAAGGAAAAAATTAAGATTCTCTCTTTTGCAATATGGTGTCAGGGACTTTATTTTATCAGTCCTATTAGGTGGGGATAGTTTTTCTCCCCCATTGATACACTTCACTATGGACCAAGTATTCAAGTTTGTAGTGGCATCTGGGTGGTTGAAAGAGTTTTAAATCTTGCATTGTATACCGATTTTCATTCCCACAAGTTTATTAATCAGTTACCTCCTAGTTACTCCATCTGGCTGTTACTGTTGACTTAGTACTTGGTTCCATTTTTCAGTTCGTTTCGTAGAACTAACAGGCCTCATGTTCATCCCTTTCGGAGTGTTCTGGAATTGGCCCCAGAACTGAAGAGGGTAATGGTGTGCTTTCTCTATTTCTGTCTCATCCCAATAATAATAGATGCAGCAGATGTAGGAACAGTGGAAGTTCTCCTGTGGAACAAGGTGTTTTGGTCTTGGAGGATGTAAATAGCCTTATTGGCTGAGCTCCTCCATATAAAACTTCAATCAATCAATTTGAAAGTGGAAAGACTTTCTTTGCTGTGCTCCAATTTTCCTTTACAATTTATTGAAGGATTATAATCTGTAGATTTTACTTTATTGTGATTATTATTAAAGTATAAATAGCTTTATTCTAATTTTTAAGCTTAATTTAACTTAGTACTTAGAGAGATCTAGGTCAGTGGTTCCCAACCTTTTTTGCGCCATGCCCCACCTCGACACCTCAAAAAATTTGATGCCCCCGATTAATATAAAAACAAATTTGGTGTTGAAAAGGTATTATTTAAAATTTACAATAATATGAGTACATTTAATATGAGTTACCGTACATTCAATATGAGTAAATAAACTTGAGGTTGAAGCTAACTAAATTATTACCTTGAAATAAAATTTCTCAGTTGAAAAGTTATAATTTTAAATTTCAATAATATGAGTATATTCAATATGAGTTACATTAAATATGAGTCAAGAAACTCGAGATTGAAGCTAACTACCGGTATATTATTTCCTTGAAATAAAACTTCTCAGTTGAAAAGTTGCAATTTTAAATTCACAAAAAAGTAATTTAATCAATAATACCACTTTAAATTCACAATATTAGGTAAAAATACAGCAAATTCAAAGTTTGATAATCTCAAGTTAGTGAGATCCTTGAGCTTGATGTTTACTACAAATGGTTTTGATTTCAGGCACTAACTTAGTTAGCTTCAGTCTTAAGTCTCCTCATTTTGTGATATCCAGTCGGTTTCTTTTTTTCTGTAGTAAGTCACTTACAGCACTAAAATGACATTCCACCAAATATGAAGATGGGAATGGTAACAGTAGCTCTGTTGCCAAACGAGTTGAATTTGGGTATTTAGTGTTGGTTTTCAAATTGCCCCCCAAAATATTCAAATTGCGCCCCACATTGGGTGTACATTCAAATACAGTACGCTATACAGTCTTTATAGTCCCACCTACTCCTTTTCTCTTAATTGTAGAGCTTGTATTATTCAGGTTGTACCTATGTACAATTTAGGGTGCATCAGCCTATAAGGGGTGAAATTTTGAACTTCGGATATTGATTCGGCCCTATGATATTATGGTTACAATCCCCAACAAACCTTCAGTGTCCACGTTTCAAGCTGTTCTGACAATATTTAGTGGGTCCACCTCGAAGATGAAAATTTGACAATTGTGGAATTTTATGGTTTTACTAGAAAATCTTATGTGTAAGCGTTATAGATTTTGTTTGGAAAAAAAATTGTAAATATAGTTAGTTTTAGGCAAGTTTTAGCCTCAATTCATGAAATTATCTGTCTTTTTAGACTTTTTTTTGTATTATTCTGAGAATCATGAAGTGAGTTACCAGGATGTGGGACGAGGACCCAACTTGCCAAGCATCCCACCGACTACCTCCACCTATTAAAAATGGTATTTCATGATAAAATACTTGTAAAAATTGATTTATTGCTTATTGATATCTTAATTATTCTTCTTTGTCCTTTTTTCTTTTAAAACAGATGATAAAGAAGCTTGTCTCTTTCTCAGATTAGGAGTGGCTTTTCTGTCAGCTTCTACAACTTGGAGAACATTTTGAAGATGTTCTTCAGTCCTTGCAGCCTCATAAAAGTCACTGCATAGTTTTACTGCCCTCTCAGAGCCATCATTTATGACATTTATAGCCAAAAGTTTTTCTTTGGAAGATATAAATGATGCTGTTGTTTTCCACTCAACAATCTCAACCATTAAAAAAATCATAGTCTAACTGTAGTGAAGAGAATATGAACCATGAGTTTTTGTCAACCAAGTCAGCTAGTGTGGTTTCCGATCGTAGATTGGTAGGGAAATTAGGCTTTCCAAAACTAGATCCATGTCTACCTTCTGGAACCAGTGTCTCAATCTTGTGTGGTTTATAGGAAAGTAGATGGTTTGTTATAGCACGAAGTTCATTTTTTGGAACCAAATCGCTGAATAATACAAGAGGAATCATCTCTGATGAAAGGTACCAGAGATGACGTTTCAAAGATGTTAGAGCACTTTTTGCTGTTTGCTTGTTTACTTCCTCGTATCTAAGAAGCTTTTTGTAAAGCTGCAAATCGTGCCATGGTGCATCAAAAACTGAAGAGCAGGTCATCCACCATGGGTAGTAAATCAGTGAAATGAAGGTTGCAAAGTCTCTGTTTCAGAATTTGTTGCTTGTTTGTGATTGTTACTGAAGGTAGTTTCAAGATATTATCTTCTAGTAATGCAATTTTTAGAGCATATATTGCTTTACTCATCCATCTGGCTCTATGTATAGCACCAGGTTGCTGAAAGGTTATATCCTTATCACTAGGCCCTGCATTTAAGTATAACACAACTAAGTCAGAAAATTGTTTGTAGTCATATCGTGTATGTTGCTTTTCTATATTACTTATTTGAATTGCATAATCAGTCCATTCCTGAAGAATCTCCTGGACAGCTTTGGAGTACTGATTGAAGTCAATTTTTTTCAATTTTTCATCCTTGGAAATCCACTGAAACTTTTCTCGAAATCTATTAGACATTAATTTCTGGTCCACTCGAAGTTTCTACTTTCATGTCCTGAAACACATGACTCATAATAACTTCACCAACATGATGCCTGCATGCAGACTAGGGATGTGCCAGATATCCGGTTATGATCCGGTTTTTCCGGATATCCGGCACTTTTTGCACTATCCAGTATCCAGCCGGATATCCGGCACTTTTAATTTTAATTAAATATCTTAGATGATGAATCCTTAATAAACATTTTTATAGGTACCTACAAAGTAATAGCATTATTATTAGTATTATTATTTATTATTAGCTATATTAGTTAGTTTTAACCTCTCTATCTGCAACAATGGCGACCCAAAGAGAGAAGAAATAAGTTTAATAATCAAGGGATCCAAAGAAGTGGTTATGACAACCACCCTAACACAATAATAATAAATAGAAACTGAGAATTAAATTGATCTAATTGAGCTAAACAGATCAAAAATTTAAATACATCTGTAACATTGACATATCATGATATCACACATTATAGAAAAAATGAAGACAAGCAATCAATAGTATGGCAATATGTGTTGAAAAATAAATGAAAATAGACTTAATGTACGTATTTACGATTCACTATATTTCATATTTTTCATCAAGAAGATCAGTTCTTCAGCATTAGCTGGCAATAATTTGCTTCGGTTGTCTGCATATACCTGACCCGCTGCACTGAATAACCGTTCAGAGGCAACTGAACTTGGTGGTGCACTTAAATATTTAAGGACCATTGGTTTCAATGTTTCAAATTGATTGACATTGTTGCACCACCATTTCATTGGGTTGTCAGTCCTGTGTATGTTTGGTAGCGACAGATACTTATCTATTTCTGAAGTGTAGAAGAGGCAGAGTTTTTTAGCCTTTGAATGCCTATGAAACAGAGGACACTGCATTGGATGAGTCTGAAGTTTGAGAAATATCGGGTAGCTGGCATGATTCATCTGCACTGCTGCTGTCTTCTTGATCCACTGAAGTTTTTTTCACAAGTTGGTCGAAGCAAGCCCATATGTCCTCATGAGTTTCTTCAGCCAAGTTCATTGGTAAACCGACCTCTGCTACTTCTGCTTCCTCAACTTCTGCTTCAGCCTGGCTAGTAGAATGTTTCTTCTGCAGTTTTTCGTGCTCAACTAATTCTGCCACAAGCTGCTGTTTCACCCCATTGGCATCTTTCAGAAAGTGCGACTTGTAGCGGGGATCTAAAAGGGTAGCCACCGTAAAGCAGTTTTGCTCCAGGTTTACAGATTTACTGCATGTCGGTTTCATGAAACGGTCTTCCAGCGCTTCTTTCAAGTTTTGCTTGACAGTTTGGATCCCACAATCTTTTTGTCTTTTTGAAAGATAAGAATGTAGTGTAGCTACTGCTGGAATTACAAAACTGATCAGTTCGCTGTCTTTACTTGCTTGTTTGGTCAATTCTTCAAATGGTTGTAGCACTCGAATAATATTTTCCACCAAACCCTAGTTATAAGCGGTGAGTGTTGGAATGTCTTGTTCTGCAGCATATGCTGTCACTACCTGCCTTTGTTCATGCAGATGTTCTAACATGTAATATGTCGAATATGCTGAATCGTTAGTGGCTACAGACTCGGTCTTCTCTTCATGCAGTGCTTTGAACTTAATGCTAGGATGTTTACTTTGAATGTGATTCCACAATGGTTTTGTTGAATATGACCGAGGTGTTTTACCACGCACGATGTACCTCCCATTGTTTGTAACATCACATAATTTGCACTCTGCTTTATGTTCATTTTCCACACCACAGACTTTAAAATACTTCCAAATAATTGATTTTGATTTAGAAGACATAATTCACTTTTATTTCTAATATTAACGACTAGAAAGTCTATATTTTCACAATTTTTCTGAAATGAACAAGAAAACTAGTAATGTACAGCCTGGAGTAAGAAACAATAGTAAGGTTCCCTAAGACTAGGTACTAGGTAAAACGAGCGAGCTTTTAACATATGCATCAGGTATTATTTGCAATACTGGATATCTGGCTGCATACAGGGTATCCGGTGATCACGATTTGCCGGATATCCGATATCCGGTTATCCGGCAAAATCACTATCCGGCACATCCCTAATGCAGACCATAATAAAGGCCGTCCAATCTCTTGTTGGATAGTTATGCATGCAGCGCTCACATGTCCCGTGTTGGTTGCTGTAGTGTCGAAAACCAAGTTCACTATTGAATCGGAGCAATTCCACAATTTCAGTAGCTTCATAACTTCTTCAGTCAAGTTTTTCCCAGATTGGCCACTGCCACCAGCACTAGGATGATATGATGGAATACCAAGTAGTTTGAGATCCATTGAATTTCCAACTGATACGGCTAATCGTTCTTCTGTAACATATTTATCCTGCAGAGTAGAAATTATTTTTGAATCCCAATGAAGAGAGGCCAATTTAGGAGGATTCCAGGATTTTTTAATGGAACTTGAAATTTTTTGGGCTACTTCGCGTCTTGCTCTATCAGCTGTAGCATATGAAGTTGCCACTGCCTTAGTGTTACCACCACATTCTTCAACAAAAGCTTTTGTGAATGTAGTCTGTTGTGCCGGAGTCATTTTCATTCTTGATGCCAAAGAAACAAGTTTCGGTCTTTTCAGAATGTCATGAGGAATGATAGCTTGAGTACCTAAACAGACTGTTGACTGTGTGGATTTTCCATCTTTTTCAGCTCCATCATTAGCTTCTGACTCACTCTCAATGGTAGTTGTATTGCTTGTGCTACTGCTTTCTAATTCAACATAACTGCAAGAAGCTTCAGTGTCTCTCAATTCCTTTTCTTTTCTCGCATTTTCTTCACATTTTCAAAAATTAATGCGCTTCATTTTGGATGCTAAAGTTTGATCATGAGCTCCAAAAGAAGCAATTCTATCCCCTTGCATAGATTGAAGAAATTGTATATCTTCTGGATTACTCATAATTTTTTCGGCATTTTTAATCCACAGTGGAAAAGTCATTTTAAGTTGCATTTCCATATCTTCTAGTCTTGTCTTTGTACTTTGTAGCTCTCTTCTTTTCAATGGAATTTCTCTCAGTTTCGCATTCTTTTCTGACAACAAAATTATTTTCTCGCATGCTTTTTTCTCAGTAATCATTGGTATGTTGGCTTTATTGTAGAATGGTTGAATTTCTGTTAAAACAATTTTAGCTATATCTCAGTTCTCTCTTTTAGACCCTGTTGCTGGTGAAATAGGAGACATCTAAGAACTTGTTCACTTGTTGGCAAGTGACATCCTACAATCTTTGCATCATTATTTGTGATGCCAGGACCTAATCCAAATATACCAGTTTTTTTTCGTGTTTTTACATCAACTTTATCTGCACCACTTGAACAAGTTTTACCACTAGAAGTGGCTTCACTGGCTTTACCACTATTATCCATTATATCATATATCAACTATCATCACCAACATATATCAAAAATTGACCTGTAATAGAAACATAGATTAATATTAAAGTAGTCTACATGCCTGAAAATAAGAAAAAATAGCTATAAGTATTTCATGATGGCAAATGATGATTATTAATAGTAGCTATGGCTTAAACACAAGCAAACTAAACATACTAGGCCTATAGTACCTTAAGGATCATTCAATTCAATAAAATAAAGGTATATGTGAAAAAAATAATTTAAGGCAATTTATCCTAAAAATTGTCATTTTTGTAAAAGTTTAGGAGCTAGGTGGACCCAGTAGATATTAATCAATTGACCTGAAATTTTGCATGTGAATTTTTTTAGGGAATGTAACCATAATAATGTAGGGCCAAATCAATTTTTGAAAGTTGCCATTTTTGATGCACCCTAAATTGTACATAGCTATATGGAAAAAATAGGTCCTGCTCCAACCAGAGTAGCCTAAACACAACCTAGGCTATGTTGGAGATGGAAGACCTAGGCCGAAGATGAACCAGCCTAGCTATTTGTCCATAAACAGGACTTCCATACTCTTTTATTAAACAATTACAGCTGAAATGTCAGCTTATTTAACCTAAACTTAATAACCAAAGGGAAAATTATGAACTTCTTACCTTGAAATTTTATATAAATTTTATATAAGTTTTATTTCTTGATACCAATAATGAACATTTTTATTCCCGCTTCTTTCGTCTCGTGCCTCCTCATCCTCCCTGTTATTCTGCTTAAGCTTATCCCAATCTTTTTCTACTTCCCAAAACCATGTTGCCATTTCTAGCTATGGGATCTTTTTTTCTTTTCATCCCATATTTGTTTCTTCATTGGTGTCTTTTTAATTTTTCTCAGCAAGAGTTCATGTTCTCCTTCTGAGTTATTTTTTATTGTTATTATTTATTTTAATGTCAATATGGCTTATCCAAGATTAGGTGGGTTTTCCATTTTGGTACTCCCAAATTTTCTACACATTGGGGCCAGCCAGAAATGAAACATTGCATGTGAAACCCAATTTTTTCTTTAATATTTGTTAGCCCATCTTAGATTACCTATAATTTATGTTTTATTTGTTATTCCATTTTTGTTTTTCCTCACTTTTTAATATAAAAAGTGTAGCATTTTATAAAGGCCTCACTCATTCCAAAATGAAAGGGTGTTGCATTTTAATTTATTTTCCATAGGAAATATTACAATACTCCAGCCCTTATCTTTTGTTGTAACATCTGCCTAGCTTGTAGAGCAGTTGAATGTTGTGGTCTACTATTTGTGGTATAGGTTATTGTAGTAGTAGGACTAGTTACATCATTTATTGAACAGGTTAGGTTTGGTATAGTTTGGGTCAAATTTTGATCATCATCAGAATCTATTATAGATTCTTCTTCATGATCATTTTTGTTAACAGTAGTTGGTCCTACTTCTAGTGGGTATAAGAGTGATACATCACTTATAGTTTCACCTGAAGCAGTTTTAAGTTTTACAACCCTGGTTAATCCATCTTCCCCAGTTTTTGGTTGTAAAACTCTACCTAATGGCCAACACTGTCTTGGTGTAGTTTGTCTAATTAGAACTACATCTCCTACCCTGATTTCATTAACCCAATCTTTTTGTATATATTTATGCCTTTCTCTCAACCCAACAAGGTATTCATCACTCCATTGCTTTTTAAATTTTGTTTTTATATTTGTTATTTGTGATAATCTATTTTGCAAATCATGATTATTATCACTCCAAGGTGGATCATCCAAGGAGATATTGTAATCAGGTAGAAGGTTAATGACTTCTCCCTTAATCAAATGATTTGGGGTGAGAGGCTCTACATCATGAAAATTACTCCCTACATAAGTAAGAGGTCTGTTATTGACAACATTCTCAATTTCACTAATGAGAGTGAGAAGTTCAAAGAATTCAATTTGTTTTTTACCTATTGATTTCTTTAGGCAATTCTTTATTGTTTGGATATTCCTTACCCAGATTGCTCCATACCATGGTGACGCAACAGGGATGTATTTCCATTTTATTTTGTTATTTTGTAGATATGTTATGGTATGTAAATTTTGTAATATGTCATTTATTTGGTTTTCACCAGCCTTGAAATATGTTGCATTATCTGTTGAAAATCTTCTAAAGCTATAGACAAATGATTCTGCGGAGAGATCACTCACTATGTCTAAGCTGACTGCTCTAGAAGATGAACATGTGTAAAGTATGATGTACATTTTTTGTTCTGTTGTTCCCAGACCAACAGTCAAACTTCCTGTATAGTCTATGCCAACTGTTTCAAAAGGCCTATTAAAGGTGACTCTCTCTGTTGGCAAATCAGGAGGATTGGTCTTCCTGAAAGATCTGGAATGAATCCTTTTGCAGGTGACAGTTATTCAAAACTGTCTTCACAGTCATTCTGCCTTTGGGTATCCAATACAACTTTCTAATGGCATTTAATGTTTGTGGAACACCCATGTGATAAAGTTCATTGTGTTTCTCTCTAATAACACTGGGCAACTATGAAAAACTATATAGAGCTATGGGTTGATTGCCTGTTACCCTCATCCGTTGGAAATGTCCAGCAGATTTCAGTGGAGAGTGAACGACAAAAGCCCTATATTTTTTCGTTAGAGAGTTATGAATATGTAGGTCTTTAAAGGACCTCTTTATATTTAATTGTTTATGGTAATTTTAGCGTCGGGATTTTAGATGCCCAATATTAGAATGAAAGTGAAATTGCCTCACCTTAATTTTGATGGATCTTAGTTTGCTTCGATGCAGGGCATTACGATCTTTTTCGGTGTAGGGCCGCCACGATGGAGTTACGCAATGAGTTAACGTTTTGTAATAAATATGGGCTGTCACAATATAGACACTTCTGGGGATAGGCCTATCCTATTCTATGTATTAATTTTATTATAAGGAATTCACTCAGAACTTTAGGGAAAACAAAAACACATCCTCCCTGTTTAAAGCGTTCGCTGTAACATAAACAGCCCTGAGAGCCGTTCCTTTAATATATCTTCATATTTTCGTATAAATTGCTGATTTAGCAAAGGTTGTTGACTCTTTCTCTCTTGTATTTTGCATGGGTTAGCAAATGGAAAATTTGGTTCATGTGATATAAATGAAGGTTTCTCGTGGTTGTACAGACCCGACGCCTACATACGGTTTCTATGTATGTATGGCAATCATTTCATTCCCATTAGGCTATGTCGCCAATCCCGAGCCAATTTTGTATAGATATTCAATTAATTAATAATTTATATTTAATTATGAAATAAAGGTAACACATATGATACCATGTTGTGGTTTTTCCATATACTGGGGGGGGGGGGGAATTTGTATATTATAGATCAAATTTTTTGATAAACTGTTTTAAACCATGTGAAATGGATGTAAATTTTATGTCACCAATTTTTAAATGGTGGTTTACTAATGTTGTTTTGGAGTTTCGTCATGTTTTGTTTTGTTTTAATGATTTATGTTTTAATTAAAGTGACTTCTACATTGGTGAGTTAATTGAAATGTACTGTACTTCCATGTTATGTTGTTTGGTTGAAAGAGTTTGTACTGTATTCAAACCTCCTACCACTTCAGACTAGTCAATACCCGTAGTTTTAGTGGAGTAAATGTTACTCCTCCACAGGTAGATCTGGAGGGCTTGGGGCTTTGAATCCTGTACTGTTTTTATGTTGTTTGGTCTCTGGCCATGGAAGGCCATAAAACCCTTGTAATAGTTTGGGTTGTGGCCAAGGGGAGGCCACAAAACCCTTGTAATAGTTTGGGCTGTGGCCAAGGGGAGGCCACAAAACCCTTGTAATAGTTTGGGCTGTGGCCAAGGAAGGCCACAAGACCCTTGTTATAGTTTGGGTTGTGGCCATGGTAGGCCAAAAACCCTTGTAATAGTTTGGGCTGTGGCCAAGGGGAGGCCACAAAATCCTTGTAATAGTTTGGGATGTGGCCAAGGTAGGCCACAAGACCCTTGTAATAGTTTGGTCTGTGGCCAAGGGAGGCCACAGGACCCTTTTAATAGTAATAGTTTGAGCTGTGGCCAAGGAAAGGCCACAAAACCCATCTTAGATTACCTATAATTAATTTACGTTTTATTTGTTATTCCATTTTTGTTTTTCCTCACTTTTTAATATAAAAAGTGTAGCATTTTATAAAGTCCTCACTCTTTCCAAAATGAAAGGGTGTTGCAATTTAATTTATTTTCCATAGGAAATATTACAATGCTCCAGCCCTGTTTTTATTAACACAGTCTTTGTTTTGTGTTTTGTATATATTTATATACTGTATGTATAATTTTAATTTTGTGATGTTACAGTTCTGCACTTAATTTTTGTGATGTTACAGTTCTGCACTTAATTTTTGTGATGTTACAGTTCTGCACTTAATTTTTGTGATGTTACAGTTCTGCACTTAATTTTTGTGATGTTACAGTTCTGCACTTAATTTTTGTGATGTTACAGTTCTGCACTTAATTTTTGTGATGTTAATGAGTCTTATGAGTAGGTTAAATTGCTGAAATAAATTTTATAACCTACACCACAGGTTGAATTATAAATTTGGTATTTTTAGTTAAAATAGGCCTTGAGTGTAAAGAGTAGGGTCTACTTTGTGAGGTAGGCTTCGTAATTTATTATTATTTATATGTAATGAAAAAGCCAAACATGGAATAAATTCTGTTCAGATGTCAAAATGTTTGATAAGGCGTAATTTTATTATTTTTTTTGTTTGTTTTAATTCTTTTTTGTTATTTTATTCAAGGTTAAGGTTTTCACAGCAAATAACCCTTCCCCACATACGGGCCACCATGTGAAAAACTATATAGAGCTATGGGTTGATTGCCTGTTATCCTCATCCGTTGGAAATGTCCAGCAGATTTCAGTGGAGAGTGAACGACAAAAGCCCTATATTTTTTCGTTAGAGAGTTATGAATATGTAGGTCTTTAAAGGACCTCTTTATATTTAATTGTTTATGGTAATTTTAGCATCGGGATTTTAGACGCCCAATATTAGAACGAAAGTGAAATTTGCCTCACCTTAATTTTGATGGATCTTAGTTTGCTTCGATGCAGGGCATTACGATCTTTTTTGGTGTAGGGCCGCCATGATGGAGTTACGCAATGAGTTAATGTTGTAATAAATATGGGCTGTCACAATATAGACACTTCTGGGGATAGGCCTATCCTATTCTATGTATTAATTTTATTATAAGGAATTCACTCAGAACTTTAGGGAAAACAAAAACACATCCTCCCTGTTTAAAGCGTTCGCTGTAACATAAACAGCCCTGAGAGCCGTTCCTTTAATATATCTTCATATTTTCGTATAAATTGCTGATTTAGCAAAGGTTGTTGACTCTTTCTCTCTTGTATTTTGCATGGGTTAGCAAATGGAAAATTTGGTTCATGTGATATAAATGAAGGTTTCTCGTGGTTGTACAGACCTGATGCCTACATACGGTTTCTATGTATGTATGGCAATCATTTCATTCCCATTAGGCTATGTCGCCAATCCCGAGCCAATTTTGTATAGATATTTAATTGAATTAATAATTTATATTTAATTATGAAATAAAGGTACCACATATGATACCATGTTGTGGTTTTTCCATAGCAACAAAAATTTTTTTTTCGTGTCCCAAGAATGAAAATACCTTATTCTTATAGTATTTTCTGTGCTGAATCCAAGTAAGTTTGTAAAATTTCTCTATCAGGTTTGGTTTTTGTGACATGCAATTTAATTTTTAAAAACCCATATAGTTACATACTTATTAAAATATGATCGAAAAGACATACCTGTAGTTTAAAAAGTAGCTTGTTTTGATTTTCTGCTGTGCTTTGCCTCAGGCATGTCTCTCTTAAGAGTCCAGCAATAGTCAGCCAGCATACTGGGGCTCCATTTGCCTTGGTAACGGTTTTCCATGGCAGAAATATCCTGATGAAAATGCTCACCATGTTCGTCGCTTACCGCACCCAGGTTTTCCGGAAAAAAGTCCAAGTGAGAGTCCAAGAAATGAACCTTTAATGACATATTGCACCCCATTGCTTGGTAAGACTTAAGAAGATCCTACTATTTCAGGATAGTTTTCGGCCTTGTGATTTCCCAAAAAAATTTGTGCAGACACTTTTGAAACTCTGCCATGCAGCTTTCTCAACTTCATTCAACTCTCCTTCAAATCTCTCATCTCTTAACAATTCTCTGATCTGAGGGCCTACAAAAATGCCTTCTTTAATCTTGGCATCACTGATCCGGGGAAACTTATTTCTCAAGTATGTGAATCCTGTTTGCACTTTATCCATCGCTTTAACAAAGTTTTTCATAAGTCCAAGCTTGATATGCAAAGGAGGAAGGTACACTTTCTCAGGGTCAACAAGTGAACTATTCACAACATTTTTCTTGCCTGGAACAAGTGAGGTGCGTTTTGGCCAATCCTTCTTAACGTAGTGGTTTTGCTTGTCCCTACTGTCCCACTCACATAAAAAACAACAGTACAGGCATCCCCCGTTATACGATCGTTCGGTTTACGATTTTTCGCGTTAACGATTTTAAAAAAGTACCCCCATCTTTCGATTTACGATTGCCTTATTTCGCGTTAACGATCTCCAACTTGAAAGCATGTCTCAGAAAGGAACAAAACCGTGCCTACGTTGAGTCCAGCCCAAATGAGGAGGACAATGAGGACCCAGTCAGAATGCTTGATCTCAAAACCTTGAGAGAGATTCTGACTGGATTTGACACATACATCGAGTTGGTGAAGGACAAGGACCCTAACTACGAATGTAGTGCTGCTGCTGTCAATCATATTGAAAAGGGTCTGAGCGTTTATCGGGAGATCTACCTGCAGAAAAGGAGGAACGCCAAGCAAACTACGATCTCCCGATTTTTCAAGCCTGCAACAGCTGCCGAGGCAGGAGAGAAGTGCGTCGTCAGCAAGTGCAGCAACAACTCCTGCACGTCGGCAGCAGGCTAGATCTCCAACTCCAACATCTTCGGGATGGATTCTCCTGCAACTTCAGAAACTCCTCCATCTCCGAGGGACTCTCCCGAAGTCATCGATCCTCCTCCATCATCGATCCTCCTCCATCGATCGTCCAGCATCGCCCATCGATCCTCCTCCATCGCTGACCGATGCGGGAGCTGGCCCTCCTCCCCCATCACCACCACCCGGTGGTGATGAGTAGGCATCGTTACCTCGGACTGATGCATCATTGACGACTTGGACCGGATTTGAATACGATTAGGTGAGTGTTCATGTATAAATTGTCTTTTATTAAACACAATTTCTTACTTTCAGACACTTTTTGTACATAACAGTAAAATATATAGCAAAATAATAGTGGAATCTGCAAATTTTGGGGGTCTTCCAGAATGTTTCGGAACGTATCCCTATTTTTCCCATAAGGCCTTCAGTTCGATATACGATCGTTCGATATACAATGGGGTTTTTAGGGACGCATCCCAATCGTATAACGGGGGACACCTGTACTTGGTGTAACCTAGCTGCAACCCTAGCAAAAGTGCAATTCCCTTCAGATCTCCACAGATATTCCACTTATATTTCTGATACTGAAACTTTTCTAAAAGCAACTTCATGTTGTCGTATGACTTTCATGTTTGCAGCATGTGCAATAGGTACAGAAGGAAATTTATTTCCGTTGTGAAGAAGGACTGCTTTCAAGCTGACTTTTGAGGAGTCAATGAACAATCGCCACTCATCCACATTATGTTCATGACCAAGAGCCCCATGACTGAATTAACATCTTTACAAAACACAAGTCCATCTTCATGGGAGAACCATTCTTTGAATTCATCATGGCGGCTGCGGAAAAAACAAACTTTAGTGTCACGTTGCAGTAGATTCCAACCCTTTAATCTTGAACCTAAAAGTTCAGCCTGCTTCTTAGATAATTTCAAATCACGAACTAGGTCATTTAGATCTTGTGACAGTAAATGTGGTTCATTGGAGGAACAGGTAGCCTGGAATGTTGGATCAGAAATGTCTTCATCTTTTTCCTCGTGATATGCTACAGCTACATTTGATTCCTCATCACTTAAACTTACATGTTCAGGAGGATTTGGTACTGGAAGTTGAGCACTGTGGGGAACTGGTCTCATTGCAGATGGTAGATTAGGGTATTTCATAAGGCTTTTTGTTTTTGAAGTGATCCCCTTTGTATTTACCAGGCAGAAATAGCAGTCTGTTGTGTGATCTTTGGGTTCCCTCCAAATCATTGGAATAGCAAATGGCATGTGACGTGAACCGTTTAGCCATCCTGTAAGTAGTCTTACACATGTCACACAACAAATGTGAGGGCCCAACTCTTGTCCTGATCGCCTACTTTACATCCAAAATAAAGTCCATAGCATTTTTTTACTAATGGTGTAAAGTTACATTTCTGGGATTTTAAAGTTAGATCACCACATACATAACAAAAGGAATTAGGATGATTCAGACAGTTCCGCGGCATTACAAAACATCTATATGAATACAACACTGGTGTAAAATTAACAAGAAGCAACAGACACTAGCTGTTAACACTGTGACATTTACAAGCAGACTGACTTGGAGCTGCTCTACACACAGAAACTAGGCTCATGTCTGAACAGGTACAAACATGTTTCAACCTGCACAGTCTGCTGCTCCGACCAAATTTATCCTGCCAGCATTATCAGAACTTTCTCCCCAAAGGAATAAATTGTACCTACTAATTTTACACAAAAATTAATACAACATATATATTAATATATTTTATTATAGTTATATTAATTAATATAATATATTATTATATTTATTATTTTTATAATGTTTTATATTATAATATTGTTATATACTTAATTATATATAATGTTATTATTTTTTTATCCAGTGATCATGCTAAATGAGGAAAAAATGAACATAGTGTCACAAGTAAACTAAGCCTGATAGAAAAAATCTGATTTCATATTTAGATTCAGCATGAAAAAGTACACTTAGAACACCCATCGAAACCCTTGTGACAAAATTGTTGTTGACCAGTGTAATTAGGGTTGTGTAGTGAATACGTTTTATTATTTATTATCTTCATTATTTATTTACGCTTCTTCCTCCTTTATTATTATCTCTATTTATTCTCTATCGGCTCTTTGCTTCATTTATCACTTTCTTCGTATAGTTTCCGGTAGCCACGCCGAGTTCTGACTCTAAAACCGTTAGAAAGCAAAGGGGGGCGGGGGAAGGTATATTAATACTCTTTATTAACACTTATTACGTTTTATTAATTTCGAAATTGGTTTAGTTAATTAGGGGTATGCGAGTATGAAATATTACTAAATATATTTAGGTCGGAGAGGGACACTCACTAAATTAATTTTACGTTACATTTAGTCAACCTATCGCGTAAGGCGTTGCCTCAAGACTCCAAACCGTTATAGGGTAGTCCGCTCTTTTGGGCCTATTCAGGATTACCAACCCTACCCATTTTAAACAATTAATTTCATAATTATTAGTAAATGATTTACATTAAACATTATCTTATTTAATTAAACAAAATTTAATATTCTTAACTAAGCATTACTACAGTTGTAATGTGATGGAACCTAGGAAGAAGGGGTTGTTTACTGTTATACCAGTATGTGATTTGTTTAATCTACCCTTACATCTTAATAAGCCATCTTTGTCAATGTAAAGATTCAAGTTTATTACCACAGAGGGTACTTTGTTCATTTGTTTACCAATTGTTAGAAAATCTACTTCATTTTTGTATTCTGTTTGTTGTATGTGGTTAATCCAATATTTGGTAGCTAGACTTGTATACATTTCATTATCATTATTTCTTTGTTTATTTATTTTCTTTAAAACAGTTGTGAATGAATCTGAGACAGTAAGATGTTACCCTTACAAGTTTGCCAAAGTCAGAATAATTGTTATCAAATAGTGGCTCAACTTTATTTGTGGTTTTCATGTTAAGCTTTACATTAATTTGTTCTGCTGGCCACATTGTTTCATCCTGAACGAATTCAGGTCCGTGAAACCAATTTTTGTTGGATTTTAGTAATTTACAGGATAATCCTCTTGTAAGAAAGTCTGCAGGATTTTGTTTTGTTGGAATGTATCTGAAGGTTATGTCCAAATTTTGTCTAGCTTCTTTAATGTCTCTTAATCTGTTATGGACAAAGATGTTTTTTGAGTTTAACTCATCAGAGTTGATCCATGCCAAGCAGATTTGACTGTCAAGCCAAATATATGTATTTGTGATGTTTACATCATGGTAGACTTCATGGAGAAATCCTGTTATTTTTACAGCTAGATAACCTGCAAGTAGTTCAAGCTGAGGAATAGTTTTCTTTTGTTTTAAGGGTGTTACTTTCCCCTTGGCATAGATCAAATGGCTGCCATCCTCACCTACAAGGTAAGCGCAACAGCCATACACCTTTTCACTGGCATCGCCAAATACATGCAAGGTTTGAGGTGTATCTCTGTGTCCACAAACTCTGGGAATATTTATGTTTTGTAGTTTATTGAGATCTTTAGCTAACCTTTTCCAGCTATCTTGTTGTTTATTGGTTATAGGATCATCCCAGTCTACTTTCTGTTTCCAAAATTCTTGTAAAAGAACCCTGGATCTGATAGTAGAAGAAGGAGTAAACCCATAGGATCAAATATTTTTGAACTTTCGGATAAGATCTTTCTTTTTGTGTTAGCTGTTGTATCTAAGGTGTAGCCTTTTGTGCAGAGTGAGTCATGAACTTTAGAATCTGAGTTCAAATCCCAGATCATACCTAATGTTTTCACCCTGTTTGTTGGTTCTGTCAATCCTTTGTCTTCTGATTTTATTTTTTGATTTAGTCTCTCATTATTTGTGATCCACTCTCTTAATTCAAAATTACCTTCTTTCATTATTTTATCTGCTTTTATGTAAACTTCATTTAATTCTGACTCTGTTTTGGTTGATCCTACAAGGTTATCTACATAGAAGTGATCTTTCAAGAACTGAACAGTTAAATCATTTTCATCATACAAATTTAAGTGATGTTTGATGGTTAAAGCCAGTAAACTAGGACTTGCATTTGCTCCAAACAAAACCACATTAAATTTAAATGTTTTAAACCCTTTATTTAAGTCATATGGATCATTAAACCACAAGAATCTTAGTTGATCTTTGTCATAGTCATTTTTCAGATGAATTCTCAAAAAAGCTTTGCTTATATCACTTTGAACTGCATAGTCATCTAATCTAAATCTTAGAAGGATTTTTACAAGGTCTGAAATAAGATTAGGCCCCTCTATGAGACAGTCATTCAAGCTATGCTTATTGCCATCTTTAAGACTACAGTTATACACAACTCTAAGTTTTGTTGTGGGTGCATCCTTTCTATAGACTCCTGTGTGAGTAAGATAATGGCAGTTGTCTTTTTTAAAGGGGTGATCTTTAACTTCCTCAATGAAGCCTTTTTCTAACTGGTCCTTGAAAACATCATCATACATTTTAATTCTATTGTCATTTTTTAATCTTTTCATCAAATTATAGAGATGACCTTTAGCTACCTTTAGATTATCATTTAATTTTGGACTATTGATCTTCCAAGGTAGTTCAATTGAATAATGGCCATTTTCATACATGATGGTATTTTCAAAATTTTCAACCATTAATTGATTTTCATCTGTATGATCACCATCTTGCACCCCCACTGACTCTAATAGCCAGAGCTGTTGTACACCTTTATCTAATTCTTCAGTTGTTAATGATTTATTTAATATTTCAGTATTTATGTCATTATTTGAGTTGTGTAAGACCTTGTCATAATAGGGCAAGTTTGTTAGTCATATATTTTTATTTTTCATTGTTATTTTATATTTATCTGTGTCCCAGTGGAGCTATACCCCAGTGAGTATCTAGAGCCATCCCATCTCCTATTCTGACTATGCCCTTCTGAATTAAGTGAATATAATCAGCTCCAATTAACATTTGAACATTATTTATCATCATTTAAATTTCTATCTGCAATTTTATATTGCTTTTTAAGTTGTTGTATTACTTGTTTTAAATTTGGTATTTTAAATTTTTGTTGACCAACTTGTTCAATGACTACTGCTTCTATGTTTGTTGTTTTATTCTCTGTGGGTATATCCAGATCTAAATTGACTGTACTATATTTTTCTTTCTGTTCGTTTTCTTTGACAAATGATGTTATACACAATTCTTGTTCATTTTTATGAGTTTGTAGGCCTAATTGATTAACTAATGATTGATCTACAAATGTTTGTTGGGAACAAGAATCTATTAGACATCTTATAGGAGTTGTCCCACCATTATTTTTTAAATCCAAGGTTATTGTAGGTAGGAGTACACTAGAATTTTTATTGACATTATTTATTGATACATGTCCATTAAATGTTTTTTATTTTTCTTGTTTTGTTTATTTGAATTTTTAAATGAATCACAAAGACAAGAGGCATGATTTAAACTTCCACAATTAACACATTTGAATCTTATTTTTGTTTTGCAGTCTTTGTTAGTATGTCCTGCAGCTGTGTATTTAGTACAAAGGTTTAACTGAGAACACCTATTTATCCGGGATTCTAAGTCTACATATTTAGTATATTGTGTGCTATTGTGATCATCAGCCGAACAAAATTTACACTTACGTACAAATTCTGTCGTAACATTAAAATTTTGTAGTGTAGGAGTTAGACCTATCACTTTTTGTTCTGATTTGTCTTTTTGTTGTTGTTGCGGTTGTGGCCTTGGTTTTGTTTGAATTTTCTTTGTTTGGTTTATTTGTAAATCAATCTTTGTTTGGTTTATTTGTGAATCAATCTTTGCTTGTGAATTAATCTTTGAAGATTTGTACATTGACAAAACATTTGGAAATTCAATCCTTATTTCACCAAGGGTAGGGTATGTATTTCCCGTTATTCTTTGGAAAATATCCCTAATTTGGGTAGGTAAACAATCAAATATCATGGCTTGGATAAACCATGCTGATTTCTCTAGATCTATGTCATTATTTTGTAGATGACCTAACATGCATTCAATTTCACAATAGAAATTGTACAGATCCTGATGGTTATCCTTGGCTGGTTTTATATTTTTTAATTTTATTGCTAAATCATTTACTATTTCTTTTCTATTTAGGAAATTTCTTTGTAGATAGTAATTTGAGAGCTATTTTATATGAGCTGCCTATTGCCACTAAGGCATCAACCAGTTTTAGGGCTGGGCCCTTTAAATAATTAAGCAGATAACTGAATTTGTCAACATCAGATATATAATCCTTGTTGCCAATTAAACTATCAAATTTTTCCAGAAAAGACTGAAATTTTGTTCAATCACCCTCAAATATTGGTACTTGTAATGTTGGTAACTTGGCTTTTAGTTGTTTGTCATCATTAGAAATGGATGCATTTCTGAAGGCCTCAATCAAACTTTGATTTGTAGCTTCTAAATTATTTGGTAGATTATCTAAAGCAGCATATAATTAATTTATGAGAATCTCTCTCAAAAATATTCTGTTCTTGTTCACACAAAAGTGCTGTGTATGTCTCTTCACCAACATTTAACTCATCAGTTTCTGTAACAATTTCCTTGTCTATAATTATTATTTCCTGTTTAATTCTATTTAAACGACCCAAAATAGTAGTATAATCCCTTTTATTTGGATTCTCTTTGCTATTAAAGCTAGTTAAAAGCCTGGTAATGACTCCCTTGCTGATCTCTTCCTTTTTAATGATTTAATCTTTGCCTCAATTGCTTTACATTCAGCCATATTTTGTTTATTTTATTTTTCGAAAAATGTCCCCAAAATCCTAAAACCCTTTTAACTCTATAAATAAGCTTTATTTTATATTATGTATACAATACTTAAGCATTATTTTGGTTAAATAGGCTAGGCTTCAGATTACCCTTATTCTAGAATTTTACCACATTTATGACCAAATGATAAGTTTTGAAGTACAGTGGAACCTTGACTTACGAATTTAATTCGTTCCGAGACCCTGTTCGCACCTCGAGTTGGTCGTAAATCGAATCCATTTTTTCCATTGAAATTAATGTAAATTTAATTAATCCGTTCCAGCGCCCCAGATAATTGTACTTTTAATGCTTTGTAAGAGTTTATAAAGAGAAAATATAAGAGAAAAAATTATACTAAATTTAATAAGCTGTATAATTTTACTGTACCTTTGTGGAGGATAATCGCTGGCATGAGTGGATGGTGATGAGGAAAGGAAGGGGGAGGGAAGTTACTGTTTGGAAGGAGAGTCCCCTTCCATAAGAACACTGGGCACCTCTCCTTCAGGGGTTTTCTCTCTTTTCTGTCTCTTGCCATCTGGTTCGCTGGTTCGCTGCACTAAAAATCTATCCAGAGAGATTTGTTTCTTCCTTCGTTGAAGAATCTTTCTGAAGTGGGACATTGCATTGTCATTCAGAATGTTTACTGCCCTGTTTGCCACAACTTTGTTAGGGTGATGCTTTTCAATAAAACCTTGCACTTCACTCCACTTAGCGCAGATGTCTTTAATCATAGCACTCGTAACTTCCTCCCTAGCTCCCTCTTCTTCTGACGACTGCTCCTCCACCAATGCCATCCGCTGCTCACTCTGAAGTTCCACAAGCTCTTCTGTGGTGAGCTCTTCACTGTGGTCCAGCACTAGCTCCTCCACATCATCACCGTCGACCTGCAAGCCCATGCTCTTGCCCATGGACACAATATCATCAACTAATTTAACCGATGTCACAGCCTCAAAGCCCTGAAAATCTCTTTCTTGTACACAATCTGGCCAGAGTTTCCTCCAGGCTGAGTTCAAGGTCCGGTAACTGACTTCGTTCCAGGCTTTATCAATCATGTTAATGCAGTGGAGGATATTAAAATGGTTTTTCCAGTAGTCTCTCAGAGGCAATCGAAGCGCCGGGCGTATGTTCGTATGTTGATTTGGTCGTAAATAGAGGCATTTGTAAGTCGAGGTTCCACTGTATTTGAATTATTTCTTATTTTTATTTTTAGTTAGGGCTTCATAATTTATTATTATTTATATATAGTAAATATTTGAAAAAGCCAAACATGGAATAAATTCTGTTCAGATGTCAAAATGTTTGATAAGGCATAATTTTTTTTTTTTTTTGTTTGTTTTAATTTTATTTTATTCAAGGTTAAGGTTTTCATAGCAAATAACCCTTCCCCACACGGGCCACCATTATAGATATGGAAAAAAATAGGTCCTGCTCCAACCAGAGTAGCCTAAACACAACCTAGGCTATGTTGGAGATGGAAGACCTAGGCCAAAGATGAACCAGCCTAACTATTTGTCCATAAACAGGACTTCCATACGGTACTCTTTTGTTAAACAATTATAGCTGAAATGTCAGCTTATTTAACCTAAACTTAATAACCGAAGGGAAATTTATGAACTTCTTACCTTGAAATTTTATATAAGTTTTATTTCTTGACACCAATAATGAATATTTTTATTCCTGCTTCTTTCGTCTCGCGCCTCCTTGTCCTCCCTGTTATTCTGCTTATTAAGCTTATCCCAATCTTTTTCTTCTTCCCAAAACCATGTTGCCATTTCTAGCTATGGGATCTTTTTTTTCTTTTCATCCCATATTTGTTTCTTCGTTGGTGTCTCTTTAATTTTTCTCAGCAAGAGTTCAAGTTCTCCTGATTTATTTTTTATTACAGTATTATTATTTTTTTTAATGTCAATATGGCTTATCCAAGATTATGTGGGTCTTCCATTTTGGTACTCCCAAATTTTCCACAGCTATATACATATAGTCATATGAAAAAGTTGACAACCTGATCCCTTAGGTCTGCAAAACTATTGTAAGGTACTGTATATATAAGTAGTAGACAAGCAGCGACTAAGATCCTCTAAATCCATGTAAAACTTCTTGAGATCAATGTGTGGAAAATTTGGGAGTACCGAAATGGAAGACCCACCTAATCTTGGATAAGCCATATTGACATTAAAATAAATAATAACAATAAAAAATAACTCAGAAGGAGAACATGAACTCTTGCTGAGAAAAATTAAAAAGACACCAATGAAGAAACAAATATGGGATGAAAAGAAAAAAAGATCCCATAGCTAGAAATAGCAACACGGTTTTGGGAAGAAGAAAAAGATCAGCATAAGCTGAATAAGCAGAATAATAGAGGAGGAGGGAGAGGCGCGAGACGAAAGAAGCCGGAATAAAAATGTTCATTATTGGTGTCAAGAAATAAAATTTATATTAGTTTCAAGGTAAGAAGTTCATAAATTTCCCTTCGGTTATTAAATTTAGGTTAAATAAGCTGACATTTCAGCTGTAATTGTTTAACAAAAGAGTATGGAAGTCCTGTTTATGGACAAATAGTTAGGCTGGTTCATCTTTGGCCTAGGTCTTCCATCTCCAACGTAGCCTAGGTTGTGTTTAGGCTACTCTGGTTGGAGCAGGACCTATTTTTTCCATAAATGAGATGAGATACCGTAATCGTATGTTGTTTAAAATTAGTACAGTAGTGGTATTGAAAAATGATCCACAGGTTCCAAAGATTTAAAGTTAATGTACAGCTAGTAGATGTGTGACAATCTGTAATTTGCAGAGATCAATTGTATCTTAATTTTGTATGTAACTGTATTTGTGGTTTGGGTAAATACGGTATTTACTATTACACCGGTCTCTGGGAGAAAGTTTTAAAAGCTGGTTTTCAATGTTTCTCAATGTGCTGAATTAAAAAATGATACTCATTTCTGTCACAAATGATTTGTTAGAGTTATTGAAGCTTAAAACTTTTAAAACTTTCTACCCTTTTTTACCCTTAAAAACATAAATTTCACCTTCAAAATTGGCCAAACCTAAAATAACCTAAGCAAACCTAACCTAACAACCCCTAACATTATCCAAAACTATAAAAAATTATAAAAAATACCTTAATCACGTTAACAAAAACAACAATCTTCCATGCAGCTATATTAGTATTATCTAAAAACGACTCTTTGTAATCAGACACTGAAAAATCACAGCGCCATCTTTTCTTAGTCTTGGGAACTGGGTAACTCTTATGGCACTGCCACACTTTCTGTTCCTCATGAAGAGTATAATTCAAGTCACAACGAGGACACTTCACCACTTGAGGAAGAACACTGTGTGCCCGAAGAAAAGCTGTAGCTTTTTCTGAATTTCCATAAAATTTGGCGATACAGCAAAAATAATCAAAGGAGCACAGACCACAGGAAGCCATGTCCATTAACTGATTAAAATTAAAATCAGTGGAAGTGCCATTTTTTTACCCTTTTCCTGTTAGATACTTTAAGCTTCAATAACACTTTAACAAATCATTTGTGATGGAAATGAGTATCATTTTTGAATTCAGCACATTGAAAAACATTGAAAACCAGCTTTTAAAACTTTCTACTGGAGACTGGTGTAATAGTAAAGAAATACTGTGGTTTGTTTATATTAAGAATCTTCCTATTAAGGATAGATTCAGAAACTTTAGAAAGGCAAAAAATCAAAACAACTGAACAGTAGTTGGAAGGTTGAGACCCTTCTTAGGGACAGGTTGAATGAAAGTAAACTTCCAGCAGGAAGGAAATGTACCAGATGAGAGACAAAGACAAAAGAGTTTGCCTAGGGGGATGTCAGTGCAGAAGCACAGTTCTTAAGAACAGGAGGAGGAGCACTATCAAGACTGTATGCCTTCCTAGAGTTGAGCCCAGATAGGGCAGAAAAAACATCTTTAGAAGAGATTCTAATTTCAGACATAATAAGGTCAGAGGGGGGAGGAGATGAAGGAACAGCACCAGAATCATCCAGAGTTGAGTTGTAAGTGAAAGTTTGAGCAAAGAGTTCAGCGTTATCAGGACAAGAGATGGCAACTGAGCTGTCAGTCGGGAAAAGAGGAGGGAAAGTAGTTGTAGTAAAGTTGTTGAAGAGGTTCTTAGCTAGATGCCAGAAAGAGAGAGAGGAATTAGAATTGGATAGATTTTCAAATTTTTCGTGAGTTGGAGAACAGATTTTGCATGATTTTGTGCAGGGCTGTGGAGTCGGAGTCGGAAGCAATTTTGGTGGTGCTGGAGTCAGAGTCTGAGTCGGTAAAAATGTACCGACTCCGACCTCAATATAAATTTTAATAAAATATGTTTTTGTGTGATATCACTGGCAGCTATGGTGGTTAAACCACTTAAATAATAAACACAATGTTTTCCATTTCAGACACTAATGCCATTAATTCATTTTTTCTTTTCAGATAATATTTTTTATTTTTAGTGCTTATTTAATTTTGAGTTCTTTCTAAATTTAATAAGTTTTTAACTTTCAAGTCTAAAACCCCTTTCACAATGGCAAAGACACTTCCAACAAAGTCTGCAGTTTTTGAATATTTTACAATAACCACAGATGGGAAACATTTCGTGTGTCAGTGTATGATAGATGATGATGATGATGAAAAATTATGTGAAGCAAAAATCAGTGGTTTTACTGGCTCTGATAAAAATGCACCAACCAGAGCATCAAATTTGAAAAGACATTTGCAGTGTTTCCATCCCAAAATTTTAGAAGTTGTCATTGAGAAAGATAGTAATAAAAACCTTCCAACTACTTCAAAGTTAACAAAAGATCAGAAATCTACTGAATGACAAGCACCACTTACAAGATTCTTTACTACAGACAAAGTTACTGTAACAATGACAACAGATGATGATGCTTCATGTGGTGGTGATGAAATGCCTCTTGTGTAATTATCATCATAGCAGATTTAGAATTAATATACCTTCGGAGTTGGAGTTGGAGTCAGAGTCGGATAGACAAAAAATTGAGGAGTCGGAGTCGGTTTTTTATGTGCCGACTCCACAGCCCTGATTTTGTGCAGAAATATAATGTAAGCTGAGTGAGAGTCAAGAATTGGATAGCAATGGTACCTTCTGAAAGCCTACTCTCTGTTGTGGATAGCATTAGAACAAGTAAAGTTAAACCAAGGTTTTTTTTTTGCATTAGTAGTAGGAATAGAATATGGAATATATGCCTTCATGCCCGAGAGAATCACCTCTGTGTTGTGCTCAGCACACTAGGAAGAGCCCCAGCCACAATGGGAAATCAAAGTACTGCCGAAGGGCCTCCCAATCAGTGGCACTGAAGTGCCAAAGGGGCCTCCTCTTGGGAGGATCCAAATGCCAAATTGGAGGGATAGAACAGGAAACAGATATAAGATTGTGGTTGGAGCAGCCCAATGGAGAAAAAGGTTTGACAGTGTAAGTAGTAGTATGAGAGGTAAGAAATAAATTCAGGATGCTGGGCCTATCTCCAAGGTGATTGAGGATATGAGTAGGGTCCTGTACAATCTGCTCTGACATTTAGGATAGAAAAGTTGTAAGCTTGTTCATTAGGGATTTTGTGGCAGGAGGGGTCTCTGACCTCCCCCTTTTTCTTTGTCATAAAGCTTCTCCAACCCTTGCCTTGGTTTTATTTTTCCCAAATGCATGTCCTTTTATAGTTTTATTATACAGTGCCCGCGAAAAGTATCCGATCACTCAAGAAAATACAATATTTTCCCTTGATATTCAGAGACACGTAATTCACTTTCTATTTGTTCTAGCGACATCTGGTAACTTTGAGGTTGCTCGCTGATATGAGAGCTATCCAATGCATTCTCAAATTAGTGTTCTGGTAGCCTTCGTTGCGGGTGGCTGTGTCTCAAATTTGTCAGATTTCACTGTTTGTGTAAATTTCTTGATTTTTTTTTTTTTTTTTTTTTTTTACAGAAAGTGGTGTAAATAAAATTTATATATAATGTGTGCTAAAAAACAACTTAAGAGTGATTGTCGAGGTGCTATTGTTGCTTTGCATGCATGTGGGAAATCACAGAGACAGATAGCTAAGGAATTAAACATATCCCAAAGTACCGTTAATTTATGGGTTTCACGGGCTAAGAACAATGGTGGCCTAACCACGCCAGTCCCTAAAAAATGATCTGGCAGACCGAGAAAAACAAATTCGCGAACAGACAAACTTATGAAACGTTTAGTATTGAAAAACCCAACAATAACTGCGAAAGAAATAAAATTTAATATGAATAATTTGTTATCTGGTGTTTCTGAACGAACTATCCAGGAGCGGCTCCAAAAAGAACTCGGATTACCATCTCGCCATGCTGCTAAGAAACCGTTCATTAATGAAAAAATGCGTAAAAAACGTGTCGCATTTTGTAAAAAATACATTCATTGGACTGTTGATGACTGGAAGGTTTTATTTAGCGATGAGTCGACATTTTTGACATTCAGAAGTTGTCCAAAAAAAGGTTCGCCGGCCTATTGGCTCAAATAGGATGGACCCTAAATACACCCTAAAGACAATGAAACACCCTCCAAGTGTGATGGTTTGGGGTTGTTTCGGTTACTATGGGCGTGGAAACTTATATTTTCTTCCGAAGAACACAACTATGAATGGTGCACGGTATTTAGCAATGCTACAGGATAAACTTCTAATGGCAATGGCAATCCAAAGGACAAAACATACATGCATGATGGTGCACCATGTCACAGGGCCAAAATAGTGACAAAATGGATTACTGACAATAAATTTGATATTTTGGATTGGCCTGGTAATAGTCCAGATCTCAATCCGATAGAAAATCTGTGGCTAATAATAAAAAATAAGGTTGAATGCCACGACACTGGCTCAGTCGAAAAATTACAAGAGGCCATCAAAAAGGTATGGTGCAAGGAAATATCAGTGGAAGTTTGTCAAAACTTGATTAAATCCATGCCAAAACGTCTAGAACAAGTCATCCAAACCAAAGGACAGATGACAAAATACTAATATAAGGTTAGTATACATTTAAACATTGTTTTTTATGTAAAAAATACAAATTTCAAGGGTGATCGGATACTTTTCGCGGGCACTGTACAGTGATCCTTCAGTTTACGATGCCATTGATTAAGGATATTTCGATTAACTATCTGCCTCATAGGGAGTCCTGTTTCTATTAACGATAAATTTTTGATTAATGATATATTTACGATATCACGCAGCTGCCAATTTTGGCCAATTGGAACATTCCTGTGTGTTAATGGAGAGGAGGAAATCAGCACAACAGACAACTCTTGACAGTTTCTTCAGAAAGAGAATAAGATTGTAACCATCAACCCCTTAAGCCATCCATCTTCTTAGCCTAAGGTAAAGAATTTTTATTTTGTGCTCTATTTATTCATTATTTATCCATGTTTCTATTAATATTAATCCTTTAATATGTTCTTATAATGTTTATTTATTAAAATTGTGTTTTTAAATCAGGGTTGGCAAAAACCCAACTGGTTTTTTGCTGGGTAGTTGGGTTTTTGCCAACCCTGGTTTAAATATAAATTATGTTTTTAGGGTGAATAAGGTCAACTTCTGATCGTCTTAGAACGAATTAAGCCTTTAATATATATTTTCTATATTCAATTAATGATGGTTTTCATGGAACCAATTAATATCATTAACCGAGGGACCACTGTATAAGTATGGGTTAATTTAATTATTTAGGTATTTATTTATTTATTTGATGTTATGCAAGTTGTTAGGTTTGTTTTCATTTTTTTAAATTTATTTTCCCTCCCCCATTTCAAACAGATAATTTAAACAAAAATAACTAGTCTCTTTAGAGAAAGTTGCAAGCCAAATTTTATTTTTTTTTCTGATTTAAAGATAGAAGAAATTATAAATGTGAAGGAAGAATGTAAAAATAAAAAAATATACTACAAAATCTTTAAGCCCAGTTTTCCTTTGATCTCAAGACAGAAGAAAGTATAAAGGTAAAGGGAAGGATGTGAAAATAAGCTACAAAATCTTTAAGCTCAGCCTTTTACTTTTCAAGACTTATTAGAGAGGGGATGGTGAAAGCCACACATCTGCTGCTTGCTCCACCCAGCAGCTGACAGCTGCCTCTAATTCAGGAACAGAGAGGAGAGAGGTCATTAAAATCAGAACAACAATGAAGCAAGGAGAAACTCGTGGAAAAAATCAGAACAAATTGACCATCAAGAAAGAAGATAAGAAAGACTATGAACCAAATCATCTTTTAATAGAGTAGGGTCAATATAAAAGGGTGAAGGAATAATAGGTAGGTTAGAAAGGTACTTGGTGCATAGCATAGGGCCGAGGGGAAGGTGAGCTTGATGGGTGAAGAGGGGGGCTGTATGCCATTATTTTCATAAGTTCATTTTCAGTTTTTCTTATATACATACTGTGGTGAAATTGTAGAAGTTGTGACCATGTTTCATTTTGTTTGTCACAAAAGTCACTTCTTCACTAATTTTTTTAGGACTTTGGTGGGACCAGTAGTGTCTGTGAGTTGGTTAGCTGGGATTGCTAATTGTTGGGCTTCTGGGCTACCAATAGGTGTGAGGGGAGGGCAGAGTAGGGTGGTCTAGTTGGTTTGGGACCAGGGTTGGCACCCAAAAACCCAACCCAAAACCCACTGGAATTTTCAGTGGGTTTTTGGGTTTTTGTTCCGAGATGTTTATTTTAAAATAATTGAAATTTTTCTGATTGCTACATTGTTCAATTGTAGCTAATTAGAATGATTTGGCATGTTGATTATTTCAAGTAAGCTGACATAAAACAATTCTTAAATTATGCAATGTGTAAATAAAGATTATGAAAAATTGAAAAGTTATTAAAAAGGATTTGCACCCATTGTGAACACTATGGGCAATTATTGGATCATTTGACACATTGCTCCAACCATCTTGAATTAAAGTTACAGTAGAATTGACTA
The DNA here is from genome assembly GCA_023014485.1 of Bathynomus jamesi. Classification (NCBI taxonomy): domain Eukaryota; kingdom Metazoa; phylum Arthropoda; class Malacostraca; order Isopoda; family Cirolanidae; genus Bathynomus; species Bathynomus jamesi. The sequence continues at coordinate 525,951 of JAJOZX010002800.1, read as the reverse complement.
AGTCTTTTTCATTGAATCCAGTACCTACTTCATTATTCACTTTGATTAGCAAGTCATCAGATAATTTTTTTCTGCTTGGAGGACAGTAGCCTGGTCTTAAATTTTGGACCCATTTAATAAATTCTTTATTCTCTACAACTACAAATAGAATATTTGCTGAAAAGAAAAATTTGGCCATTTGCAAATCTAGTTGTTCTTTTTGATCTACAGTTATTCTAACCACATATGGTATTATCTGATCTTGCGTTTTCTTGGCTGGAGTAGAATGAAAAAATAGTATGGAAGATTCAGAAGCGGTTAAACTGAATGAAGTCTTTTTTGTACTTCCAGCATCTACTGCTGAAATCAGATATGGCTTTTTTCCATTATGAATACTGTGCGCAATAATAGGATCATTACCTACTGAACTCCAGCCATCTTGTATAAGGGTAATGGTACAATCATCAAGATTAAGGTCATTCTTCATTTCATGGATTACTTCATCATTAACTTTTATTAACCCTTTAAGGACAAGTCCGCAGCATGCAGTCACTCTTGTTACCAGAATGTATAGGTTTTATTATTATTCAGAACTAAATATTTTAGTAACTAGTCACTGAAATGATACACATTTTGGGTTCCTTTCCCGACGACTAAATGACATCTATATATAAACACGTAGAAACATTTATAGAAACAAGGCATTGTAGTACAATTTATATTATTATTTCTGGTTGACCTTGAGGTACCATCCGTCGTTAAAGGGTTAACAGATCAGATGCCAACCTTTTCCTGTTTGGTGGTTCATATCCTGATCTTAGACCTTTGATTAAACAATTTAAATAATACTAACTTCCTGTATTTTTTTACTATAAACATCTAGTTTTGCCTCATTTCATGATCTAGACATCCTGAGAGCTAGATAGCTATAGGTGCTTGAATATGGAGAAGTATATAAAAGAGTGCCACACATGGTATATGCCATATATATATATATATTTTATTTATTTACTTATTTATTTATTTATTTATTTATTTATATTTTGCTTGTTAATGCATTGTTACGTATATTTGAGTAACATCATCTTCCATGTTTTTTCTGTTATTCATCAACTATTTTTGCCCATAGGTCCTGCATGACTCCAGATTCCTGGGATCTTGGGAGCATTGCTCCAGTAAATTTGACCATGAGAAAAAGTAAATTTGGGTTTGGGTTTTGTTCACCCGCTAGACGTTATGCAATTTTTTTGCGTATACGTTTTTGTACAAACCAATTTTTTTAAATTACAAATTTAGTTATTTTAAGTTCAGTTGGTAATTCCATATTTAACAATTATTTTTATTTTTTGTTAAGCTTCAATGTTTTGATGATTAAAATTTTATTAAAACGTATATTTTTTTAATATAAAATTATCAGGATTCGACTATGTTCCATTGATCTCTGCCAGGTTTGATAAATTGGCCAGATAATTACTTGTGCGGTTTTAAGTAATCCACCATGACTCTAGAATTGAAAAGTTTAGTTAAGTTTAAACTTACTTTTACTTACTTTAACTTACCTACTTTTACTTACTCTTCCTTACTTTTACTAAGTTTAAAGCACTTACTTTTACTTACTTTCATTGTACTATATTTACTTACTTTTACTCACTTTTACCATACTATATTTACTAACTTTTACTTATTTTGTATTTTTTCAGGTAGTCAATAATCAATAATGGATCCTAATATTGATGAAGTTGGAGAGAAAAGTGAGGGTGTTAAAAGGGGTTACTTTTGTGGTCAATGCAAGAACAAATATTCAAAGAAGCAAAACTGGGAGGAACATTTTAATTCCAAAAAAAATATTTGTTACAATACAAGAGGTCCCACAGTTTGGGCCCACAGCTTAGATATTGCAGTAAAGAAATACCAGGATGAAGTGCAGCAAAGAGATACGGCAAAGCAGTCATTTAGTTTCACAAAATGTGCTAGTGCTAGACCTCAGAAAAATGAACCAACTTCATCAACTGCTAATCTAGAAAATGAAACTTTTTCACTAGATGTTTCACAGACTGAAGAAAGTGCTTCTCCTCCACCTAAGAAACAAAAGGTAAGTGAGGAATCTGCGCATCAGACTAACAAAACTGCTTTAGAGGAATTTGAAAATTCCCAAATCCAGAAGACATTGAATGCAATTTTGCGCCTAACAAAAGAAACTCACCAAGCTGTTATGGTTAATAAAGAGAAGAGTCAAAATATGCCTTCAAGTTCAAGTGTTGCATCCAAATCTAATAAAGCAAAAAGCAACAAATTTGACATTTCCATAGCCCATTTAAGCAAGTGTAAATCAATACAAGAAATCCTGAACAATGATTTGATCAAATCTACATTCAAATTGGTGGAAAAGAAGGATCTAGGGCATGCTGATGATTCATTTTCAGTACCAAGTGATATAATGGAAAACATTGCAAATAGTGACACTAATATGCCTGATGTAGATATAGCTGTTGAGGATGAAGATGATGATAATCAAGAAGATATTGATGATGCTTCTGATGATAAAATGTTTACATTATATTGCATAGCTTGCACAGACCCCAAAGCATGTGCTTCAGACAAACATTCTAACATAAAAGGTTACTTCAATGTTAAAGATTTAACCTATGTATGCAAACAAGGAGAAAATCAAGAGAGATGGTTTAGAAATCTGAAAACCTACCTGAAGAGACATTTAATTAAACTTCAGCATCATCAAAGAGCTGCTGTTTATGAAGTGATGAAAACATCTCGGAACACTACTAAACGCATAGAAGACTTATGTGGCAACATCTTATACTACATAATGAAAACAAACACTGCATGGGCTCTATATCCAGTACTTCTAGCTGTATTACATAGGTCAGGTTGTGAGGTTGGAAATTTGAATCATAGCACACATGCGTGCGAGACAATTTGTGAGCTATTAGATAATCAACTTAAAGAACAAATTGTAAAGTGGTTCTTAGAACAAACTTCAGTAACAATAACAGCTGACATTGGAACAATTTTGGGATTAAGCATGCTAGTTGTATTAGTTATGAGTGAAGAAGATAAGACTGTAAAACTTGCTGGGATAAATTTAGTACGCAGCAAATCAGGAGTTTATTTGGCCAATGAAATTTTTGATGTGTTGAAGTCTCCTAATCACTTGAAACTATCTGAAGAAGCAATTAAATCCAAGGTATCTGGAATGGTTGGAGATGGGGCTTTTTGTAAGGACAACGAGCCATTTAAAAATGAAATGAAAAAGTTTTGGAGAAAATTTCAAATTTCGATGGGACTTAATGCATCTTGTGAACAGAGCCCACGTTGATGCATTGAAGAAAATTTGTAAACTAAGTGAGCTTTTAGACTTTATTCAGAATCACTCTTCAAATCTGAGATCAGGCCTTGACTATACCAATATGGTTCTTGACAATATCATTGGTTTTAAGAGACCAAAACTCAAATCTGATACTCGCATGGTTAATTACGAATTTGATCAATTTGACAGATTTGTGGAAAATTGTGTTTTTTGATCATCCACAAGAGAAAGAAATTAGTGCCAAGTTCTATGTATTGATTTCCTATGTAACAAAGATTATGTTGCAAGTAGCTCAAAAAACCAGTTAGTGCAGAATTTGTAGAAAATATACAGTGCCCGCGAAAAGTATCCGATCACTCAAGAAAATACAATATTTTCCCTTAATATTCAGAGACACGTAATTCACTTTCTATTTGTTCTAGCGACATCTGGTAACTTTGAGGTTGCTCGCTGATATGAGAGCTATCCAACGCATTCTCAAATTAGTGTTCTGGTAGCCTTCGTTGCGGGTGGCTGTGTCTCAAATTTGTCAGATTTCACTGTTTGTATAAATTTCTTGATATTTTTTTTTTTTTTACAGAAAGTGGTGTAAATAAAATTTATATATAATGTGTGCTAAAAAACAACTTAAGAGTGATTGTCGAGGTGCTATTGTTGCTTTGCATGCATGTGGGAAATCACAGAGACAGATAGCTAAGGAATTAAACATATCCCAAAGTACCGTTAATTTATGGGTTTCACGGGCTAAGAACAATGGTGGCCTAACCACGCCAGTCCCTAAAAAACGATCTGGCAGACCGAGAAAAACAAATTCGCGAACAGACAAACTTATGAAACGTTTAGTATTGAAAAACCCAACAATAACTGCGAAAGAAATAAAATTTAATATGAATAATTTGTTATCTGGTGTTTCTGAACGAACTATCCAGGAGCGGCTCCAAAAAGAACTCGGATTACCATCTCGCCATGCTGCTAAGAAACCGTTCATTAATGAAAAAATGCGTAAAAAACGTGTCGCATTTTGTAAAAAATACATTCATTGGACTGTTGATGACTGGAAGAAGGTTTTATTTAGCGATGAGTCAACATTTTTGACATTCAGAAGTTGTCCAAAAAAGGTTCGCCGGCCTATTGGCTCAAATAGGATGGACCCTAAATACACCCTAAAGACAATGAAACACCCTCCAAGTGTGATGGTTTGGGGTTGTTTCGGTTACTATGGGCGTGGAAACTTATATTTTCTTCCGAAGAACACAACTATGAATGGTGCACGGTATTTAGCAATGCTACAGGATAAACTTCTAATGGCAATGGCAATCCAAAGGACAAAAACATACATGCATGATGGTGCACCATGTCACAGGGCCAAAATAGTGACAAAATGGATTACTGACAATAAATTTGATATTTTGGATTGGCCTGGTAATAGTCCAGATCTCAATCCGATAGAAAATCTGTGGCTAATATAAAAAATAAGGTTGAATGCCACGACACTGGCTCAGTCGAAAAATTACAAGAGGCCATCAAAAAGGTATGGTGCAAGGAAATATCAGTGGAAGTTTGTCAAAACTTGATTAAATCCATGCCAAAACGTCTAGAACAAGTCATCCAAACCAAAGGACAGATGACAAAATACTAATATAAGGTTAGTATACATTTAAACATTGTTTTTTATGTAAAAAATACAAATTTCAAGGGTGATCGGATACTTTTCGCAGGCACTGTATTTTATAAAGAAGGAGGGAAAACTGTTATGTTAAGAGTGATGGAAACAATTTCCAAATTAGCTAATGGAGGAAATGCAAATGATGTTTCTGAATTTAAGCACGATACCACAGGGCAGCAAAAGGAACTAACAGCTGAGGATTACATCCTAAATGAAGTTTACAAATACATCAAGAAACGTTCTGATTACTACCAGGTTGCTGAAGTTGCTAGACCATCCAGAACCAGATCTGAAAGTAGTTTTACAAAAGACTCAGTGATAAATTGGCTGACAGAATATATAGAACAGCTGTGGAAAGGAATCACAGAGAGATTAAAGCATTTTGATAAAGATGGATCAACTACCTGGAGTGAAGCACCAGCTGAAGGGACATTCTCCATTCTTGGTTACATTGTTGAACACACAGGATCCATTAAGCCATCTCATTTGACTAAGCTGTGCAGAATTGTGAAGGAGGGTCCAGCTCCAGGCACTAGATCTGCTGTAATGATCACACAGAAAGCCATTGATCAGTGGCCAAGCATACATGGTGGTAAATTCACAACAAATGCCTACATGCAAGGTCTAACATCGTCCACTGTTGCTGCTGCAATGAATAAATAAACTTAAGGTGAGTTATAAACTGTACATTATTGTTATTATGTTTAGCTAAAACAATTTGTAATTGGTATTGTCAATTCAAGAGTTTACTATCATTAACCTATCTAGTGGTGTAAGGGGAAAAAAAGTAAATTCAGAGCTGTGCTCCAGTAAATATTTTCAAATCTGGAGTCATGAGGTCCTGTACTGTCATATATTCTTTATTTTGCAGTGCTACAGTGAAGGAACCTGCTTATAAATTAAATATAGTGTAGTACCTTATTATGAAATGCCTCAGAATATGAAATTTTGCTCTGATCCTCTGAAGAAACATAAAATTTTTTTTTTTAAAAGTGTAAGGAAAGTTAAGACGGACATTATTCTTAGGAGTCTTGGACTATTAAAAGAAGATGACCTATTGTGTCTAAATTGTCAAAAATTATGAAAGGAACCGGGTCTTCTTAAGCAAGCAGCAATGGAAATCAGTGAAGATTCATGTGCCTCATCTGACTGAAGTCTCTCCAATCCACAATTAATGACTCCTTCAAAGCATCTAGACAGCTTTCCAAAGAAAGACATACTTCATGACAATATACTTCCCTACTTGGATGAAAGTCCAATAAAAACAAGTAAGGCTATTTTGATGCAAATAAAAATATATACATATGGTACACATATATATAGCTATAATGATTAAATAAAAAACATTTGTACAATGAATGATATTTATTATAAGTTGACATATTATTTATTCCATGAATATTACAGTTTACTTGTATAACTAACACTCTCTATATTTATATTGCTTACAGCTGGTATAACACATAAGCAAAAGCAAAAACAAGGAACCTCCAAACTTTTGAAGACAACAGAAAAAATCAAGAGAAGTATAGAATCTGCATATGGAGTAGAACTTCCAGAAGGTGGTCCATCAACAAGTTCCCACCATGACAAAAAGAATTCTGAATTACATAAGTAAGTATCACTTAAATTAATTTAGGTATTATATATATTATATATATTTATATATATACAGGGTGTCCGAGAATTATCTGTACAATTTTTGGCTGTTATTAAAAGTCAACCATGAAGTGTAGAAATTCCAGTGTTGTCCCATTTTACAGAGAATCTCATTAAGTTTTTTCTGATACCACGTTTTGACAAGTTTTTTAGAAATGTATGCAGGTGACAGACATTGATGATTTAAAAGCAAGAATCACAGCTGCTATTGAGCGAATTGATGTGGATATGCTGCAGCGTACATGGCAACATTTGGAGTATCGATTGGATGTTTTGCGAATCACTAATGGTGCACATATCGAATGTTTGTAACAACGTTACTTTAATAAAAGAAACTTGAAAATACAGATTCTAAATAATCTTGTTTAAGAATTTTACGTGTGTTATCAAGAATTTTATTAAAAGATGAAATTGTACAGATAATGTTCGGACACACTGGAATTTCTAAAAAACTTGTCAAAACTAGGTATCAGAAAAACTTAATGAGATTCTCTGTAAAATGGGACAACACTGGAATTTATACACTTCATGGTTGACTTTTAATAACAGCCAAAAATTGTACAGATAATTCTCAGACACCCTGTATATTGTTATACATACCATAGATGATTAGGCCTATCTAAAGTAGCTTTAAGGTATCACCATTTAACGCAATGAAACTATCCACTTAGGGATATGTTTAGAATTTTTATATTTTACGACTAGCTAGTTAGAAATCTTTTTAATCAAAGTTTTCTAAAAATTGCAGGTATGAACTTCTCATGAGGGAGCTCAAGGATAAGTTCAACACCTCACAAAACAGCAAGCTAAAACTTCAAATTTTATCACTGTCACCATTTACAATAGGTAAAATGTTGACATTCTTTGGAACATCAACTTACATGGTAAAAAAAAGTGGCTGTCTGAAAAGTGAACATGGAGTACTTACTACCTGAAATCCCATCAATGAGTAAAGGGAAAGTAATTACAAATGAGACAAAAGTGAAAGTGAGAAATTTTTATGAATTAGATGAATATGGCCGTCAATGCCCTGGAATGAAAGACTGCAAGGTTGTAATCAATGAAGGAGGAGAAAAGATAAAGATGCAAAAGCGTTTAATACTTTGTAATTTGCAAGAGTTCTATGCAGAATTTACTAAGGATTCAAATAATCCTCATATTGGATTTAGTAGTTTTGCCAGTCTTTGTCCTGCTTGGTGTATCCTCGCAGGTAGCAGTGGTATACATTCAGTTTGTGTCTGTACATTAGGGTGGCCCACTTTTCAATTTTTTTTTTTAAAAGTATAGGTTATCATATTTTTTCCCATTATTTGGCACTATACTAGCACATTGGTACCATTTTTACAAAAATTGATCAATATTTAGGGGTCTCGCATCGACCTTGAAATTAATTTTTTTTTTAAAATGTGTACTTTTTAACCTTTTACTGAATCAAGATAAATCATTAAGTAGGGATGTTTTCTGAATCCTCTTGATGAGAGAAGTCGTTTGGTGTGCCTTCCAATGTCATACGACTAACGGTTTAAAAGTTGTGCCTGTATACAGGTAATACCAATGTGCTAGTATAGTGCCAAATAATGGGAAAAACCACGATCACCTATACTTTTCAAAAAAATCAGCAAATAGCAGACAAATAAGGAAGAAAGAAACAATAACTTAAACAATCACTTTTGCATTGTATTGACCACTATCACACGTCACTGGCTGCAACGTTGTCCCTCTGTGCTCCGCCGTTCCAAGGAAGTTCTGAAACACATGCCATATATTTCAATTTCATGGTTGTAAAGTAACCTATTTTTGTTCACATTCAGTTCTCTTTTTAATTGACATTATGCTTCATGAATCTCATTACTAAATTGATAGCTATGAAAACTTAATCAACTGACCTTGACCATTTTGCCATCCCAGTGGACAACAATGTGCCTCGGTGGCGTGAAGGAGTCCTTCACAGCCATCACCACTTCACGGTGATGTGACACTCTTCCCCAGTGAGCCGTTTCTTTCGAGATGCTGAACGATTGAGGTCTGCTGGTGGATCCGCTGAACGTGTGATAGCAGCCACAATGCTTACTACCTATGTAGAGAATGGAAAGTGGAAAGGAAACTGTCAAGAATACATGTGGGTTACGGGACACTTTAAAACTGACGCTATCGATGAATACTATACACAATATGCACCTGATTATTGGACATGCAGAAACGATCAGCCACTTCCATGACAGCAGGTGCATTAAGGATGCGGCGAGAAAGATTGACACACACACTTGGCTCTTTTGGCAGGGGGAACGCTAGTTCTGTCTCTGACTCTCCTGAAATGCCAGACAGTTTAAGCCGGGCTGAAACTCAAGATAGAATTAATCAGAGTCATTAACAGTTGGCTTTTGATATAAAAATAAGATTCCTGAAAAAAATAATTGGTGGCCACCAACGTGTGTCCAGCCACCCCCGTTTTTGTAAAAACATCTAATGCCGCACTAGCAAAATCAGGAAAATGGCAATATCTCTTCTTCTGAACATGCTAGAGAGATGGTTTGCATACCAAAAGATGCAGAATTTGATTTAGAACAAATTATTAAGAGTGGTATTTTTTCATAAAACCTTTAGTTTTTGAGTTATTTTAGAAAAACTAATTTTTGGGGCCCATAGACCCCCTTTCGATGGACCTTAGTGACAAAAGAAATTCTAAAATAAGCATGATTTGGCTTTTTGATTAGTAACATTTCCCTAAAAGGATGTTGACATGGACATAGTGATCACATGATATGACTTTTCCTTGTTATCTTGCATCCATTATGCTTGATTAAAGAATAGAGGGTGGGGCTGCTTCATGAACTTTTTTTAAACGTAATAAATTGAAAACTTGTTTTTTTTTCAGGTGCCTTTGTTATAAGTTTCCAACTGCAATTTGTCATTGAATTCAACATTTGCAATATAAAGTATGACTTCTACAAGGAAAACAGTTGCTAAAGTACTTGGTGATGTACGTTTTATGCCAGCAGAACAGTTTCCTTTAGGGAAATTGCCTACGTTGAAGCAAGTTATTGAAAGGTGTTTGTGTTTCGGAGACTATAAAACAGATGCTGTACTGAGAGCTACTTCTGAGGAATTGCATAAATTGTGGGTCACATATAATGTTTATCCAATATCAGTAAATGCCATACAGAGCCAACTGAAAACCCAAATAAAGGAATTCAACCGCCTTCTGAAGTATGACAAAAAGAAAAAAGGACCTAAATATCATCAAGATCTGGATGATTTTCTGAAAACTGTAAACGTTTTATTTGACATATATCATGATCACAAACTGTTGGCAGATACAGAGAAAAAGCACTTACTAAAAATGACTGAATCTGATTACCAGTTTTATGAGGTAGGTCTGTTGATTGAATTTCAAGTTGTAAATTATTAATTAATATTAATTAATTATCAATTATTAATATTATCAATTATTAATAATTTGCTACAATTTTTAAAGTGCATTTAATAAGTTAGTAATATCAATAATACACTATTAATGATGTTAATGATAAGTAATATTTTAGTATTTTCTCATTTTTTGTAAGAATTTCAATTTACATATAGAGACCCATAGATAAAAGATACATTATAGTGTAATGAAATATAATCACTTTGTAGGACCAGAAAACAACTAGGCATGGTTACTGTACCCTGAAAGAAGTCCCAGAAACAGCCACTGACTTAAAATTCAAATCACGGGTTATTCAATCTCAAAAAGCAAAAGAATCAGTTCCTTCGATCGAGGTCAGTGTCTTCTTTCTTGTCCTTGTCAGACAGTAGGGTGTGACAGTTGCCCCAACTTTGTCCTACAATGCTGTTCAAAATTTTGGTGTTGCATATTGACATAAAAAATTACCCACGTGCAATTTTTTGAAGATTCATGCATATTCGAGTGAGCACCAGCAATTTGAAAAATAGCAATTTTGCTTATATGGCATACGCGCCTATATATGAGATTACACAACCATCATAAGGGATATTAACACAAATTATTTGCCTGTCTTAATTAAAAGCTGTTATCACTAACACAAAAAAGTAATCATTCTTATTCTCTCATGGTACATTAAGGGGTTTTATCATATATTCACAAGGTATTATTTCTCTAGAGCAAGAAACCATGATTTCTGTTCGGAAACAGATGATCGTTTGCGCTGATTAGGAACGCAGAGTCTGTCATTTTCAACTACTTGAAGGACTTCTTGAAAGCGCTCCTCATCCCTGGCAACATTAAGAAAGTCATGGCAAAGTTTTACACCACGCTCTGCAGCCTCATTGACAACCTGAAGCTTGTCCACAACCCGTTTCATGTTCAGGTAGTCATCATGATCCGCCCATTCACTGGCTGGACTGTGGAGAAACTGATAGGGCATGCCTAAAGTGGTGAAGAACCGGCTTGAGTCAGGCCCAATTACGTCCACCAGGGCAGTGCCACTTTCTGGGACAGGGGGAAGATATGGCTTTCCATAGCCCCCATGATTGAGCCCCACTCTCTTAGTAACTTCAGTGCCTTCGTGGCAAAGAAGGGCCTTCCTCATCATCTCTTTTGTCCTTTCTTGTACTTGGGACGAGAACAAAGCCATTGGGGCCAACTCCTCAGTTAGGTACCAAATGTGTCTACCGAGTGCCACACGTGCTTTGTCAACTATTGTGACGTCATATGGGGCAAATTCAGCCAAGGTTTTGACCAAATTCAAGTCATTCAGTGGCGCACTTGCTGGAACGGGGCAAACAATCCACCATGGGACATAAACAGCGACTGTGAACACAGCAAACCGTTCTAACTTGCTGATTTGACTTTGTCACAACCTCGGCTTTGGGAAACTGCTCTTTGATCTGGCCTGACAAAAGAACAATCTTGAGGGTATAGAGCAGTTTAGCCATCCACCTTGCTTTGTGAAGTGCGCTGGGGTAGACCATTGTGAAGTTCACTGGCTCGGATCCTTTAGTTACAAGCAGCAGACAGAGCTCTACCAGCTCCTTGTAGTCGCCACGTGTAAATGGTTGGGCTAGAGATTCACGGAAGAAGTCAGCCATCTCCTGCTGGCGCTCCTCAAACACTCCAGGCATTGCGGGGTAGTAGTATTTCTTTTTTTCATTGTACGCCAGTTGAGAGAAATGGTTCTTGAACCTAGAAATGCAATTATTGGGATTATTGTATTTCGTACTAATCTATAATATTGTTTTAGGGGTATTAAGATTGATATGATCGATCATTTGCTTGGTGTTAGTATATCTTATAAGTCTAATAAAAGAAATTCCACTAAATTTGTTCATTAGATAATAATATTCCTTGTTATTTTGTAAAGCTTATGACTCACCTCTGGAAAACCATTATGTTTGGACTTGAAGAGCCCTCCACTTTCAAGCAATCCCAACAAACACCTAGGATGACTTCGCCCACATGCCTGGGACATGCGCACCAGAATACGGCACGCTCTAATTCCTTTTGGAGGGAGATGCAAGCAGCTGTTTTTTGTCCTGAAAAAAAAATGTAATTGTAGCTTAAGGCCACCATTTCAGGCACGTGCTTTTTGCAGATTTCTGTTAAATCATTCACTGTATTTTGGTATTAATGTCATTGTGGTGGGATTTGGATTAACCTAACGGCACCACGAATAAGAATTTTTCTTTTGTTTAAGACCCCCACGAAACCAGGCTGCTTACCTTGAAGGGTTGTTGGATCCAGGCTCGCTGCCCAGACCCCTGATTCCACGACTGCTGGCTCCTGCCACCAACAGTCTCTTACTTGCCAGAATAGCTTCCTTCTATTAGTGGTTCCCTATCTCCGGCATCTCCTTCCTAACAGAACTTAAAGTTCCCTTGGTCCAATAACGGTCTTCAGCCTCAGACAAATCCAGCCTGACTTTAGTTTCCTCTGTTATGTTCTTTATTTTCTCTTGTCAAATTACCCTCTTAAACTATATTTTTTATTATTTATATTTCCACACATGCGCCAATTGGTTCCGCCCACTTCTCAAAACTCGAGTTTTGACACACACGCCGACACTTTTAAACCTCAGAAGCGTCTCTTTTACTAAATTTGTTTATTCTTCTTTTCATTTGTTTGTTTGTTTGTTAATACTTAACTCAGTACTTTATTATTCATTTACTAACAGGGTTTTACAAGCGACTGTCCAACTCTCACTCTTTTTCCCATACTAATTTAATAAAACTGTTTTATTCCTCATTCCTTGTTTACAAGTTTAACATTTCTTTATATAACTTATTGTTTAGTGTTTTCATTCATTAAAATATTAACATTAACATATCTTATAACTATTTCTTTATTTATTTGTTTGCTAATATTAATACTTTAGTACTTAATGTTTATTATTTATTATCTTAATACTTAATAGTTTACTACTATCTTTCTAATTTCTTATAACAGTTATTATTCTTATTCATTATTTGTTTGCTGGAAAGAGAGAGAGAACCATTAAAATCCTTTCTATAACAAATATTTCATTAAAAAATCAAAGAAATTTAATATATAAATAATAATAATCAAGGCCAAGGGGAAAGGGCTGAGAACTAAAAGGGGAAAGGGTTCACCCTCCACATCTTCCCCCCCCCCCCAAGCTCCTTTCCACCTGTCTTGCCATATAGCCTACACACCTACTATATCACCCTAATATGGTTCTCTCTTCTTTTCCTTACAATTTTTATACCGTAATATTTATTAACAAATTATTTACATAGATACCCTTTTTTTTTTTCCAAAAAATAATTTTTTTCAATTTTCAAATATATATATATATATAATATTTTTTTTTTTTTTTTTTTTTTTGTACAAAAAATAATTTTCAAATTTTTTTTTTTTTTTTTTTTTACCTTTTTTTTTTCAAAATAATTGTTTTCAATTTTAAATCTTTTAAATCATTAATTACATACATGGCTATCATAAGAATAACATATTTACAAATTTACTTTATAAATCATTTATTTATTTAAATTCTAATTCAGTTATTTAATAATCTTTATATTTAACAAATACAGTAAACATTCAAACATTCAATATTTAGGACTAACAGCTGGCTAACAATTACTTTCTCTTCTAATAATTTACGTTATACTAAAAAAATATACCTACAATTTAATTTTTTAATAGTTATTTACAATAGTTATTTACAATAGTTATTTACAATAGTTATTTACAATAGTTATTTACAATAATTTACAATACCAGGAATGAGGTTGAAACCTGCAAAGCAGCAAATCACCAGAGGCAGGTATCAGCAGGTCTGGGAACTCACCCAGGCACCTTCCTCCTTCAAGCACAGCCCAGCTTCTGGCCTCAAAATGTAGGCTGCCACCTGGTTGAATTTCTAACCACTCACTCTTTCACACATCATACAATACTACTATTTTTTTTTTTTTTTCCCTACAGAACACTACACCAATACTATTTATACTACATTACCATCACCACTCCCTAAACACTGTTGCACTTTCTCTATCATTCTAACCCATCTACTTTTAATATCTTCTCTAATACTACTTGTTAATTCTACATCTAAGCTTTTATTCAACACATTTTCTTCTATCTCAAGCAATAACATTCTCACTTCCTCACAAAAATCAATCACATTCATTCTCTCCCTCATTCTTTCATTTATACTTCCTTCACCTCTATCTACTCCCCATTCATCCCTCACACTTTCCATTAAGGTCACAATACTTTGCTCAGTTACACTCCTTTCTCTCTCACATACATTTTCCCTTTCACTCTCACTCTCAAGAATTGTAAATCCCACACTCTTAATGCCCCCTCCCTGACACAATCTTTCCACTTCTGAGTGAAGATGATTTCCCTTCTTCTCCCCTTCTCCTCCACCCTCGGAAAATCCCAGAAAAGAAAGGCCCTCAAGGTCTGAGACCCCAAAACCCTCAAATGAGAATTCCCCGGATGGACCAGGCTGGCACCATGAACCACCAAAGTCCCGAACATCCCATTCTAACTCTGCCTCACCCGCGGCTGTTCCAGAGTCCAACTGGAATCCTTCAGCTCATATACTTCACCTATCTGCCTGGCTTTCTCACCTTTCATTCCCTTTCTTCTCACCTTTTTTCTTCCTTTTTGCCCGCTTTGACACAATCAAGACTCCAGATCTGCATCCATCCATTCATCTGGATCCCATCATGTTCTTGGTTTCTAGCGCTTTCTTTTGTTCCATCCTCTCACACATATCATACATTGGTGACATACGTGTACTCCGGAGGTATTCGCCATTTGCGCAACTGCCGATGATGTGCTCTTACTTCTTTCACACTGTCCATTCTCTTGCTCCCTCTCAATCACATATGTTACCCCATTCTCCCATACCTTTTTCACCACAAATGGACCCTCAAACTTTTGCGCCAACTTATACTCATTCCTTCTTCCAGCCTCATGCACCTCTTTCAAAACAAGCTCACCAACACCAAATGACCGAAAATGCACACCAGCCTCTCTCCATCTATCACATGTATTCTCATTTAATTGTATATCCTTTTGCCACAACCTTCCAAATGTAGACACATACCTTCTTGGGGAAGTTTGAATGGCTGAGTGGTATGTCGAATTGTAGCACCAGGCAACTCTTGCCAACTCAGCATCCCACTCAGCATCCCACTCAGCCCCTTCCCCAATACATACACGCAGCATTTCACTTATCGTTTTCACCGTTCTCTCAGCCAAACCATTCGAAGCAGACATACGGAGTTTATTCTAACATGCTCTATCCCATTCTCACTCAACATTCTCTCAAAACTAGCACCCTAAACTCAGGCCCATTATCTGTTAAACACTTAGCGGCCTTCCAAGCATCATTGGTAACATACTCTCTCTCATCACTCTCGCAACATGCTCACTTGTTTTTTCTCTAACGCAGCAACATACACAAACTTACTCTTGTGATCGACCCCTACTAATATTCCAACTTTCCCTCTACTCATTCTCGCATACTCACAATATCAACCACCACAAGCTCCCACGGTTCTTTCACTTCAATCTTTCGCACTGGGGGGCGGCTATGCTGGGACTGGTATTTTCGCTTTTGGCAACTCTCACAAGTAGTTGCCACTTCTGCAACAACCAGTCCCAGCCTAGGGTGGAAAGCCATTCCTTTCATCAATTCCCATAACTTGTTTTTTCCCACATGCCCATACATCCTATGTGTAATAATCACCAATCCTACCATACCCTCAAATGTCATCACTGGCACACACTCTGTCTCACCCACCTTATTTACCCTCTAAATATAGCACTCCCATCCATACAGCCAACTTTTTCGCATACCTTTTATACTCTTCCACCTCTTTCGACCACTCTCTCACATCTATACCATTATACATATATTCTCTCAACTTGCATATCACCTCATCTCCCTCTTGCATATCTAAAATATCTTCATCTCTCAACACTTCACACTGGTCTTCCACCTCTAACTCAATTGCTCCCACTAACACAGCATCTATACCTGTGCTCGAAACATTCCCATACTGACCACATGTTCTCCTTCTCTCATTACTGAGCCCTGACAACACCACACTCAAGTTCATATTCTCAAGGAAATCAATTCCCAGTAGTAAAATCCCAGGGCATTGATTCCCCTTTCAACTATGAACTTGTGCTCCCATACCTCTTTACATGCACCTAATCCCACCCTCAACTGCACAGCTTCATGTGACACGACTGTTCCCCCTCCGATATCACGTATTCTCACACCCACTCTTTCTCGGGATACAGGCACATTCGCTTCATCTAAATCACACAACACTCTCTCATTCACCAGACTGATTTGGGCACCTGTACCCACAAGACCCCTGTAGAGCTCAATAGGACCTTCTGGAACCCTTACAGGAACCACAGAAGGGCTGAGCTCTACCTCATCCACACAGTCACGTATCATCCATGGCCCCTCTAACATACCTACTTCCATACAACCTTCTCCCTCTGACTCTCTGTGCAGCTCTAACTTCATCCAAAACCCTTTCCAAATTTTCACCTGGCACTATGCTTTTATACCTCTTCCTTTCACTCACCCAATTGTAATGTACACCACTAATACACTGCAAATGCAAAATCAGGGCTCCTTTCTCCTCGATCCTTTCATCTTTATACACAATTGGACAATCACTACCATAATGCACCATACCTTCAACACTAAACAATGAGCTGACCACCATGAGGACCTCTTGAAAAAAGAAAATAACCCGGGCTCCCCATGGCTTTCAGCTCACGTACATAATTGTGGACCTTACAAACACCCATCCTTTCTGGTTTCTTTAATCGCTTCATTCATAACCAAGGTCCGCAATTCACACTCCCTGGTATTCTCATTTTTAACCATCCAATTTCAAATCTTTCAACCCATACCATACACTTTCAAACAAAACTGTTGCCACCCCCCCTACTTTCATGCAACTTTACTATTCCCACTGGGCAAATACTCAGGGTCGACCACCTCTTTCTCACACCTTTCATTCACCACAGTATTCTTGACATCAGGTCAGCCATACAATTCCTCTCCCCTGGCACATACTCAATCTTATAATCAAACTCACTCAACTCAAGCAAAGTTCTAGCAATTCTTCCATCCACAACTTTCATTCTCTCCATATATACCAAGGGCTGATGATCAGTCTTTAAAATAAATTTCATTCCATACAAAAATGACTTGAAAGCTTTCACACAAAACCTCATTGCCGCAAGTTCTCTCTCAATTGTACTGTACTTTCGCTCTGCCTTACTGAATGCTTTAGATACATACCCAATTACAGGAATACCTCGGATAAGACGGTTAATTCGTTCCACCGACATGCCGCACTGTTTGAAACCACCCTGTTCGAGGCATGTTTTAATGGGAAATACTGTAGGTCGTTCCAAGACATTTTAAATTACGTTTTTTGTATGATTATTTCGATAATTATAATGAATTTAACATGTTTAAATGTGAAATAAAACAATAAGAATGCAAGATCACCAGTTGAAAATTCTTTTGTAGGAACGTCTTCTCTGCTTCTGCATCTTCCTCTTTCGCTTCTTCTTCTTCATAAACTCGTTGTTGTTCTAGATTGATTAGAGTTTCATTGTCTAGATCTTTCGAATGCGATTCAATGCACTCGATAACATTTGTGCATCAACATTTTTCGAATCCAAGATCCTTCCAATGCTAACAATGTCAGTTGCAACTCCTGCAATGTGATTTTCGAAACCACGAAAATCAGTTGCACATGTCGTAGAATATTTTTTCCACACTGCTCGCATATTACTCGCAGTGACTTCAAGCCACGCTTGATTGATGTTTTCTATAATATTTCTGATGTTATAATTTTTCCAAAAACTTGTAGTATAGACCGCCGCGGGTTGTTTGAAACTTATATATCATCGCACTGACATTCCTTTTATAAATATCTAAATATTACATTAAATAATTAATTTTATTATAATATTCAATCCGTCCTATTGCGAAATCCGTCCTGTTTGAAACCGTCTTATCCGAGGTATTCCTGTTGGTGGGATTCGGAGTAACCTAACGGCCGCACCACGAATAAGAATTTTTCTTTTAAGAACTCCACGAAACCAGGCTGCTTACCTTGAAGGGTTGTTGGATCCAGGCTCGCTGCCCAGACCTCCGACTCCACGACTGCTGGCTCCCGCCACCAACAGTTTCTTACTTGCCAGAATAGCTTCCTTCTGTTAGTGGTTCACTATCTCCAGCATCCCCTTCCTAACAGAACTTAAAGTTCCCTTGGTCCAATAACGGTCTTCAGCCTCAGACAAATCCAGCCTGACTTTAGTTTCCTCTGTTATGTTCTTTATTTTCTCTTGTCAAATTACCCTCTTAAACTATATTTTTTATTATTTATATTTCCACACATGCGCCAATTGGTTCCCTCCACTTCTCAAAACTCGAGTTTTGACACACACGCCGACACTTTTAAACCTCAGAAGCGTCTCTTTTACTAAATTTGTTTATTCTTCTTTTCATTATTTGTTTGTTCATTAAAATTTAACAATTTGTACTTTATTATTCATTTACTAACAGGGTTTAACAAGCAACTGTCCAACTCTCACTCTTTTTCCCATACTAATTTAATAAAACTGTTTTATTCCTCATTCCTTGTTTACAAGTTTAACATTTCTTTATATAACTTATTGTTTAGTCTTTTCATTCATTAAAATATTAACATTAACATATCTTATAACATTATTTCTTTATTTATTTGTTTGCTAATATTAAAGTTAGTGTTACTTAATGTTTATTATTTATTATCTTAATGCTTAATAGTTTACTACCATCTTTCTAATTTCCTATAACAGTTATCATTCCTATTCATTATTTGTTTGCTGGAAAGAGAGAGAGAACCATTAAAATCCTTTCTATAACAAATATTTCATTCAAAAATCAAAGAAATTTAATATATAAATAATAATAATCAAGGCCAGGGGGAAAGGGCTGAGAACTAAAAGGGGAAAGGGTTCACCCTCCACATCTTCCCCCCCCCAAGCTCCTTTCCACCTGTCTTGCCATATAGCCTACACACCTACTATATTACCCTAATATGGTTCTCTCTTCCTTTCCTTACAATTTTTATACCAAAATATTTATTAACAAATTATTTATATAGATACCCTCTTTTTTCGAAAAATAATTTTTTCCATTTTCAAATATATATATATATATATAATTTTTTTTTTTTTTTTTTTTTTTTTTTTTTTTTTTTTTTTTTCAAAAATAATTGTTTTCAATTTTAAATCTTTTAAATCATTAATTACATACATGGCTATCATAAGAATAACATATTTACAAATTTACTTTATAAATCATTTTTATTTATTTAAATTATAATTCAGTTATTTAATAATCTTTATATTTAACAAATACAGTAAACATTCAAACATTCAATATTTAGGACTAACAGCTGGCTAACAATTACTTTCTCTTTAATAATTTACGTTATACTAAAAAAATACCTATAATTTCATTTTTTAATCTTTATTTACAATAGTTATTTACAATAGTTATTTACAATACCAGGAATGAGGTTGAAACCTGCAAAGTGCAAATCACCAGAGGCAGGGATCAGCAGGTCTGGGAACTCACCCAGGCACCTTCCTCCTCCAAGCACAGCCCAGCTTCTGGCCTCAAAATGTAGGCTGCCACCTGGTTGAATTTCCAACCACTCACTCTTTCACACATCATACAATACTACTATTTTTTTTTTTTTTTTTTCCTACAGAACACTACACCAATACTTTATACTACATTACCATCACCATCCCTAAACACTGTTGCACTTTCTCTATCATTCTAACCCATCTACTTTTAATATCTTCTCTAATACTACTTGTTAATTCTACATCTAAGCTTTTATTCAACACATTTTCTTCTATCTCAAGCAATAACATTCTCACTTCCTCACAAAAATCAATCACATTCATTCTCTCCCTCATTCTTTCATTTATACTTCCTTCACCTCTATCTACTCCCCATTCATCCCTCACACTTTCCATTAAGGTCACAATACTTTGCTCAGTTACACTCCTTTCTCTCTCACATACATTTTCCCTTTCACTCTCAAGAATTGTAAATCCCACACTCTTAATGCCCCCTCCCTGACACAATCTTTCCACTTCTGAGTGAAGAAGATTTCCCTTCTTCTCCCCTTCTCCTCCACCCTCGGAAAATCCCAGAAAAGAAAGGCCCTCAAGGTCTGAGACCCCAAAACCCTCAAACGAGAATTCCCCGGATGGACCAGGCTGGCACCATGAACCACCAAAGTCCCGAACATCCCATTCTAACTCTGCCTCACCCGCGGCTGTTCCAGAGTCCAACTGGGAATCCTTCAGCTCATATACTTCACCTATCTGCCTGGCTTTCTCACCTTTCATTCCCTTTCTTCTCACCTTTTTCTTCCTTTTTGCCCGCTTTGACACAATCAAGAACTCCAGATCTGCATCCATCCATTCATCCTGGATTCCCATCATGTTCTTGGTTTCTAGCGCTTTCTTTTGTTCCATCCTCTCACACATATCATACATTGGGTGACATACGATGTACTCCGGAGGTATTCGCCATTTGCGCAACTGCCGATGATGTGCTCTTACTTCTTCACACTGTCCATTCTCTTGCTCCCTCTCAATCACATACGTTACCCCATTCTCCCATACCTTTTTCACCACAAATGGACCCTCAAACTTTTGCGCCAACTTATACTCATTCCTTCTTCCAGCCTCATGCACCTCTTTCAAAACAAGCTCACCAACACCAAATGACCGAAAATGCACACCAGCCTCTCTCCATCTATCACATGTATTCTCATTTAATCGTATATCCTTTTGCACAAACCTTCCAAATGTAGACACATACCTTCTTGGGGAAGTTTGAATGGCTGAGTGGTATGTCGAATTGTAGCACCAGGCAACTCTTGCCAACTCAGCATCCCACTCAGCCCCTTCCCCAATACATACACGCAGCATTTCACTTATCGTTTTCACCGTTCTCTCAGCCAAACCATTCGAAGCAGACATATACGGAGTTATTCTAACATGCTCTATCCCATTCTCACTCAACATTCTCTCAAAACTAGCACCCCTAAACTCAGGCCCATTATCTGTTAAACACTTACGCGGCCTTCCAAGCATCATTGGTAACATACTCTCTCTCATCACTCTCGCAACATGCTCACTTGTTTTATTCTCTAACGCAGCAACATACACAAACTTACTCTTGTGATCGACCCCTACTAATATTCCAACTTTCCCTCTACTCGTTCTCGGCATACTCACAATATCAACCACCACAAGCTCCCACGGTTCTTTCACTTCAATCTTTCGCACTGGGGGGCGGCTATGCTGGGACTGGTATTTTCGCTTTTGGCAACTCTCACAAGTAGTTGCCACTTCTGCAACAACCAGTCCCAGCCTAGGGTGGAAAACCATTCCTTTCATCAATTCCCATAACTTGTTTTTTCCCACATGCCCATACATCCTATGTGTAATAATCACCAATCCTACCATACCCTCAAATGTCATCACTGGCACACTCTCTGTCTCACCCACCTTATTTACCTCATATAATATAGCACTCCCATCCATACAGCCAACTTTTTCGCATACCTTTTATACTCTTCCACCTCTTTTGACCACTCTCTCACATCTGTACCATTATACACATATTCTCTCAACTTGCATATCACCTCATCTCCCTCTTGCATATCTAAAATATCTTCATCTCTCAACACTTCACACTGGTCTTCCACCTCTAACTCAATTGCTCCCACTAACACAGCATCTATACCTGTGCTCGGAAACATTCCCATACTGACCACATGCTCTCCTTCTCTCATTACTGAGCCCTGACCAACATCCACACTCAAGTTCATATTCTCAAGGAAATCAATCCCCAGTAGAAAATCCCAGGGCATTGATTCCCCTTTCAAGACTATGAACTTGTGCTCCCATACCTCTTTACATGCACCTAATCCCACCCTCAACTGCACAGCTTCATGTGACGCGACTGTTCCCCCTCCGATACCACGTATTCTCACACCCACTCTTTCTCGGGATACAGGCACATTCTCTTCATCTAAATCACACAACACTCGCTCATTCACCAGACTGATTTGGGCACCTGTATCCACAAGACCCCTGTAGAGCTCAATAGGACCTTCTGGAACCCTTACAGGAACCACAGAAGGGCTGAGCTCTACCTCATCCACACAGTCACGTATCATCCATGGCCCCTCTAACATACCTACTTCCATACAACCTTCTCCCTCTGACTCTCTCTGTGCAGCTCTAACTTCATCCAAAACCCTTTCCAAATTTTCACCTGGCACTATGCTTTTATACCTCTTCCTTTCACTCACCCAATTGTAATGTACACCACTAATACACTGCAAATGCAAAATCAGGGCTCCTTTCTCCTCGATCCTTTCATCTTTATACACAATCGGACAATCATTACCATAATGCACATACACTTCAACACTAAACAATGAGCTGACCACCATGAGGACCTCTTGAAAAGGAAAAATACCCGGGCTCCCCATGGCTTTCAGCTCACGTACATAATTGCGGACCTTACAAACACCCATCCTTTCTGGTTTCTTAATCGCTTCATTCATAACCAAGGTCCGCAATTCATTCACACTCCCTGGTATTCTCATTTTTAACCCATCCAATTTCAAATCTTTCAACCCATACCATACACTTTCAAACAAACTGTCGCCACCCCCCCTACTTTCATGCAACTTTACTATTCCCACTGGCAAATACTCAGGGTCGACCACCTCTTTCTCACACCTTTCATTCACCCCAGGCATTCTTGACATAGGTCAGCCATACAATTCCTCTCCCCTGGCACATACTCAATCTTATAATCAAACTCACTCAACTCAAGCAAAGTTCTAGCAATTCTTCCATCCACAACTTTCATTCTCTCCATATATACCAAGGGCTGATGATCAGTCTTTAAAATAAATTTCATTCCATACAAAAATGACTTGAAAGCTTTCACACAAAACCTCATTGCCGCAAGTTCTCTCTCAATTGTACTGTACTTTCGCTCTGCCTTACTGAATGCTTTAGATACATACCCAATTACTCTCCTTCCTTCCTGTCCTTCCTCTCCCTGCAACTGGCACAAGCACCCACCCATACAAAATCCACTCGCATCTGTATACAATTCTAGCAAACTCGCTCCTTCACTCAGGTCCGGATAAGCCAACTCCACATCTTTCGCTGCTTCCACTCTCAATTGCTCAAATGCTTCATTCATCTTCTCCGTCCACACCAACTGAGTACTACCTTTCATTCCAGTCACTTCGGTCAGGGGTTTCGAAATCCCAGAGCAGCCCGCTATAAATTTCCTCTGAAACTCTACAAGTCCCAGAAAAGATTTAAGTTCACGAACTGTCCGAGGTTTCGGGAACTCCCTGACTTTTTCCATATACTCCCCACTCTTTCGTATACCACTCGAACTCACCTTGTGCCCCAGAAATGCCACACTTTCCCTGAACCACTCACACTTACTTGGTTTCACTCGTAGTCCACTTCATCCAACACTTGCAGTACCTCTCTCATTATCTTCAGGTGCTCCTCAAATGTTCTGTCATAATCAAAATGTCATCTATAAAACATATGACATTTTCCCTTGCAAACTTACCAAGAACACGATTCATTGCTCTCTGA
This sequence comes from Bathynomus jamesi, assembly GCA_023014485.1. Lineage (NCBI taxonomy): Eukaryota > Metazoa > Arthropoda > Malacostraca > Isopoda > Cirolanidae > Bathynomus > Bathynomus jamesi. The sequence continues at coordinate 502,125 of JAJOZX010002800.1, read as the reverse complement.
AATGCAGCAGGTGCAGCTGTAAGTCCGAACGAGAGAGCACGGAACATATAATGATTCCTGGCTGTGGAGAAAGCAGTTATGGGACGAGACTCTGGCTCAACCGGCATCTGGTAATATCCCCTCAATAGGTCCAATTTACTAAACACCCTCTTTCCATGCAAAGAGTATACACTTTCATTTATCAAGCACATCGGAAACCTGTCTTTCACTGTCCTTTCGTTCACCATTCGATAGTCCACACACAAGCGAATCCTTCCATCAGGTTTCCGCACAGGCACTATTCTACTATTCCACGGACTTGTGCTCTGTTCAATCACTCCCATTCTCTCTAATTCCTCACACTGCTCTTCTATCTCATTCATTACTGGTGGGGAGAACCGTCTTGGCCTTTGGTAGATCGGAGTCTCATCCGTTAACTGGATCCTGAAGGGAGGTAGTTTTGTTAAACGGAGGTCATCATCTCCTCGGGCCAATACGCTCCTTTTCTCCCCTGCCAACTGCCACACCTGCATTCGCTCACTCTCACTCAACTGTTCGCCAACAATCACCTCCTTTCTGATTTGTTCAGTCGTCCATTCCTCCCCACATTCTTGCCCTCGTTCATCCGTTTGTATTCCATTTTCTCCCTCCTCACATACTTCCTCAATCACTGTATATGCTCTCCCTATCACATCCCCCTCATTTATTCTCTTTCGCCATGCACCCCCATCTTCCCTAGCTTGCACACAAATCCATGGGTTACTCTCATCAATTATACCATCATACACATGCCCAACTCTTTTCACTTTATAGGATGCATCCATACCATTCACAAAAATCATGCTTCCCTGCCTTTTTCTTCTATTATCACTCACTGGCCACTCAACATGCACCAATGCTGGGGTTCCCTTTTCCAGATTTACACTCTCAGATGCTCTCACCTCATACCCTTTTATTACCCATCCAATCCGATTCACTTCTCCCCACATAGAATTCACACTTACCCAACTCATTTTTCCACTCAATCATACGTCTAGCAGGATGGATCACCAATCGATTCTTTTTCAAAAACTCATACCCCAGAATCATGTCATACTTTTCACTCTCCTTATCAACCACATAAAGCACACATTCTTCCATTTCACACCCCATCACTTTCACTTTAATCTGCACCTCTCCCAACACTCGTACTGGGATGTTCCCAACCCCTTTAATTTCCCCAGTTACTCCCCAATTCACTCTTCCTAATTCATTCTCTTTACACAAACATCCAATTCCTTGCTTACTTATTAAATTAGGTGAACATCCTGTATCCACTAATGCCCTCCATACACTCCCTCCCCATTCAACAGGAATAACCATACACTCTGCCTTTTTCTCACTCGCTCTCACTTCCTTATTCACTTGACACCATCCTGCTAATGCCTCAAATACACATTCATCATTCAGAGAAGCAGGGACCCCAACCCCAATGAGAGGCCCCTGCCCTATGCGTTTCCCGTACTGGGACCAGCCTCGCCATTTCCAGTGACAGCACCCCCTTGAGGGCCCTGCCTCTGAGGTTGAGGAGCTGGCATGGCTGACACTGGCCGATTTCCTGCATGAGAGACAGGACTCCCTCCCGCCGGTGCCGGAGCACCCTGCTGTTGGGCTTGACAGAACCGGGCAATATGCCCAAAGTTCCCACATGCCCTACATTCATACCCAGGTGTTCTGCATTCATACGCCATGTGTCCCATCTGCCCACATGCAAAACACGCACCCACTCTTCTTCTACAGGTCTCTATACTATGTCCCCCTCTACCGCAATATGCACACCCTCTCACATTCCCCATATTCCCTCCATTCACTGGCCCTCTTTGCTCATTCATTGTTGACTGGCCTTGAAGCCCTTGCCTTCTATACGTTTGCCCCAGCATCGGACCATTCATTCTGGGACCCGATGTGGGAGGAGGCCCTGGTTGTTGCATGGCCGACCCTCCATACACCCTTGTGAATTCGTTCACAAAGTTAGCCAGCATTTCCATTGGGTTTTGGGCCATGGATGCTTGGCTAACTGGAGGGTGACCTGGCCTAGTATTTCTTAATGCGTCCGCATAACTAGGAAACACAGGTACTTGTTCCTCCCTCATCGCTGTCCCCATTCGCACATCTGCTTCCCTATTACGCCCAATCACACTCTCATACACTCGGTCCTCTAACAATTCCAAGATTTCATGCCACTTCAAACGTGTCCCTCTCACTCTTACACACTCTTTCCTCTTAACATTCAAAAACTCTCTCACACTCTCAGGTACTGTCTCAATCAACTTTCTTACCAACCTTTTATTCTCATCTATCCCATCATCTCCAAATTTCTTTCTCGCCAAAGTTTCAAGTCTATATGCATACAAATCAATACTCTCCCCCTTCTGCATCCTTGCTCTCTCAAAATCATCCTTCTTTCGATATTTCACACCCCCTCTTATTCTTAACACTTGCTCCACCAATCTCTCCCTTAACACCTCATACTTCACAGGCACTCCTGAATTTACAACAACATTGTAAAACTCTAGCAACCTACCTTCCAAACAGTCACCCATCTCTTTCACCCAATACTCAGGAGCGTCTGGATACTTGCTCTTACAATAACGTTCATACTCTTTCAAAAACTCTTGTACATCTCTCCCACTATAAACATTAAATTTTGCAACCTTCGGAATCTCCCTAATTAAGATTCCCTTATGCACTCTTACACCCTCACTCGTATCACTCTCAGTTTCAGTCTCACTCTCACTCTCATACATACTGTCCTCAATGCTGGAATAGAGGGAGTCATCTGCACTAACGCAGCGTTGAACCTTCCGAGAAGCCCTCTTACCAGATGCCCTCCGAGCCCCCTTCATTCCCGCCTTGCCCCTCTTAGCCTGCCCTTCCATCCTCTTACCTTTCTCCCTCTGATCCTCACCCTCAAGCTTCTTCTTACCCTCCTTAGGGGTGGAATGCACCATCACCTTGTAAGGTCTTTCTTCTTTCCCCTCACTCACGCTTTCACTCCCTTCTCCTTCCAGGCCCCCTACTGCTACATCCTTTAGATGTGCCCCTTTCTTACTACCAACACCCTTACTATTTTCCCCTTCAAAACCCCCCTTCCCTTCCTTTTTCACTTTCCCATCAAGCTTGCCCTCCAACTCACTCATTCTCTTAACCATTGCCTTTAACCCATCATCCATCTCTTTCTTACTCTCAATCATTCTTTCTTCCATCTCTTGACGACAAACTACTAATTCTTTACTCTGTTCCTCTAATCTACTCTGCAATTTCCCCAAAACATTCTCTAATTCTGCCTTCTGTAACTCTAACTGATGGTTCCTAGCCTTTTCTACCTCTAATGCCTCCTCTATCTCCCTCAACCTCCTTTCTAACTCCTCCTTGGTAGGCATCTCTAAAGATGCTACCCTACTTCACTTCTACTCTACAACTACTCTTTCACTCTTCTTCTATACAACCCAACCAGGAAACAACCCACTTTTCTGAGTGGAAGTCCCTGTTCGGGCGCCACTTATTTTATGTGGTGGGATTCGGAGTGACCTAACGGCCGCACCACGAATAAGAATTGTTCCTCTAATCTAAGAACTCCACGAAACCAGGCTGCTTACCTTGAAGGGTTGTTGGATCCAGGCTCGCTGCCCAGACCTCCGACTCCACGACTGCTGGCTCCCGCCACCAACAGTTTCTTACTTGCCAGAATAGCTTCCTTCTGTTAGTGGTTCACTATCTCCAGCATCCCCTTCCTAACAGAACTTAAAGTTCCCTTGGTCCAATAACGGTCTTCAGCCTCAGACAAATCCAGCCTGACTTTAGTTTCCTCTGTTATGTTCTTTATTTTCTCTTGTCAATTACCCTCAAACTATATTTTTTATTATTTATATTTCCACACATGCGCCAATTGGTTCCCTCCACTTCTCAAAACTCGAGTTTTGACACACACCCGACACTTTTAAACCTCAGAAGCGTCTCTTTTACTAATTTGTTTATTCTTCTTTTCATTATTTGTTGTTCATTAAAATATTAACATTTTGTACTTTATTATTCATTTACTAACAGGTTTAACAAGCACTGTCCAACTCTCACTCTTTTTCCCATACTAATTTAATAAAACTGTTTTATTCCTCATTCCTTGTTTACAAGTTTAACATTTCTTTATATAACTTATTGTTTAGTCTTTTTCATTTTAAATATTAACATTAACATATCTTATAACATTATTCTTTATTTATTTGTTTGCTAATATTAAAGTTAGTGTTACTTAATGTTTATTATTTATTATCTTAATGCTTAATAGTTTACTACCATCTTTCCAATTTCCTATAACAGTTATCATTCCTATTCATTATTTGTTTGCTGGAAAGAGAGAGAGAACCATTAAAATCCTTTCTATAACAAATTTTCATTCAAAATCAAAGAAATTTAATATATAAATAATAATAATCAAGGCCAGGGGAAAGGGCTGAGAACTAAAAGGGGAAAGGTTCACCCTCCACACCTGTACTCTCCTTCCTTCCTGTCCTTCCTCTCCCTGCAACTGGCACGCACCCACCCATACAAAATCCACTCGCATCTGTATACAATTCTAGCAAACTCGCTCCTTCACTCAGGTCCGGATAAGCCAACTCCACATCTTTCGCTGCTTCCACTCTCAATTGCTCAAATGCTTCATTCATCTTCTTTGTCCACACCAACTGAGTACTACCTTTCATTCCAGTCACTTCGGTCAGGGGTTTCGAAATCCCAGAGCAGCCCCTATAAATTTCCTCTGAAACTCTACAAGTCCCAGAAAAGATTTAAGTTCACGAACTGTCCGAGGTTTCGGGAACTCCCTGACTTTTTCCATATACTCCCCACTCTTTCGTATACCACTCGAACTCACCTTGTGCCCCAGAAATGCCACACTTTCCCTGAACCACTCACACTTACTTGGTTTCACTCGTAGTCCGACTTCATCCAACACTTGCAGTACCTCTCTCATTATCTTCAGGTGCTCCTCAAATGTCTCTGTCATAATCAAAATGTAATCTATAAAACATATGACATTTTCCCTTGCAAACTTACCAAGAACACGATTCATTGCTCTCTGAAATGCAGCAGGTGCAGCTGTAAGTCCGAACGAGAGAGCACGGAACATATAATGATTCCTGGCTGTGGAGAAAGCAGTTATGGGACGAGACTCTGGCTCAACTGGCATCTGGTAATATCCCCTCAATAGGTCCAATTTACTGAACACCCTCTTTCCATGCAAAGAGTATACACTTTCGTTTATCAAGCACATCGGAAACCTGTCTTTCACTGTCCTTTCGTTCACCATTCGATAGTCCACACACAAGCGAATCCTTCCATCAGGTTTCCGCACAGGCACTATTCTACTATTCCACGGACTTGTGCTCTGTTCAATCACTCCCATTCTCTCTAATTCCTCACACTGCTCTTCTATCTCATTCATTACTGGTGGGGAGAACCGTCTTGGCCTTTGGTAGATCGGAGTCTCATCCATTAACTGGATCCTGAAGGGAGGTAGTTTTGTTAAACGGAGGTCATCATCTCCTCGGGCCAATACGCTCCTTTTCTCCCCTGCCAACTGCCACACCTGCCAACTGCCACACCTGCATTCGCTCACTCTCACTCAACTGTTCGCCAACAATCACCTCCTTTCTGATTTGTTCAGTCGTCCATTCCTCCCCACATTCTTGCCCTCGTTCATCCCGTTTGTATTCCATTTTCTCCCTCCTCACATACTTCCTCAATCACTGTATATGCTCTCCCTATCACATCCCCCTCATTTATTCTCTTTCGCCATGCACCCCCATCTTCCCTAGCTTGCACACAAATCCATGGGTTACTCTCATCAATTATACCATCATACACATGCCCAACTTTCTTCACTTTATAGGATGCATCCATACCATTCACAAAAATCATGCTTCCCTGCCTTTTTCTTCTATTATCACTCACTGGCCACTCAACATGCACCAATGCTGGGGTTCCCTTTTCCAGATTTACACTCTCAGATGCTCTCACCTCATACCCTTTTATTACCCTCATCCAATCCGATTCACTTCTCCCCACATAGAATTCACACTTACCCAACTCATTTTTCCACTCAATCATACGTCTAGCAGGATGGATCACCAATCGATTCTTTTTCAAAAACTCATACCCCAGAATCATGTCATACTTTTCACTCTCCTTATCAACCACATAAAGCACACATTCTTCCATTTCACACCCCATCACTTTCACTTTAATCTGCACCTCTCCCAACACTCGTACTGGGATGTTCCCAACCCCTTTAATTTCCCCAGTTACTCCCCAATTCACTCTTCCTAATTCATTCTCTTTACACAAACATCCAATTCCTTGCTTACTTATTAAATTAGGTGAACATCCTGTATCCACTAATGCCCTCCATACACTCCCTCCCCATTCAACAGGAATAACCATACACTCTGCCTTTTTCTCACTCATTCTCACTTCCTTATTCACTTGACACCATCCTGCTAATGCCTCAAATACACATTCATCATTCAGAGAAGCAGGGACCCCAACCCCAATGAGAGGCCCCTGCCCTATGCGTTTCCTGTACTGGGACCAGCCTACATTTCTAAAGGGCGACATATTTTTGTAGTAGTACATGAGTACAATCTAAGTACATCACTGAGCACATTGTAATTTTGGTTTATTATGATTATAATTACCAATTAATTCTTATTAAAGTACATTAATTACATTATTAAATTATTACAGTTAATTACAGTTTCATTAAAGTACGGTCCATCAATTACAGTATATTAAAGTATTACATTTAATTTACAATTTTAGCAAATTGTTAATTGACATATCTACTACTGTAGATAGGTAATACAATTGATATAATGAAGGGGAGTTAACCATTGTTCTATAATTTAATGGGGATTAACAGCAATGTTAAATATTTATAGTTAACAATAATTACGCCAAATTATGTCAAATATTATTAGAACCTGGTTGGTTATCAGAGTTTGAAAGTCTAATTAGCCAGCAATGAGGAAAGTGGAGAAAAATATGGTGTACTTGAAATTGGAAGTACACGGACATTTATGATAACGTAATACATAAGTAATATAGAATTTGAATAACAATTAGGTAGAAATAGTAAGTATGAGTAATGAGAGTGGGGATAACTGTGTGACATAAGCCGATAATGAACTAGTGGCCAGGCAGGGAAACAATACAGTATATTATAATAATATAACATACAACATAACACCTTATGTTATAAATTTGTAGCAGAAGCAAGAGAGAGGATTTTGAATTCAGATGCTTGCTTTTGGCGACGTCATCTGAATTCGAACATCTTGAATCAGCATGAATGAGCAGCTTGCAAGAGGTGAACGCACTTAAAAAGAAAGTAAAAAATAATACATGCGAACATATTTGCACGACTTTGAACGAACGTACAAATGCATAAAGTTTTGTACACACGTCATAGACTGACACGAGTAAAATGAATATTTAATAAAATTTATATAGGATAATGGTCAAGATAAGATATGGATTCATGGATGAATATGGTCGAATAATAGTTATATTGCATCATACCAGACAGGCCATAACAAATAATGAGATATAAAGTATAACGTTTTCATACATCAATTCATAATCAATATGCCATGGCTATTCAGTTTGTACATAAAGTTCAAGTCGTCATTGGGAGGATTTAAAAGAAATGAATTAGAGACAAAGAGTGGGCATTAAGGACTAAGAAGTCCTTAATACCCTGTTATATGCAATGTGTATGCATAATCTAATAAAATTTAGGGATGAGGGTTAGCTGCAAGAGAACCATAATAGAATAGCATAATACAAAGCACAAATCAAAATTCTATCCAAACTCACTCAGGCAATTTTGGTTTCTCATGTAAAAATGAACATTCAAACAAAAACCATACAAACATAAGTACTGTATGAAGACAATGAATCCATATAGGTAATGATTATATAGGAATTGTTCATTGTTCATTTTTACATATATACAAGGAGTGATCAAAAAGTATCAATAATTTTATTGCTACGGACAAATGAATGCAAATAAGAAATAACTGTTTACATATGCAAGTCTTCCTGCCCTCTGGTGTATGCAGTCTGAAGCAAAATCTGCTACCATGAGTCAGTCAGTTGGTTGGAGCACTTAAAAGGAGGGTGTGTTTTTGCAGTACATGTAAGTCTCTGACATGGAACAACGCGCATTCGGAGACGAACGAAATGATTAAAACAACTTTTGGAAATGATGCTCTCAGTGCAGCTAACATTTACAAATGGCACAAAAAGTTTGAAAATGGAGAAACATTTGCTTGTACCAGAAATAGAGTCTTTTGGACATTTTCATCCGTATGAGAAGTGGAAGGGCAGCCACTGCATTCCTTGTCTTCAAGCGATGTTTCTCCATTTTTAAACTTTTTGTGCCATTTTTAAATGTTACCTACACTGAGAGCATCATTTCCAAAAGCTGTTTTAATCATTCCGTTCATCTCCGAATGTGCGTTCTTCCATTTCAGAGATGTATGTGTACTGCTAAAACACAACCTCCTTTTGAGCACTCCAACCAACTACTGACTCATGGTAGCAGATTTTGCTTCAGACTGCAGATGCCAGAGGGCAGGAAGACGTGCATATGTAAATGGTTATTTCTTATTTGCATTCATTTGTCCATAGCAATAAAATTACAGGAATGCCTCAAAATTTGTCGTTTCAAATTTCGTCATTTTTTTAAAAATGTGAAAAAATAACTATAAACGGTGATGAAATTCAACTGTTTACCACTGCAAATTCACGATGAATTTCGAGGTATTCCTGTATCGATACTTTTTGATCGCTAATCGTGTGTGTGTGTGTGTGTGTGTGTGTGTGTGTGTGTGTGTGTGTGTGTGTGTGTGTGTGTGTGTATATATACTGGTCAAAAAAAGAAACGCAATTTTTGAGATTTATTAATAAACATGAGGACTCAGAAAATAGTAAATGATTCTTTAACATAACAAACAGACAATAACGCGTATGGCCACCCCTAGCCACAATGCAGGCTTGGAGTCTGGCCCTCATTGACCTCAACAGTCTCTGCAGGAAAGCAACAGGGATGGCCCTCCACTCTTCAATAATTGCATTGGTCAGTTCCCTGATGTTCTGCGGCTGATGCTGACATCTGCGAACTCGCCGTTCAAGTTCATCCCATGCGTGCTCTATCGGTTTCTGACGGTCTGGTCACTAATTCTGTTGTTGTTGATACCAGGTGTCTCTCTGGCTGTCTGATGAGCATTCCGCTGCCGATGACGCAGGTGCTGCAGTACAATGTGGCGATCCTGGCGTTGGGTCGTCACACGAGGTCGCCCACGTCTTGGCAGGTCCTGAACACTTCCTGTGGCATTGTACCGTCTAACAAGCCTAGAGATTGTGCTGGGATGCACATGCATTCGTTGTGCAACTTGGACAGCAGACATGCCTGCATCCAACATGCCCAAGGCACGACCTCTGTTGACCTCTGAGAGTCGTGGCATGCCTCAATCGCGGGAAAAAGTTTGGTTTTCTCAACGGGCAGTGTGTATTCTGTGAAGTCAAAGAAAAAATGCATGCCTTCATAAAGAATACATTCAATTTAATCTCTGTTTATTGTTTGTAACAAAATGGCGTCTTAGCCGGGATTAGTCAGGTTTAAAAACATGCACTAAGTGGCTTTAAAAGATTTGAACAAACATTTAACCATAATTGTGAAACTGTGATAATACCACTAACAACTTAAATTTTACACCATATGCAAGCTAATTGCGTTTCTTTTTTTGACCAGTATGTATACAGGGTGATCAAAAAGTAATGCAACCCATGGGAAAGGAAAGCGATTTATTTCAGAGCAAGTGCTGGAAGTGGGCACCGTTCTGTGCTTCACACAAGTGGATACGGCGATTCATGTTCTTAAAGACCCTTTGCAACGGTTCCTGTGAAATTGCATCAACACACCTCTGAATCATCGCCTGCAATTCTGGAATACTGTGCGGGTAAGTGACATATGCGGCATCTTTCAGGTAACCCCACAAGAAAAAGTCGGGAGGCGATAAATCCGGAGATCGCGCTGGCCACAACCCACGTGAGATCAATCGTCCTGGAAAACACGTTTCCAAGAAAGCCATGGTGTTTCTGGCTGTATGGACTGTGGCATTGTCCTGTTGAAACCACGTGTTCTGCAAACTCTCTGCCGGCAAGGTGTTGACAAATTCGTTCACCATCATTATGTACTGGCCACTGTTCACTGTGTATTGGAAGAATGTTATGAAGATGCGACTACGTGACATGGCACACCAGACACCAATTTTCTGTGCGTGTAGAGGTGACTCATGCAGCTCGTGGGTTTTCCGTGGCCCATACTCGACTATTCTGTGCATTGACGTATCCATCAAGATGGAACCACGCCTCGTCTGACCAGTACCAATCATCCAGTTCTTCCCCATCCGGCGTTACAAATTCCATAAACCATCGACAATAAGATTGGCGAGATTCATGGTCTCGAGCCAGGAGTTGATGGATGGCACGCATTTTGTAGGGGTACATTTTCAATGATCTTCGCACCGCGGTGTGGGCACTGCCATAGGAGAGCCCGGACTGGCTTGAAAGGCGTCGCAGGGACTTTCGGGGGCTCAGAGTATAGGCAGCTTGCACGTCGATCAACTTGTCCTGTGTCAACACTTTCGGCCGACCGCTTCTCGTTATGTCATCGACATTCCCTCTCGAAACTTGTTGTATAGTCGCTTGATAGAGGATTTGTTTGGAGCACCTCTTCCATACATTTCTGTGAAGGCCTCCTGCGTCTGGGCATAGCTTCTGGAGCGAATGTACTGCGTGACAATGAATATACGCTGCTCCAAGGTGTATTTCATCTTTTTCATATATTCACCACCTGCAACAAGGAAAAAATCAATTATGTGCGTTTCTCCATGGGTTGCGTTACTTTTTGATCACCCTGTATATATATATATATTCTATTTTTATAGTTTTATAATTTTCAATATGTACTAAATGCAAAAAACTTTTTTTTTTTTTATGTGAAAGTCAAAATATGATAATTAAAACCCATTCTAATAGACAGAGTTTAATTCCACAACAGTTTCGATGCCCACTGGCATCCTCTTTGGGTAGATACAGAAAAACGAATGAACCAAAAACAAGAGGGAAAACAGTCCAGGGACCATTAAGAAATTTGCACCTAGGTTCGATCCCGTTCTCCAGACACTGGAAGGGCATTTTCATTAAAGGGACCCACTTATAAGTATATTCACACAAATTTAAAACTATCTTCTTGTTCTATATGTACAGATTCTATTATGTTTACATAATTATTACATTTATTATTAAATTCATTACATTTAATATTGCATTACAGTCATCCCTCGGTATCCGCAGGGGATTGGTTCCAGGACCCCCTGCAGATACCAAAATCTGTGGATGCTGAAGTCCCTTATATAAAATGGCGTAGTATTTGCATATAACCTACGCACATCCTCCCGTATACTTTAAATCATCTCTAGATTACTTATAATACCTAATACAATGTAAATGCTATGTAAATAGTTGTTATACTGTATTGTTTAGGGAATAATGACAAGAAAAAAAAGTCTGTACATGTTCAGTACAGACGCAACCATCATAGGCCTAACTACATAGTACACGTCAGCAACAACGTAACATTTTCTTTCTTTCAACACTTACAGATTGCTTTCGTTTAATGACCTGAAAGAGAAATACATAGAATAAAACACAAAATATTTAAAATACAAGTACATATAGAAAATCTCTCTCTAGTGGGGTTCCTCAGGGTTCCATTTTGGGGCCACTGTTGTTTATCATTTACATAAATGATATCGTCAGTCGGATCGCCAAATTCGCTGATGACACCAAGCTTGGGGCCAATGTTGGGACACCCGAAGTGATCGAGGAACTGCGTGCGGACCTAGGTAGGATAGGAGAGTGGTCCGAAAAATGGCAAATGCCGTTTAACTTGGGTAAATGCAAAGTGATGCACATTGGCTACGCCAATCCCAAGTTGGACTACTCGATGTTGGGTAGTAATATCGAGGTGACTGATTTAGAAAAGGACTTGGGTGTGCTAATTAGCAGCGATCTTAAGTTTATGAAACAGTGCGTAGAGGTGGAAAAGAAAGCCCAGAAATTATTGGGTTATATCAGGAGGTAATTTCAGTTTCGGAACAAGGAGATTGTGCTCTCACTGTACAATTCCCTTGTTTGGCCGCACCTGGAGTATGCTGTGCAGTTCTGGTCGCCCACCCTCAGGAAAGATATTGAGAGGCTGGAGCGAGTGCAGGCGAGGGCCACAAAGTTAATCCCTTCCATTAGGCATATGGGCTACAATCGATGGTTACGCGCCCTGAACTTGTTTTCGCTTAAACTCGGAGGCTGCGCGGTCAACTGATCGAGGTTTTCAAGCTCTTACGCGGGTTCAACGATGTCGATTTTAGAAGTATGTTTAGTTTAAATGATAACCCAACTCGCAACAATGGTTGGAAGTTGGATTTGAAACGGTTTAGGACTAGTGTGTGTGGGAATTACTTTACGTATAAGATCTGTGACACATGGAACAGGTTACCTTCGGAAGTTGTGAACAGTTCCTCTGTGGATCAGTTCAAGAAAAGGTTAGACCAAATCTTGCACACTATTTGAGTGTGTACAAAATTTTCCCTGGCACCCGTTGCCATTGGTACCTCCTCGGTATGGGCCGCAAGGCCTTTTGAGGTACTTCTTTTCCTTGTAACTCCTTGTTACTCTCTCTCTCTCTCTCTCTCTCTCTCTCTCTCTTTTAGTATAAAGTATTTTTCTCTTCTTTTACTATTAGGACCCTACTGCTACCTCATGCGTGGGAAGAGAGGCTTTGGAACCTCTATAAATAACACCATTTAAAGCTCGTAGGTTGTGAGAGACTGGGATGGAGGGGTCCCAGGCGTAGGGGCGCGATGAATGGAGTGTGGCTAGTGCCCCGTTAAGCCCATTCCTAACGCGTAATGGCCTGACCAGCCCCCTGCGACCGTTCTTTGGTGACCAATTGATGGTGCTTGGCTGTACTGCTCTGAGGTGAGAGAGCTTTACTGCCCAGCTGGCTGCCAGGCCAGCGTAAAGTCTCGGGCGTAGACTCTGGGTCTGGTGGGATATCCCTTGAACACTGGATTCTAAGAGTTTGGCCGCTTGTGAGTGACTAGTAAGACTTAGTAAGGGGCTGCATCTCGCTGGCGCTCCTGGCGGAAAATCCGTGATGCCTGCGTCGCGAGTGTTTGTCAGTTGGTAGCTGCGACACGTTTGGGATTGTCCGGCCCTGGGGAGACCTTTGGTCAGTGCGGCAGCAGCGAGAGGTGTTGTCTTCTGGAAGGGATGAACGTCACTTGCAAGTAGGTGGATGCGTCTACGCGCGGGATGAATTCACCCCCACCCCCTTTTTTATATACTGGTCATCAGAACGTTTTTGATAGTTTTCATTGCTAGAACGCTTTATCTTATTCAGTGTATTCATGAAAAAAAAAAAAAGAGAGAAAATATGGCAGGCCCAGCTAAATTGAAAGCAGAATGCTTTAAATGTAAAGTTAATCATTGGTGCGTTGACTTCCCTGAAGGTAGTATCAGCGATATCACATCCCTTAGTGTATGTTTATTTTGTAAACTTAGAGACAACCACGAAAAGGAAGTTAAAGAGCTAAAGGAATTAGTAAAAAAGCTGAGAGAACCATGAAAAGGAAGTTAAAGAGCTAAAGGAATTAGTAAAAAAGCTTGAAGCTAGGGTCGTCGCACTGGAAATCCAACCCAGTGGACAAGATCAAACTAAAAACACACCAGCAGATTTAAACTGTAAGATTAAGCATCTAGAACAAAGCGTGGCACCAGTGCTGGACTTACCTATAAGCTAAATAAGCTATAGCTTAGGGCCACACACCCTCGGGGGCCTCATTTTTTTAAATATATTTTTATTTTATCATTAGTTTTTATTCTTTAACACTAATTCATCAAAAATTATATATATATAATATATATTATTTTTTCTTTATCATTAACATTAATATAAAAAATAATAATTATAGTAATAATGACATTATTTTAAATTTTTTTACCCAAATTTTTTTAGAGAAGGGCCTCAAATTTCATATAGCTTAGGGCCTCAGCAGGTGAAAGTCCGGCCCTGCGTGGCACGCTTGGAAAACACTGTAACTATTCCGGAAAATAGAATGGAGGAACAAGAATTCAAATTGGTCAAAAATAAAAGACCCTCAAAACCAAAACCAAAACATAAGGATTTGGAACCCATTACCATCAAAAATAAGTTTCACTTGCTGATGAGGAGGATGAATCCTTTTTAATTGGGGATTCTATGCTAAGGAATCAAGGGGACTTTTTCGGAGCAAGACGGGTGACCAAGAGAAAACTCCGATGTTTTCCGGGTGCCACAAGCCAGATAATTAATAGGGAATTAGGCAAAATTAATATCAAGAATAGGAGTTGCCCTATCATTGTCCATGTTGGTGGCAATGACGTTTTTCTGGGAGGGACAGGAGGGCAGACAGAGTCCATTATAAAGAATTTAAGAACCTAACTGACAAGGTTAGGGATAGGACAGACATGGGTATGGTCGTAGGAATTCTCCCTCGAATGCGTGCTAGTGACTATACTCTAAGTAAAGCCATTAGCATAAATAAAAGAGTTAAACGCATGTGTGAGGAAAAGGCCTAAAGTTTGTCGATTTTTGGCCTACATTCTACGGAAATGGGGAATACTTTGGTTCGGACGGGATACATTTTAACCAGAAGGGGAAAAAGAAGTATGGTGATTTACTGAACATTAATTTGTATAATCTTTTTAAACTAGGACCCCCCAAACCAGTAATTGATCCTGCCCCAAACAGTTAAACCTACTCCCCCAGCAGTTAGTCACCCTCCCCCAGCAGTTAGTCACCCTCCCCCAGCAGTTAGTCACCCTCCCCCAGCAGTTAGTCACCCTCCCCCAGCAGTTAGTCACCCTCCCCCAGCAGTTAGTCACCCTCCCCCAGCAGTTAGTCACCCTCCCCCAGCAGTTAGTCACCCTCCCCCAGCAGTTAGTCACCCTCCCCCAGCAGTTAGTCACCCTCCCCCAGCAGTTAGTCACCCTCCCCCAGCAGTTAGTCACCCTCCCCCAGCAGTTAGTCACCCTCCCCCAGCAGTTAGTCACCCTCCCCCAGCAGTTAGTCACCCTCCCCCAGCAGTTAGTCACCCTCCCCCAGCAGTTAGTCACCCTCCCCCAGCAGTTAGTGACTCCCCCTCCAGGCTCCTGCGGAGTTTGTCCCCTCGTTAGTGAGGGGCTCGACTCCCGACAGCCCTGGCTGTTCGGAAACGGGTCATGCTAGGGGGCGGTCAGAACAGGGGAGGCTCCCTCCGTGCAATGCTTTTTAATGCTAGGTCGATCAGGAACAAGTTTGGCGCTACGGGCGCTCTTAGCATCAGAATACCAGGATATCGTTGCTATCACCGAGTCCTGGATTCATACTGATCCTAGGGACTATGTTGGGGAGTTCGAAATTCCCGGGTATAGAATGTTTCGCAAAGACCGCACCCGTGGGGAGGGGGGTGGGGTACTAATGTCAGAGACACGTTGAGTCCGGTTGACTGCCAGTTCCGGTCGAACGGGAGCTGCTTGGCGTCGATCTGAACATGGGAGGGACGAACTATAGGTTAATCTTGGTGTACAGACCTCCGCATCTCCTCCTCGAGGAGGATACAGCCCTGTACACTGAACTCAGTAGCCTGCTAGGGGATAGGGTGTGTGTAGTTTTAGGAGACTTCAACTGTCGCGGCATAAAGTGGGAAAACAGGACTGCCGATGCTGAAGGGAGGAGGCTAGTTGACTTTGCTGATGAGAACTTCCTCACTCAGTGGGTCAACGAGCCTACACGAGGCGAAAGCGTTCTAGACTTAGTATTCATGACCGAAGACAACCTCGTCACTGGCCTCACCATTGACGAATCATTGGGCAGGAGTGATCACGGTCTGATTAGGTTCCATGTGTGCGTCCCTCGGGTGAAGCGTAGTAACTCGAGAGGCAGTAATCTCGATCTCCAGTGGGCGAACTTTGTTAGCCTCAGGGATAGCTTCGGAGAGATGGGGTTAGAGGTTGGCGGCGATGTTGAGGGAGTGTGGAGTGCATTCCGGGATGAGTTTATGGTGCTGCAGTCTGCTGCCATACCCTCAAAACCAGTCACCCCTGCTTCAATGCAGCCTAAGTGGTTCAATCGCGACATCGCTTCGGTTATCCGAAATAGGAAAGTAGCGTATAGGAGGGCGAAGGCCAATTGTTCCCACGAGAACACTGAAGCGTATGTCTGACTGTGTAGGTAGAAGTGAAGGCGAAGATTAGGCTAGCGAAACATAATGAAGAACTACGGGTGGCAAGCCTCTGCAAGGGGAACCCTAAGGAATTCTTCAGTTATGTTAATAGTAGAAAGCCCATTAGAAGCATGATAGGTCCGTTGAAGGATAGAAGCGGCATTCTGCGGACCTCCGACGTGGATATCGCTAATGTGCTTAATGAGTACTTTGCGGGAGTGTTCACCAGGGAGGATACCCGCGTCATCCCTGAGCCAGGCGTGAGGCATGAAGGTGCTGGCCTGGATAGTGTTAGATGTACCGCGACAGTCATTGCCGATAGAATAGACAAACTGAGCGCGTTTAAGGCTCCTGGGCCAGACCAGTTTCTCCCCAGAGTGTTGTGAGAAGTGCGCGACCAGGTGGCTCCCCACCTGGCTACAGTCTTCAACAAATCGTTGGAGATGGGCCAGGTGCCTGGTGACTGGAGGGAAGCCAACGTGACCCCTATCTTTAAGAAAGGGGATCACGAAAGTCCAGGGAACTATCGTCCCATTAGTCTCACTTCAGTTGTAGGTAAATTATTAGAAGGGATAATAGCTGATAGGATCGTTGACCATTTGCATTCATACAAGCTGCTTGGGGACTCCCAACATGGGTTTAGATGGCATAGGTCGTGTCTCACCAACTTGCTCGAGTTTTTCCACATCATGTTGAGTGAGAACGATAAGAGTAGGGCGATTGATATACTTTATCTCGACTTTCAGAAAGCCTTTGATAAGGTACCTCACCGCCGGCTAATGGCGAAAGTGCGCGCGCTGGGTATCGGTGGGGAAATAGGTAGGTGGATTGAAAACTGGTTGAGGAATAGGCGGCAGAGGGTGGTAATTAAAGGGGCTAGTTCGGGTTGGGGCTCGGTCACTAGTGGGGTTCCTCAAGGTTCCGTTTTGGGGCCGCTGTTGTTTATCATTTACATAAATGATATCGACGGTGGCATCGTCAGTCGGATCGCCAAATTTGCTGATGACACCAAGCTTGGGGCCAATGTTGGGACGCCCGAAGCGATCGAGGAACTGCGTGCGGACCTAGGTAGGATAGGAGAGTGGTCCGAAAAATGGCAAATGCCGTTTAACTTGGGTAAATGCAAAGTGATGCACATTGGCTACGCCAATCCCAAGTCGGACTACTCGATGTTGGGTAGTAATATCGAGGTGACTGATTTAGAAAAGGACTTGGGTGTGCTAATTAGCAGCGACCTTAAGTTTACGAAACAGTGTGTAGAGGTGGAAAAGAAAGCCCAGAAACTATTGGGTTATATCAGGAGGCAATTTCAGTTTCGGAACAAGGAGATTGTGCTCTCACTGTACAATTCCCTTGTTCGGCCGCACCTGGAGTATGCTGTGCAGTTCTGGTCACCCACCCTCAGGAAAGATATTGAGAGGCTGGAGCGAGTGCAGGTGAGGGCCACAAAGTTAATCCCTTCCGTTAGGCATATGAGCTACAATCGACGGTTACGCGCCCTGAACTTGTTTTCGCTGAAACTCGGAGGCTGCGCGGTCAACTGATCAAGGTTTTCAAGCTCTTACGCGGGTTCAACGATGTCGATTTTAGAAGTATGTTTAGTTTAAATGATAACCCAACTCGCAACAATGGTTGGAAGTTGGATTTGAAACGGTTTAGGACTAGTGTGTGTGGGAATTACTTTACGTATAAGATCTGTGACACATGGAACAGGTTACCTTCGGAAGTTGTGAACATTTTCTCTGTGGATCAGTTCAAGAAAAGGGTAGACGAAATCTTGCACACTATTTGAGTGTGTAAAGACATTTAGGACCAGTCTGGATCAGTCTGCGGAAATTTCTTTTCCTATAATATAGTTAATATCTGGAACCAACTTCCCTCAGAGGTTGTTTCCAGTCAAAGTGTAAATGTGTTTAAAAATAGGCTAGACAAAGTACTGAATACTCTCATAGTTCAAGACTAAAACATAAGAAAACTCTGCAGGAGATCGCTTGCACGGTGTCTCTGTGAGCAAGCTAAATATAGAGCTATTTATATATTCTCCACTTTCCTGTAAAATTTCCTTGGCTACTTTTCCAGGGTCAAGGTATTTTCTTCAACCTTTTTCCGTACCTGCCTCTGGCAGGGAGGGAGCGGAGGGTGGGGAGAGAGCCTTCTACTTTTCTATCCAGTTTTCTACTACTGCTAGGATAGTTGAAAGAAAAATAAACTTTTACAAAATTTTCCCTGGCACCTGTTGCCATTGGTACCTCCTTGGTATGGGCCGCAAGGCCTTTTGAGGTACTTCTTTTCCTTGTAACTCCTTGTAACTCTCTCTGAGAGACTGAGGATCTGTGAAATGGCGGGAGGCTACAGCAGGGTATGCCTACACATCATTTCATTCGCGTGGATTCAGCATAGTGCTCGGCGTGCAGGAAATTCAAGTTTTGCTTTTTGGAACTTTCTGGAATTTTTTTTTTCGAATATTTTCGATCCGCAGTTTGTTGAATCCGCGGATACGGAGAGCCGACTCTATTATTATAGAAATTATAAATTTATTATTACATTGATTACTACACTGTTGTTTATTATACAGAAATTGTAAACCGAAAAACGAATGAAAAAGATGAGAAGGAAACAATCCAGAGACCATTAAGGAATTCACACCTAGGCTAGATCCCATTCCCACGACCCCAGAATGGCATTTTTTTAAAGATTCTATTATTTTGACAATTGCTGCATTTATTATTGCATTTACGTTTTTTAACTATTATTATTACCTTTATACTAATTATTACATTTATTGCATTTATATTTATTTCCACATTTATTACTTCAATTATTACATTTACATTTATGTTTATTATTCCATTTACATTTTACTGAAAAAAAAAAACCGAATGAACCAAAAGTGAGTAAGGAAATACTGTAATCCAGAGACCTTTAAGAAATTCACACTTAGGTTAGAACCTTCAGTTAACTAAAAACAATATGTGAGTTTGCCTTACATTGCCAACTTAGAAAGAATAAAACCATTGATGAAAGATTTTAAGTTTGCTTTTGTGTTCAAATATTCATCTACCATGAAAAGTAAATTGGTTAGGAATAATGTTGCAAAACAGGAACAATCCTGTGTCTACAGCATTCCCTGTAAAAGTTGTGATTTAGTATACATAGGAGAAACTGGAAGAAATATTGAAACCTGTATTAAAGAACACAAATATGCCTTCAGAAGTTGTAATACTAATAATGCCATTTTTTATCACGCCAGCCAAAATAATCATGCTATAGATTCGGAATCAAGTAAGGTACTTTATAAATGTAATAATTGTGTCAAAAGAAAAATAATAGAATCTGTATGTATAGAACTAGAAGATAATTTTAATTTGTGCGAAGGTACTTATAAGTTGGACCCTTCAATGAGATTCATGGTCAAAAAATCCCTTACAGCATCGGGTGAATGGGTTCTAACCTAAGTGTGAATTTCTTAAAGGTCTCTGGATTGTTTCCTTACTTGCTTTTGGTTCATTCACATTTTTTTTTTTTTGTTTTTTTCAGTAAAATGTAAATGGAATAATAAACATAAATGTAAATGTAATAATGGAAGTAATAAATATGGAAATAAATATGAATGCAATAAATGGAATAATAAAGGTAATAAAATAAATGTAATAATTAGTGTGAAGGTAATAATAATAAATGTTAAGAAACGTAAATGCAATAATAAATGCAGTAATTACAGTATGTCAAAATAATAGAATCTGTATGTATAGAACAAGAAGATAGTTTTAATTTGTGCAAATGTACTTATAAGCAGGACCCTTTAAAAAAATGCCCTTCTGGGGTCATGGGAACAGGATCTAGCCTAGGTGCGAATTCCTTAATGGTCTCTGGATTGTTTCCTTCTTGCCTTTTTCATTCATTTTTCAGTTTACAATTTCTGTATAATAAACAATAGTGTAATAATAAATTTATAATTTCTGTAATAAATAATAATACACTATTAAATGTAACAAATTTAATAACAAATGTAATAATTATGTAAACATAATAGAATCTGTATGTATAGAACAAGAAGATAGTTTTAAATTTGTGCGAATGTACCTATAAGCGGGTCCCTTTAATAGTAAAAATGCCCTTCCAGTGTCGGGAGAATGGGATTTAACCTAGGTGCGAATTTCTTAATGTTCCCTGGACTGTTTTCCCTCTGTTTTTGGTTCATTTGTTTTTCTGTATCCGCCCGAAGAGGATGCCAGTGGGCATCAAAACTGTTGTGAAAATAAACTCTCTCTATTAGAGTAGGTTTTAATTATCACATTTCAATATGTACCTAATGGTAGACTTTAAAATATCATAAATTTTTAGATGGCCTGAGCAGTATCAGTAAATCAAAGATGGCATCTAAAAAATGCCAAAGAGCTTCAACATCTCTAAAAAGGAAATTGGAAGACTCAATGTCTGTGACAGTTGAAGATGATGCTGGACCATCCAATAAACAGGATCTTAATAAAATGGAGAAAGATATTGCAAGGTATGTAAGAAACTGTATGCAAAATAGATGAGTATTACTTTAATACTCAATCACTTTCTTATTAGAGACCGAGTTAAACCACAAATACAGCTAAATATGATATTAGGTAATTAAATTAACAGTACTTACTTATTAATATACTATAAGAATGATCTTTGAAACTTCTGAATTTTATTCAATTCATAATATTTAGTCAAAAAAAATTGCAATGATTTATATTATGTATTTTTTGTTCTTTTAAACAGGTATGAGATGCTGATGAATTATCTCAGGGGAATTCAATTCAACATCTTCCTATCAATGAAGACTTCAGATACTTACACTGTCTCCTTTTACAATTACCAGAGCCCAACATTTTTTTGATGCCGCTAGGTACCATACACTGTTGACAAGGCCAGACATTTGAGAGCTCAATTTGTTGTTGTTCCAGAAGTTCCCAAATACAGTAAAGTTAAAAAATTGACTGAAGAAACAATATCCAGAGTAAAGGCTTTCTATGAAGATGAAGTAAGCTGGATATGTGCAGGGAAATATGAGTGTGTCAGTATAGGAAACAAAGATGGTGAGGAGTACAAACAAAAGTCTTTCTTACTAGGTAATTTGAAGGAACTGTATGCAAAATATAAGGAAACTGATGATAGTGTTGGCTTTTCATCATTTGCAAATTTAAGACCTAAATAGTACTTAGTCACAGTTCACAGGATTCAGTTGAAAATTTTTTTAATTATTATGTTATGTTATATTATGCTTAATGAGTTTGTTGAACATGTGTGCTGTATTCTGTATACATTTTAGGACAAAAATAAAATGCAGTTGCTAATAATTCAATTGTTTCATTCTTGAAACATTTACAATTGAATAAGTACTGGTCGTTACATATAAGGCAGCATACTTTTCAGGAAAAAAAATTAAATTAAATGCAGGTGACAAATCATTATGAAAATAAAAATATAATTTTTTTCAGTGAAGTTGTCACTATTCAAATCTCAAAGCACACAGTTTACACCTAAATACACAGCAATTTCTTCAATGCCACTTATACAGATAGAGTTTGGGCTTAATCTGATATGAACACACCCACTTTAATAATACAAATTGTCAGGACTTTTTTACTCTTGAACTAAGCTGTTATCCATGTCTATACTCATTTGATATTTGACAAATTACCTTTCAAATGCAATTTGAATCCTCCTCCTTTCTCAATTAGGGGCTAAGATATGGTAATTTGAAATTTAGGGGTCCCTGAGAACCCCCCAAAGTTGGAAGGGCCATAACTTTTGAACCATAAATCTGATGTCTGAAACTTGAAATTTGGGTTTTTTAGTATATGCAATGCTATACAAGAAATTATAGGAAAATTGGAAGGGGTGTGGTGTAAAATTTCATTTTTTTTTTGCATGATCTATCCTGGAATTACCCATATACGCTCTTTCTAAAACAGCTTCTAAGAGGTTAGGTGTGTTGTACTGCCTCCATGGTTTCTTCACCCCCATTCAGTTGCTGTCACTGTACAAGGGTCTTGTTCACCCCTGTATGGAGTATGCTTCTCATGTGTCAGGTGGTTCAACCCACAGACATACCATACTTAACTGGGTGGAATCAAAGGCTTTTCATCTCATCAATTCCCTTCCTCTTACTGATTGTCTTCAATCTCTCTCTCTTCACTGCAATGTTGCCCCTCTCTCTACTATCACTATCATAAGACATTGCTCTTCTGAACTTTCTAACTGCATGCCGCCTCCTTTAAGGAGAGCACGCAGTACCAGACTTTCTACACTTATTCCTTTTTTGTCCAACTATCAAATGCAAGGGTTAATTGGTATTTTCAGTCTTTCATCTACTCAACCAATTTTACATATTTAAAAATGCATAGATATACATTTAGAGTTCCATTATTCCTTCCCCACCCAGAAGCTTAATGGGTTATTAGTTTTGTACACAATGTTTCAATTTAATTTGGTTTTATTATTTCAGGTTATTTCAGCTGATACTTAAAATACTTTGTTACATTAAAAATGCACTTGTAATGTTATATGATACACACACACCATGCATGGAACAAGGAACTCTTCTGGGGAAATTAAATCCACTATAGTCTGAGTAAGTAATGGTAAATGATGAACACTATAGTTTTTTCTTTTTCATGATGTTAGCTCGACGTGGGCAATGGGTCACTTGCAAAGAGGCCACAAAAATATAGCTCTCTGCGAGTGACCTGTTGCTCACATCGGGCTAACATGAAAAAGAAAAAACTATAGTGTTTGTCATTTGCCATTACTTATTTGGACTATAGTGGATTTAATTTCCCTAGAAGAGTTCCTTGTTCCATGCACGGTCTGTGTGTATCATGAAAAACCTCAGGGGACCATTCTGAGTTCAATCCCATCATGAAATGGACATGTTATGTGCCTTAAAAAGTGGATGCTCAATTTTGCAAGTTGAGGTTTAAGTTTTGGTTTTTGGCTAAAAATACAATAGTTAACCCCCTTTTTCTATCTGATGCAAATGCAATGAGTCTTGCTTATATTATGATTCTGGATATAGTAGGCTAGGTGTAGCTGTAAACCCTAGATCCTGTCCCAAAGCTAAATCCTATCTGCTTTGTAGATAGCTGGTGAAGGAAGCTATATTTTTTGGGCCTCTTTGCAAGTGACCCATTGCCCACGTTGGGCTAACATCATGAAAAAGAAAAACTATAGTGTTCATCATTTACCATTACTTATTCAGACTATAGTGGATTTAATTTTCCCAGATGAGTTCCTTGTTCCATGCATGATTTGTGTGTAGTATCATGGAAAAAACCTCAGGGACCATTCTGAGTTCAATCCTTCATTTTATATATGCACACATGTGGGATTTGTCACTGGAGGAAACCAATTCTAAAATCAAGAACTTATGTATTGTTTTTACTTTTATTTAGGAAAGCTGGCACAAGAGTTAGACTTTCTAAGTGAATGTAGGTACTCCATTAGAGATGGAACCCAGTTTAAAAAACTGGTTTTTAACCGGTGATGAAAATTTTTAATCATCACTGAAACTGACAATAAGAACCAGTTTTCACATTTTTGTGCAAGTCTCCGATCACTTTGGTCCATTTTCTATGAAACAAATGGTTAAAAACAGTAATTACATTTTGCATCATTTTGTATCATTTTTTGTTTGTTTATAAGTGTAAAATAATTGATGCTTCAGTCTTGAATGTTATGTGGATGATTGATTGCACATTGATAAGATTTAATACTCCATCATGTCAAAGAAATCAAATGCTTGATATCATTTCTTCTTCTGTAGCTTTTCCCGTCTCTATACGGGGTTGCTATTTCTGACCATCCACCTCCATTTGCCCCAGTCCTCATATTCATCCCCAACCAAACCCTTTTCCCTGAAATCTCCCTTCACACAATCTCTCCATCTTCTTCTCAGCCTGCCTCTCCTCCTTCTCCCTTCCACCTCCTTGTCCATAACCCTCTTCCCTACATAATTTTCCTCCCTTCTCATCATATGGCCGTACCATTGTAGCCTTCTCTCTCGAACTTTCTTTGATATTTCCACTACTTTAGTCATTCCTCTAATCCTTTCATTTCTAATCCTATCCAACCTCGTAACTCCACACATCCATCTCAACATCCTCATTTCTGCTACCTCCAACTTCTTCTCCTGGACCTTTTTGATGGGCCAGGCCTCCGCTCCGTACAACATCGCAGGTCTCACCACCGTTTTATACACCTTTCCCTTCACTCTTGCGCTGATCTTTTTGTCACATAACACACCCGAAGCATTCTTCCAATTTCTCCATCCTGCTTGGATTCTATGGTTAATTTCAGAGTCGAGCATACCGTCTGATGCCATATGGGAACCTAAATATTTAAAAGTGATATCATTTCACTCGTAAGAATAAAAAAGAAGCAGAGTGTATGACGTGTCACAAACTTTTAAAGTGTTGTGGAGGTTCTACTTCAAGTTTATCATCTCACACAAAAAATATTCATGGCGTAAACATTGACCAGATTAAGTAGCCATTGAAGAAACAAAGAACAGTGGAAGAGTTTGTGCAAAAAAAAGTCCATAGAAGAGGAAATTTTGAAACTTTTGCGTGTGTAGATGGAGAGTCATTCCATTATAATTCAAT
This sequence comes from Bathynomus jamesi, assembly GCA_023014485.1. Classification (NCBI taxonomy): domain Eukaryota; kingdom Metazoa; phylum Arthropoda; class Malacostraca; order Isopoda; family Cirolanidae; genus Bathynomus; species Bathynomus jamesi. Next base: position 477,101 of record JAJOZX010002800.1, on the reverse strand, counting down.
AATTTTAGAAAAAAATTTACACCACACCATTTTAGATTTTGTTGAGCTGCAGGGAGCCAATAGGCCTTGAAAAATGATGAAAATAGCAATTTAAATTTTTGTAATTGGATCTATGGTTCTCAAGTTATAGCACTTCAAAGTTTGACACTTTTGCCCCTGGGTGGCGCTGAGAGCGCCATTTTATTTTTTACAAATTTCCTTAAAATCATTGTTGTATGTTCAATTTTAATGAACAAAGTGTCAAATCCTACATTTTTGAGGGCAAGGAATCCAAAAATGACATAAAAATGTGGAAAAAATTCACCCTTCCAAGTCATATCTTCCATATTTTATCATCTTAGACCAAAAAAATGGGTTGGCTTTGAGGGCCTCTATCTCAGGTCTGCATAGGTTTTTTTTCATTGGAAATGCAGCATCATTTAGGATAGATATATGAGAAATTGTTTAAAAAATCTCAGATATATTATCTTTCTGTATAATTTTACAGGCATGAGAGCATACCACATTTTCTTCTTGGATGAAAGTAGGATTAACTATTTATTTTAACAATTTAATAATGGTAGCATTGTAACTTTCTATCACTGATTTCAATTCTCTGTCTTCATATTGTTTAACTAAAATTTTAAATGCTCTTGATAAAATTTCAATAAAATTTCCTTGACTTAATTCTGAGCTGTGTGGCCCTTAATTTAATTATAAGAACAGCCACAATAACTTTACCTAAATTGTATTTTCTATGTTAAAACTTTATTGATAGTTTAGTAATACACTACATAATATTTTTTATACAATTATTAATACATAATATTTGGAGACAAAAGATAGGCAGCTTTCAAGAATGGTATTGCTTATATGCAATATATGCTTATATGTATTTTTTAATTGAATCAAACATCTTATCATATTTTTACCACACTATATCTTAAATAGGTCCCTAATATAATTTCTCTTTTCAGACTGACTGCACACTACCATAGACTGCTCTAAAATAATCTCAAAATTGATTTGTGAATTGATTGTGATTGTGAACTGATTGTGATTGTGTTGATTCATTAACAGTGCTATACAGGGTGTCCCGTAAGTCTGGACCCATAGGGATTTATAATATATTTTTTTATTGTTATTATTATTATTTTATTATTATTATTTTTTTATTATTTTTTATTATTTTTTATTATGATTTTTATTTGTGGGGCCACTTGAAAGCCAAAGTGTACGAGGTCAAACTTCAGAACATTTTCCACCTTAAAGCACGCATTGTGGAGGCATGTCAAGAAATTTCTGCGACTGTGATTCAGAAAGTGCTGTCGCAGTGGAGATTGCGTCTTCAACTATGTGTGCGACACAACGGCGGACACTTTGAACAGATTATGTAATAAATTTTTGGACTATTTTGTAATTTTATTATTTTTCCCTATGGGTCCAGACTTACGGGACACCCTGTAGTATGCTTCAGAAATGGACATGGAAACAGAATTTTCCCTTTGTTTAATTGGAATGGTTAAAGGTTCAGAAGACTCATGTCATAAAACATGGTACAACAAGAATACAGGCTACAGACATCTTGTAGAACTGGCAGATGATGAGGTTGAACTGCTTACTTGGCGGTCTGGCATAAAGCCACAACTAGAAAATGGAACTGTCTCTTTGAGTGATGAAAGTAAAGTTTGTTTTTATCACTATGACATGTACATCGAACGATATGAAAATCACCAAAAAATGCTGCAACCCTTTTACTCTGCATGGTTGCATAGGTAGGCACACAAGCAGAAGATGTGGAATGGTTCACGTGTGATTACTGTTGACTTGGCCTGTCAACTTCCAGCATCATCTATTCAGGTAATCCCAGGTCAAAAGCTCTGCTTAGAATGTTGGAAACATGCAAAATCCATTGTTCACAACAGTTCATCTGACGAAAGTGTGTCTGATGATTCTCAAAGAAATGATCCTGATTTTTCAACTCCTGAACTGACCTCTTTGAATTGTTGGAGACAAAATTCATGTCCACATTCATGTCCACAGGTTTAGACTTGCCATCTTGCTCCAAAACTCAACTTCCCCATAATTCAGATGCAGAGGACCTTAATGAATTAATGGATGATTTAAAAACCAAATATTGTCTAACAGAAAATAAAGCTGTAAAAGTTCAAATCCTTACGTTAAAACCTAAATCTTGGACCACAGCTGAAACAATGGAATTTTTTGGTGCCAGCAAATACTTAATTCAATTAGCCATCAACTTAAAAACAATATGGTGTTTTGGCCAAACCCACTAGAGCTGCAAGAAAAGGACTTGAAGAATCCACAATCAATACCGTTATTAACTTTTATCAGGATGATGAGTATTCAAGAGAAATGCCTAGTGCAAAGGACTACATTAGCATATTGTAGAAAGTCCATAAACAAAAAAGACTGCTTCTTTGCAACCTCAAAGAACTGTACTGTTCGTTTAAAGATAGACATCCAGACATGAAAATAGGTTTTTCAAATTTCTGCTCACTTCATCCAAAGTGGTGTAAGGTTGTTGGCTCTGCTGGTGGGCATTCCGTCTGTGTTTGCTCCATACATCAGAATGCTGTCCTTGCTGCCCATGCATTGAACCTGGATTACAAACATTTAATGCAGATGGTTGTATGTGATTTGTTGAGCAAGCTATGTATGGTACATCGTTGTTCAAATTGCCCTGGTGAAGAAAGACTGATCAACTTTCTTAAAGAATTCTTTCCAGATTTTGATGAACATGACCAAATTACATTCCAGCAGTGGCAATCTACTGATCGTACAACAATAGTGCCAGTGGTTATGGATCCTTTTGAATTCTTTGAGTTTTTGGCTTCTAAAATTGACAATATGACATCTCATTCCTACATTTCCAAATGTCAAGCATGTTACCTCAACAAACTAAAACAAGAACTTTCTGTGAATCCTTCAACCTGCATCATTCTTGCTGATTTTGCTGAAAATTATTCAATGGCCATTCAGGATGCAGTTCAAGGGTGGCACTGGACTAAGCACAATGTACTATCCATCCTATTATGTTATATCATGTGGATTCCTCTGGTAAGCTTCAGACAAAATCATTTGCCTTTTTCTCTGATGACCTTGAACATGACACTGGATTTGTTTATCATCTTCAAACTGTTCTCTGTTCTTTCATTCATTCCTATTTGCCCCATATCTCAAAAATTGAATATTTCTCTGATGGATTTCTCTGGTCAGTACAAAAACTTAAATTTTCTTAATTTAACCTTTCACAAACAAGATTTTGAACTCGATGCAACATGGAACTTCTTTGCCACCAGTCATGGAAAATCTCCATGTGATGGTCTTGGTGGAACTATTAAAAGAAAACTGCTTCATGAAAGTTTAACTCTAACAGAGAAAGATCAGATTATTTCTGCCATTCAAGCTTTCATTTTTTGTAAGAGCAGCATGCCTTCAATACAGTTCTTTTATATTGCAAAAGACGAACTTATACCAGTAAGAGCCACTTTAGAAGAAAGGTTCAAAATTGGAACAAGAAGCTTTCATGTCTTCATTCCAGAAAAGATTGGCTGCATCTCCTACAAAAGAACTGCAGAGGATGAGGAACTTTCAGGAGTGTTTTCTTTTTTCAGTTCACCATCCACTGTATCAACAACACTGATACCTAAACTACATGATTATGTTGCTGCCATGTATAACAGTCATTGGTGGATTGAAGTGATTACTGATGTTGATAAGGAATCTGATGACAGGTTTTTTAAATTCATGACACCTCATGGTCCAAGACAGACATTCTCTTGGCCAACTCAGGATGATATCTGCTGGATTCCAAAGTCAAGTATATTGAGAATACTCACTGCACCGATTACTACATCAAGACGTGTGTACAAAATATCAGATGAGAATTTCGCTGCTCTCATTGAATTTTAGTTACAAACCAAACACACACTAAACTTATTGTAATAGGTGCTTCTCCTAGATCCACTTTTGTGAGCACGATGAGCAATATACTGTTTGTGTAACCAAATATGTATTCATGTAAAGATTTGTATTCAACTTTTTGAAAATAAAATGTTTAGAAAAAAAACAATGAAACACTAAATCTACCATAGCTAGTCCAAAGTCTAGTTGAGAAAATGGTGATGGGTGTTACAGCCATTGGGAAGTTCCTCAAAACTTAACAAGTGATGTTAACGGGTCTAAACTAGGTTTAATGGCAGAAATGTTTCACTACAAATTTTGGTGCCAGAAATAAAACATTTAAAAAAATCTATTTATGGCATTTAAATGTTACTGATTCCAGTGGAATTGTCTGTTACGCTTACCATTAAATGAAAGATATTATGGCCTCTTTTACTGTAGTTTTTCCTTTTATGTAGTTTTTGGATTCCTTGCCCTCTGAATTGTAGGAATTTGACATCTTGTTTAGTATTATTGATAAAAATTGTAATTTTAGAGTATTTCTTGCAAATAGCAATGGGGTGCGAAATCCCATTTTCATACAAGAAGAAAATGTGGTATGCTCTCATGCCTGTAAAATCATACAGAAAGATAATATATCTGAGATTTTTTAAACATGGTTTCTCATATGTCTATCCTAAATAATGCTGCATTTCCCTTGAAAAAAACCTATACAGGCCCTCAAAGCCGACCCATTTTTTTTTGGTCTGAGAAGATAAAATATGGAAGATATGACTTGGAAGGGTGAATTTTTTCCACATTTTTATATCATTTTTGGATTCCTTGCTCTCAAAAATGTAGGATTTGACACTGTTAAAATTGAATAAAAAATGATTTTAAAGAAATTAAAAAAAAATAAAATGGTGCTCTTAGCCCCACCCAATGGCAAAGGTGTTAGACTTTGAAGTGCTATAACTTGAGAACCGTAAGTCCAATTACAAAAATTTAAATTGCTATTTTCATCATTTTTCAAGGCTTAGTGGCTGCCTCCAGCTCAACAAAATCCAAAATGGTGTGGTTTACACCCCTGACTGAATTATAATAGAATGACTCTGGACTGAATTTCCAATCAATTGCTGAAAATGAATTCATTCATGAAAGAAAGCCTAAGAAAGATAAAATATGACAAGCCTCATCCAACTTCCCATAATGGTGTCAGAAAAATGGTGCTTAGTTTTTATGAGAAAAAGAAACATGAATTGGTCAACTACTACAAGAAACAGGTGAGACAAGGAATCTGCTATTCATTAACTATGGATGAGTATACATCTTTGCAAAACCAAAGATATGTTATTGTTCATGATGAAAATCAACATTGGTCTCTCAGTCTCATGAAAATAAATGGTTCTCTCTATAGCACCAAAACTATTGCAATCATTAGGAAAAGAGTAGAAGACTTTGGCTTGGACCTAGATAAGCATATTGTGGGTTGCACTACCGATGGTGCCGAAGTAATGGTCAAATTTGGAAGAGAAATAGTACCTGATCACCAGCAATGCATTGCACATGCTATACATCGCGTGGTTTCGGATATCTTGTATTCAAAAACTGCTAAAAATTCAGTTGAAGGGAAAAGTGACCCTACCCCTGAAGATGAAGCCATCGAAGAAGATGAACACACTGCACATGAGTTAAGCGAAGATGAGTGTGAAATTTTATGCACTGATACAATTTTTGAGTCTGACATAGATGACGTAATTGTTCTTCCAAAACTTTGAGAAGATTACTCAAAAGTAATAAATAAGGTGAGAAAAATCTGCCGCATATTTCAAAAGTCTCCTTTGAAAAATGAGAGATTGCAGGATTTTGTCAAAGATGAATTTAATGGAAAGGAAATGAAGCTTATCCTTGACTGTAGAATGAGGTGGAACAGTCTTTTGGCCATGATAGAAAGATTTTTGAAACTCAAAAATTGCATTCCAAAGGCCCTCAGAGTGATACGCTCAACAGAGATGATTTCAGATGAAGAATGGAATGCTCTAAAGCAGCGCTGTCCAACTGGTGGCCTGTGTAATGGAATTTTGCCAAATTTCATTTCTGAATTTTCTTCCCTATTTTGTCATTTCTAGTAGGTAGAACAACATTCAGCGGGTTCCTAAGTTGTATTAACCAATGGTGTATGATTATAGGCCTACAATTTTACTTTTTTAATAAGTGTAATTGTGGCCCACCATCTAACTCTTGTAAACATCTTGGCCCGCGGCTTTATAGAAGTTGGACAGCACTGCTCTAAAGAGCCTCTTTGACACGCTTCATCCACTGGAAATTGTTTTGAAGGGACTGTTCCGAAGATGCAAATTTGCTCAAAGCTGAATCTTCCATGAAGTTCATTTTGGATAAATTTGAAAGCAAAAACAATCCTTTAGCTTTTGAGCTACGTCAGTGTCTCATTGATTGCTACTCATCAAGAAGACAAAAAGAAGCTGTTGCCTTGCTGAGTTTTCTCCACAATCCTGAGGTCTTGAAAAATGAATCATCAGCACCGTTCCTCTTTCCTTCAAGACAAGCACTTAAGAAGTATGTGGATCATACATTTAAGAGGCTTTTTCCAGAAGCTTGCCAGATTTCAGAAACAGATGACCAAGTCCAATCAATTGCTTCGAAACTCGAAGATTCACAATGTAGCTCAGGTCGTGAAGTAAACGATGACAATCAACTTATGAACGAGTACATGTGTGAGATGAACAAACTGAAAATGAAACCCAAGAAAGATTCTCCTGAAACCTTTGACGTAAACAATGAATTCAAATATTTTTAAGCTACTTTGAATAGAAGCGAAAATTTGGATTGAATGTACGAGGCGTTGCTTACAATAAAAGCCACCAGCGTAGAGTCCGAGAGTGTGTTTTCAACTGCTGGTTTATTCGTCACAAAGATTCGATCGAGAATGTCAGATCAGACACTTAATGCTCTTTGTTTTCCAAGTGTTATTTCAAAAATCAAGTTCAATAATAAACATTTTAATTCAAATGTTACACATACTTGATTGAATCAATTAAAACCTTATTTCTGTTTAATATTTTGATCATTTACCTCCCTAAAAAGCATACGTACAGAATCCCATCGGTGAAAACTGGTAAAAACTGGCTTTAAGAATATAGTGGTGGTGAAAACCAGTTTTACACTTTTTGGTTATTTTCCATCCCTATACTCCAT
>JAJOZX010002800.1:370000-465000 GCA_023014485.1 Bathynomus jamesi | reverse complement strand
TCTCTTTTCTCTCTCTCTCTCTCTCTCTTCTGTGTTAGTGTTAGATGTACCGCGACAGTCGTTGCTCATAGAATAGACAAACTGAGCGCGTTTAAGGCTCCTGGGCCAGACCAGTTTCTCCCCAGTGTTTTGCGAGAAGTGCGCGACCAGGTGGCTCCCCACCTGGCTACAGTCTTCAACAAATCGTTGGAGATGGGCCAGGTGCCTGGTGACTGGAGGGAGGCCAACGTGACCCCTATCTTTAAGAAAAGGGATCACGAAAGTCCAGGGAACTATCGTCCTATTAGTCTCACTTCAGTTGTAGGTAAATTATTAGAAACGATAATAGCTGATAGAATTGTTGACCATTTGGATTCCTACAAGCTGCTTGGGGACTCCCAACATGGGTTTAGACGGCATAGGTCGTGTCTCACCAACTTGCTCGAGTTTTTCCACATCATGTTGAGTGAGTACGATAAGAGTAGGGCGATTGATATACTTTATCTCGACTTTCAGAAAGCCTTTGATAGGGTACCTCACCGCCGGCTAATGGCGAAAGTGCGCGCGCTGGGTATCGGTGGGGAAATAGGTAGGTGGATTGAAAACTGGCTAAGGAATGGCGGCAGAGGGTGGTAATTAAAGGGGCTAGTTCGGGTTGGGCCTCGGTCACTAGTGGGGTTCCTCAGGGTTCCGTTTTGGGGCCACTGTTGTTTACCATTTACATAAATGATATCGACGGTGGCATCGTCAGTCGGATCGCCAAATTCGCTGATGACACCAAGCTTGGGGCCAATGTTGGGACACCCGAAGCGATCGAGTAACTGCGTGCGGACCTAGGTAGGATAGGAGAGTGGTCCGAAAAATGGCAAATGCCGTTTAACTTGGGTAAATGCAAAGTGATGCACATTGGCTACGCCAATCCCAAGTCGGACTACTCGATGTTGGGCAGTAATATCGAGGTGACTGATTTAGAAAAGGACTTGGGTGTGCTAATTAGCAGCGACCTTAAGTTTACGAAACAGTGTGTAGAGATGGAAAAGAAAGCCCAGAAACTATTGGGTTATATCAGGAGGCAATTTCAGTTTCGGAACAAGGAGATTGTGCTCTCACTGTACAATTCCCTTGTTCGGCCGTACCTGGAGTATGCTGTGCAGTTCTGGTCGCCCACCCTCAGGAAAGATATTGAGAGGCTGGAGCGAGTGCAGGCGAGGGCCACAAAGTTGATCCCTTCCGTTAGGCATATGGGCTACAATCGACGGTTACGCCCCCTGAACTTGTTTTTGCTTGAAACTCGGAGGCTGCGCGGTCAACTGATCGAGGTTTTCAAGCTCTTACGAGGGTTCAACGATGTCGATTTTAGAAGTATGTTTAGTTTAAATGATAACCCAACTCGCAACAATGGTTGGAAGTTGGATTTGAAACGGTTTAGGACTAGTGTTTGTGGGAATTACGTTACGTATAAGATCTGTGACACATGGAACAGGTTACCTTCGGAAGTTGTGAACAGTTCCTCTGTGAATCAGTTCAAGAAAAGGTTAGACAAAATCTTGCACACTGTTTGAGTGTGTAAAGACATTTAGGACCTCAGTCTGCGGAAATTTCTTTTCCTATAAAATAGTTAATATCTGGAACCAACTTCCCTCAGAGGATGTTTCCAGTCAAAGTGTAAATCTGTTTAAAAATAGGCTAGACAAAGTACAGAACACGCTCATAGTTTAAGATTAAAACCTCAGAAAACTCTGCAGGAGTTCGCTTGCTCGGTGTCTCTGTGAGCAAGCTAAATATAGAGCTATTTATATATTCTCCACTTTCCTGTAAAATTTCCTTGGCTACTTTTCCAGGGTCAAGGTATTTTCTTCAACCTTTTTCCGTACCTGCCTCTGGCAGGGAGGGAGCGGAGGGTGGGGAGAGAGCCTTCTACTTTTCTATCCAGTTTTCTACTACTGCTAGCATAGTTGAAAGACAAAATTTTCCCTGGCACCCGTTGCCATTGGTACCTCCTCGGTATGGGCCGCAAGGCCTTTTGAGGTCTTCTTTTCCTTGTAACTCTCTCTCTCTCTCTCTCTCTCTCTCTCTCTCTCTTCTCTCTCTCTCTCTCTCTCTCTCTCTCTCTCTCTCTCTCAGGGGGTATAAAGGTTATGCACATTTCTTCTGGATGTAGTAAACTTTATACTTGGGGTGTGACAGCCCTCCGGTCCCGAGTCGTGGGATTCTAGAGGAACAGGCTGCCAGTTCCTTTAGGTTCTCTCTCTCTTTCGGGAGGGCGGGTGAAGTATTTTGCACAATCCCGTCCTGTGGGTTACTAGGACCCCATTCCATCCCTACTCTGTCCTTTTAGCTTACGTTAAGGTTGTTCTCCTCTGACTGCAAAAAAAAAGAAGAAAAAAAAACCTTTTAGTATTAGGTCTTTTTCTCCTTTTACTATTAGGACCCTACTGTAGCCCTGTTCAAAAATCAACTTTTTCTTATTTTCATAGGTTTCTGTATTTTTGACCTGAAAAGGCCGAAAATCACAACCATTTTGACCTAGGTTGTTGGGAAGTATTGCCGCATGGAGCTTTAAGTTTTCTGCCTTGAAATCGGCCAAAAGCACCAGTTCCGGGGTCCCTTGAATCATGTTTTGCACTATAACTTTTTATCTAAACAAGATAGAGCAACAAAATAGGCACCAAATTAAAGTGTTTTTAATCCTCTTTCTAACTTATACAATTATGATAGTCTTGGAACAAGAAATGGCACATTGGTACATACAAAGATTTCAGAAATATCACAAAATTCGTTTTCTCACACTCAAGGCAGACAAGGCGCCTTATTCATGACACAAATTTGAGATTAACATTTTGTCACAAGTCTAATCGATCAAGAAGTGAAAGCATTACATGATGATTAATTTCATAATGACATTTACACAGTCAGTTGTTGAGAGTTTGTTTCTTGAAGCTGTCAAAGCGGCGTCTGTTGAACTCCACAGCTTGAAGGAGATAGTCCCTTTGCTTGGCATCTGTTGTTATGACATTTGCAAAGTCGCTCATCATCTTGACACCACGTTCAGCAATGTCATTCACCGCTTTCAGATTCTTAACATAGTCCAACGCTTTTCTGTAGTCCTCATTCTGTGGCCAAGACGTGACAGGTTCCAATGTTCAGTGTGTCCAGCAGGAAATGTGATTCTGGGCCAATGAGATCAACCAGGGTGGTCTTAGCTGTGACTCTGGAATAGAGGCTTTCCTGTTCTGAAGCTGTCTGGCTTCTCAGTGGCATGTAACTGGGCAGCAATGTCGTGCTTCAATGTGTCACTCAATCTACTGCTGAACAGGGCAAATGGCACGACTTCCTGCGTCAGGTACCATTTGTGGTTTTCCATCTTATTAAGTACTGCATCAGCAAGCTCTGGGTCAGTTTTCTTGTACTTCAACATGTCCTGGATTAGACTTAGATCATTCACGGGAGCATCTGCAGCAGACATTGACATCATCCATACAGGAGTGTAGAACAGCGCAAGGAAGGTGTTGAGTCTTTCCAGCTTTGATACAGTGTCTTCGTCGTACTCAAGTTGATCTGCAAACATCAGCATTTTCATGGAGTACAGGTTTCTGGCCATCCATCTGGCCTGATGAATGGCGCCTGGTCGACTCCAGTGAATACCTCGAGGAGGCGTTCCTCCAAGAACAATGACTGTCAGTTCAGCCATTTCCCTGTAGTCGGCTCTTGGAAGCCTTTCTGCTGTTAGAATGTCTTGGAGTATTTCTTCACTGTTCTTCTTTTCCTTCAGCCATTTGCTGTTGATAGCCAGCATCTTTGGGTTTTCCTTGGACAAGTCCGTCCAAACATCCTTCAGATGCTCAAACCAGGATATCTGGCCCCTTCACCTTCCCAAAACTGCTCCTACTAGGATTTCCAGGATGTGATGTCGACAGGCCAGATAAAACACCTTTTTGTTCAGCATTTTCTCTAGCAGTTTGGCAGCTCCTCTGTGAACTCCACTGTTACTGGATGTAGTGTCAAAAACAAGGGCAGTAACATTATCCGTAAGTTCCCATGTCTCCAGTAAATCCATTGAAGCCTCAGCCTGAGCTGTGCCAGAAGAATTGTCGATGACAGGTACTCCCAATAACTTTCCTTCAGTGTATGAAGGTGGACCAGACACTAGCACAGCTAAAGTCTCTGAGGTACTTCCAGGTTCACTGCCCAAGACATCTTTGAGCAACTTTCCATCCCAGTGTAAGGCAGCGTACTGTGGGGGGTTTTCACAAAACTTGGACATGTGACTCTGGCTGATATTATACCTGGACAGCATTCTGTTGTGACGTGTTGTTGAGGTTGAGATGACGAAGTTATCCAGATCAGCCCCTCCAGCTTTCAAGGTGGCAGAAACCATGGCAGTAACTTGATTGTCTGATAAACCAAGACGATCAGCTGTATTGCAGATGACATCACATTCCATGACCTTCCTTGGAAACGTCAAAGTCACACTAGTCACAGTGTCTTGATGGTGAGAACATCCAGGACGAGGCTGATGGTAATCCATGTCCTCTGTGTTAGCGTCGTTGTCAGTTGAGTCACCCCAGGTAATGTCATCCACATGAACAACTGCCTCTTGTTCTGCTGCAGCTGTAAAATAGTACATGTTAAGACAGTAATTGTTAAGTACATGCTAAATATCGCAATGGAGTAAAACTTAAAACTTTTTGTAACGTTCAAAGTAATTAGTTTTACCTTGTTCTTGTCTATGCTGCAGTCTTTCATTCCTCGCTGCTTGCTGCAGGGATCTTGTCTCAAAAATCTTGTCATGACCAGACATATGACCTTTCCTCTCAGTCTTTTGGTCTTCGTAGAACCTGATATCCTCATCTTTTCTCTCTGGATAACAGTCTGTTGTTCTGTATTTCCTGGATTGCATCTGGAGCTCCTATATCGAACAGGCTGTCTAATTCCAGCACAAATGCTCCTCTTTTTCCTCCAGGGTTACTTGCTCTTCCTTTGCTTTTCACCAGAGCACGATGTTTCTCATGTAGTTTCATGAAGAGCTTCATTGCGTTGTACTTGGTCATTGTCTTGATCCTAGCCATCTGCCAGAATGGGATGATAGATTCAACTGTTTCATATGCAAGGTCTTGAACCATGGGCCTCCCTGCATTTTCCGGTAAATTCTGAAGATTAAGGAAATACTGGAACGCCTGTCTGTTGGTGGGAAGCTGGGAACCACTGATAAAAGCTGAAGGGTATCCAACCAGGAAAGTTTCAGTGAGAGATCTGGTAGATGGCCCAGTTGACACCTGCCTGTGGACAGTACGTGGAGGTTCTGAGATATCAACTGTGCGCCCACGGAGCTCCCTCAGCTCCTTGCTTAATGCCATTGTGAAGTTGTAACTTGTAGATGGTTTTCTAGATTCTGATTGAGTTTCTGTTGTTTCCTGAAAAATGATAGATAACACTGGGCAACACGTATTTTATGAATGATATCTGACACTTGATTCTAGGTAATTTGGGTGCGCTGAATACGAATTTCAACTCGGTTTGGCTCTATCAGGTCCTGATTCTTGTCGACAGCCTATGTGCCATTTTCCAGATTTTTCAAATTAGGACTAAAAAATTAAGTCGTGTGTTAAATTTTTTTTTCAAGTTTCATGAATACAAGCAGTTCAAACTACAGTAAAATTACATTATAACGATAGAAATGACTTAAAATAAAAAAACAAACAGATATGAAGCTTTCACTGTGGCAAAAATTTTCTTTTGTAAGACTTTCTAGCGTATTTGCTTGTTGATGGCAGGTCTCTTTTCAAGCACCAGCAGTAATCAGCCATCATGTGGGAATCCCAGCGGCCTTGGTACCGTTCCTCCATAATTTTGATATCTTGGTGGAATCTCTCCCCTTGTTCGTCACTTACATCACCTAAATTACTTGGAAATTGGTCAAGATGGCTATTCAAAAAATGCATTTTTATGCTCATATTGCAACCTAACTCTTTGTAGTCCCTTAAAAGTTTTTTTACGATTTCTTCGTAGTTATCTGCCCTATAATTGCCTAAAAAGTTTTCTATCAAGTCCACGAATGAGAACCAGCCATTTTTTTCGCGTTCATTCATGACATTAGGAAAATTGCTGTCTTTAATCATTGTTCTTATTTGTGGACCGTCGAAAATTCCCGCCTTGATTTTTTCATAACTTAAACTTGGAAATTTTGAAGTTATGTATTTGAAACACTCGCCGTTCGTATCTAAAGCTTTTACATATTGTTTAATGAGGCCTAGTTTTATATGCAGAGGAGGAAATATGATTTTATCTCTGCTCACTAAAGGTGGATTAATTACGTTTTTTTCTCCGACAGTAAGTGATGTTCGTGCTGGCCAGATTTGTTTGAAATAATGTTCTTCCTTGGCTCTGCTGTCCCATAAGCAAAGGAAGCAGGGATATTTAGTATACCCTCCTTGTTGTCCTAGCAGAAAATTAACCATTTTTAAGTCAACACATGATCCACTCGTGCTCCTATATTTGATAAGATTTAAAACCTTTTCTATATGTTCATACTTTTCTTTTAATTTTGTTGAGTGCCCAATCGGTATCGAGCCGTATAGATTGCCATTATGCAACAACACACACTTAAGACTTCTTTTCGAACTGTCTAAAAACAAGCGCCAATCATTTGCATCGTAAGACTCAACCCCCATCTTCTTTAACAAACCAACTATGTCGCAGCAATATACTAAACTATCCTCTGTTCTAAAATATTTAACAAGTTCTTCTTCTCTTTTTCTGTAAAATGAAATGTATGTGTTTGAAGTAAGCAAGTTTTTCTCTTTAAGTCTTGAAGCTAAAATTTCCGCAGCCTTTTTTGGCAAATTTAGATCCCTTACAAGATCATTCAACTCGGCCTGGTTAAACTTTTGCGGATCGTTTTGACTTTCAAATACGCTGGGGTCAAAATCGGTGTCTGACTCCTCAAAGTGCATAACAATATTTTCAGGAACATCTTCAACTAATTCTTGAGTTGGCAGACCCTTAAATTTTGGAATGGGGATCTCATTTGAATGTAGCACAGGTCGTATCGCGGTGTCGAAATTTGGGTACTCGATACAATGTTTATTTTTCTTAGTGAAGCCCGAAGTCTTGACAAAGCAAAGGTAGCAATCGGTCTCGTGGTTAGTAGGCTCTCGCCACACCTGATATGGAAAAAAAATTGTAAAGCGTTAACAAAAGCGACGAGAGACTTGTTTTTATGAATTTTATCAAAAGTTATCACCCAAACATTTAACATTTCTATGTGTTTCAACCTTATGCAATATTTGAGATTCTTATAAACATTTTCTGTAAATTTTTGTTTATGTACCTAAGTTACAATTACATTTAGGTAAGTTACAGTATACTAGTGATTAAATTACGTAGTTTTATGAAATCATAAACTTACCATCGGAACTCCAAAAGGTATTTTTGAATCCGAACCCTTCGTCCAATGTCGCAGTCTTTCAATGCATATAGTGCAGGCTTTATGTGGAGCCCACGATTTATCTTGGTCCCCCAGTTTTATGCCAAAATAAGCTAAGTAAGCTCTTTTTACGAAGTCAGTTATATTTGCTCGTTGATGTGGAAGTGTAAAATTTCCACATATATAACAGAAGGAATCAGGGTTGTTTTTGCATTTGAACTTTCTAGTGCTTGATGACATATTGCTTGATTGTTCTGCCAATTTGTAAAGGTATTTAAAGCCCTTAATTCATATAAATTTAAGAAAATCTGAAATATAAACACAAAAATTAGTTTAAATAGGTACTTATTATGAAATAGGTACTTACAATCTATGAAATTAAACTAGAAACACGGATGAGTAGGTACAATATAAATTACGTCTAATTAAATCAACTATATTAAATCACGATGACAAAATTACTCACTAAATCATATGCCAATTCAAAATTATGTTAATGCCCAAACTTAATTAACTAACTCACTGACTGACTGACTGATTGAATTGACTGATTAACTCTGGAAACGAGTCGCTTTTATATATTTTAGTTGTCCCTCTAGAATACTCTACAGAGAACAGGAACGCTCGAGAAAATTTTAGAATTCTATGATATTTTTAGCTTAATTTACTAATATTAAAATGGGTTAAAAATGACAAAATTAAAAATATTTTTAGGGTGTTACATATAAAAATATACATAATACAACAATACCATAACAATAGGTACAAATACCTAGATAAAAACCTAGTTGCATAATGTGTAACTGCAAAAAGACTTAGCGAGTATTGAGAAAAAAACCTTTTTATGAATACGACGAAAGAGGAGGGGTGTTGAGCAAAATCAGGACCTGATAGAGCAAAACCGAGTAAATATTCGTGCTCAGCGCACCCAAATTACCTAGAACTAACTGTCAAATCTAATTCAATAGACAAAAAGTTGAAATTTGTTCCCCAGTGTAATTATTATTATTATTATTATTTTATTTATTTATTTATTTATTTATTTATTTATTTATTTATTATTATTATTATTATTATTATTATATTATTATTATTTTTAATTTTTGCTCTTTCATTTGATACCTAATTTGTTGCTCTATCTTGTTTAGATCAAAAGTTAAAGTGCAAAACATAATTCAAGGGACCCCGGAATTGGCGCTTTGGCCAATTTCAAGGCAGAAAATTTAAAGCTCCATGCTGCAATGCTTCCCCACATCCTAGGTCAAAATAGTTGTGATTTTCGGCTTTTTCAGGTCAAAAAGCATGGGAAAATGTACAGAAACCTATGAAAATAAGAAAAAGTTGATTTTTGAACAGGCCTAACCCTACTGCTACCTCATGTGTGGGAAGAGAGGCTTTGGAACCTCTATAAATAACACCATTTAACGCTCGTAGGTTGTGAGAGACTGGGATGGAGGCAGTGGTGGATAGCCCTATAGGCTGCACAGGCTGAAGCCTAAGGCCTGGATGTCTTAGGGGCTCTCCAAAAATATGTGTATAAGTAAAAAAAACAATCGAACAAAAGTATTTATTTCGGAAAATGAGATACATAAAAATTGAAATACATATATAATAATAGAAATATTTAAAATTGTAATTTGCGACATTTTTTGCCTGCGAATTCATTAATAATATCCTGACAGTCAATTTTATGCAAATGCTCCCACTCGATGTGCATCAATGAGTAGTAGTTCAACCTTTCGTCTTTCATTGTTGACCTTAGGTAGTTCTTGTTTTGTGCGCTATTATGCATTACTCCCTCAATGAAAATTAAATTTTTATAGTATATGAATAAAAGGGCCCGATCATACATACTAAGCCTAAGGCCCAGAAAATGTTAATCCACCCCTGGATGGAGGGGTCCCAGGTGTAGGGGCGCGATGAATGGAGTGTGGCTAGTGCCCCGTTAAGCCCATTCCTAACGCGTAATGGCCTGACCAGCCCCCTGCGACCGTTCTTTGGTGACCAATTGATGGTGCTTGGCTGTACTGCTCTGAGGTGAGAGAGCTTTACTGCCCAGCTGGCTGCCAGGCCAGTGTAAAGTCTCAGGCGTAGCCTCTGGGTCTGGTGGGATATCCCTTGAACACTGGATTCTAAGAGTCTGGCCGCTTGTGAGTGACTAGTAAGACTTAGTAAGGGGCTGCATCTCACTGTCGCTCCTGGCGGAAAATCCGTGTTGCCTGCGTCGCGAGTGTTTGTCAGTTGGTAGCTGCGACACGTTTGGGACTGTCCAGCCCTGGGGAGACCTTTGGTCGTTGCGACAGCAGGAGAGGTGTAGTCTTCTGGAAGGGATGAATGTCACTTGCAAATAGGTGGATGTGTCTACGCGCGGGATGAATTCACCCCCCCTTTTATATACTGGTCAGAACGTTTTTGGATAGTTTTCATTGCTAGAACGCTTTATCTTATTCAGAGTATTCAGAAAAAGAAAAAAGAGAGAAAATATGGCAGGGCCAGCTAAATTGAAAGCAGAATGCTTTAAATGTAAAGTTAATCATTGGTGCGTTGACTTCCCTGAAGGTAGTATCAGCGATATCACATCCCTTAGTGTATGTTTGTTTTGTAAACTTAGAGACAACCACGAAAAGGAAATTAGAGAGTTAAAGGAATTAGTAAAGAAGCTTGAAGCTAGGGTCGTAGCACTGGAAATCCAACCCAGTGGACAAGATCAAACTAAAAACACACTGGCAGATTTAAACTGTAAGATTAAGTATCTAGAACAAAGCGTTGCACGCTTGGAAAACATGGTGACTATTCCGGAAAATAGAATGGAGGAACAAGAATTCAAATTGGTAAAAAATAAAAGACCCTCAAAACCAAAACCAAAACATAAGGATTTGGAACCCATTACCATCAAAAATAAGTTTCATTTACTTGCTGACGAGGAGGATGAATCCTTTTTAATTGGGGATTCTATGGTAAGGAGTCAAGGGGACTTTTTCGGAGCAAGACGCGTGACCAAGAGAAAACTCCGATGTTTTCCGGGTGCCACAAGCCAGATAGTTAATAGGGAATTAGGCAAAATTAAAATCAAGAATAAGAGTTGCCCTATCATTGTCCATGTTGGTGGCAATGACGTTTTTCTGGGAGGGACAGGAGGGCAGACAGAGTCCATTATAAAAGAATTTAAGAACCTAACTGACAAGGTTAGGGATAGGACAGACATGGGTATGGTAGTAGGAATTCTCCCTCGAATGCGTGCTAGTGACTATACTCTAAGTAAAGCCATTGGCATAAATAAAAGAGTTAAACGAATGTGATGAAAAAGGCCTGAAGTTTGTTGATTTTTGGCCTACATTCTACGGAAATAGGGAATACTTTGGTTCGGATGGGATTCATTTTAACCAGAAGGGGAAAAAGAAGTATGGTGATTTACTGAACATTAATTTGTATAATCTTTTTAAACTAGGACCCCCCAAACCAGTAATTGATCCTGCTTCCCAAACAGTTAGTCCCCCTCCCCAAACAGTTAGTCCCCCTCCCCAAACAGTTAGTCCCCCTCCCCAAACAGTTAGTCCCCCTCCCCAAACAGTTAGCCCCCCCTCCCCAAACAGTTAGCCCCCCCTCCCCAAACAGTTAGCCCCCCCTCCCCAAACAGTTAGCCCCCTCCCCAAACATTTAGCCCCCCCTCCCCAAACAGTTAGCCCCCCTCCAACAGCAGTTAGTTCAACTGCGTCGGGAAACGACTCATGCCAGTTAGGAAAAATCAAAACTTAAAATCACTCAAAACTGTGCTCTTCAATGCTAGGTCAATTAGAAACAAACTAATGGAATTTATAGTGCTTGTCAAAACTGAGAACTTTGATATCATTGGAATAACGGAATCCTGGATTAATTCTGAATCAAGGGATTTTGTAGGAGAATTTGAAATGGTAGGTTACAAAATGTTTCGCAAAGATAGGAATGGAAGGGAAGGCGGCGGTGTACTTTTGTATGCTCGAGACTCCCTGCACCCGGTAAACAGTAATATCGTATCTGCTCATGAAATGTTGGGAATTGATCTAAACCTAAATAATAAAGTAGTGCAGCTACTTCTAGTATATAGACCACCTTACTACCCCGTGGATAAGGATATAAACTTGTATAACAAATTAAGCAGAATAGTGAATAATAAGATCAGTGTGATTTTTGGTGATTTTAATTGTGGTAATGTAAATTGGGAAAACAAAACAGCTGATGCTGAGGGCTCAAGACTGTTGGAATTTGCCGATGATAACTTAAGTCAATGGGTTGATGGGCCTACTAGGGGTAATAAACTAGACCTCATATTCACGAACGAAGATGACCTAGTCTCTAACCTGACAATTGGTGAAAATTTAAGTAACAGTGATCATAATTTGATTAGGTTTGACCTCAGGGTTCCAGTTAATACACGCAAAAAGACTCGTGAAAGACTGGATTTCTCGAGAGCTAATTTTGAAAGCTTCCGAAGTAGTTTAGACACACTTGAAGTTCTAATAAGCACACCGGACAAAAAATTAGTCACCCCTAATAGCACTGATAGTAGGAAGTTCAAGGTCACACAGAGGGCGCTGATGTAGCATTGGTAAGTGACAAGTAGCGGTGATGTAGCACACAGGATCAGATCTGTTTCGTGAGGTGGTGAAGAACAAAGTGTGTGTTGGATATAGTCTGCAAAATGGGTCGTGAGGCAGACGTTACTCAGTGGCAAAAAGGAGCCATCGTGTTTGGCAGAGCCCACGGACACAAAATGTCTGAAGTAGCCCAATTTGTTGGTGTGTCAACGCGTACTGTCCAGCGAGTTTACAAAGAGTGGTGTAGTTCGCAATCAACTGACAATCGACGGCGTAACTATGGCCGGAAAACAATTCTCGACAATAGGGGCCGCCGCCATGTTTCTCGTCTAGTAACTGCAAATCGTTTTCAAACCAGAGAACAATTGCTCCAAGAAACCAATGAGGTTCTCCAGCGACCAATTTCCGAACGGACATTGCGACGAGAACTGCATGCGATGGACATCTGGAGCAGGGTACCACGGAAGAGGCCGCTGTTAACAGCAAGTCACAAATTGGCACGTTATAAATGGGCTCAGAGGCACAAAAACTCGACTGCGGCAGATTGGAAACATGTAATTTGGTCCGATGAGTCCCGTTTTTGTTTGTTCTCCAATGATGGGAGGTGACGAGTACATCGCAGGTCCAATGAAGCCTTTAATCCTGAATGCGTCGAAGGTGTTGTTCAGGCTGGAAACAGAAAGTGAAGCGCAGGAATAGACACCCACGGACTCTGGCGGAACTTCGGGACTGGCTGATGAACGAGTGGCAGCAAATCGATGTTCAGTACATGCACAACCTCGTAGAGTCTCTGCCCTGCCGGATTCGTGCGGTTATCAAGGCCAGAGGCGCCATCACACGTTATTAGGTACATTCTGAGAGGGGTGACTAATTTTTTGTCCGGTGTGCTTAAGTGAGGATGTCAATGTCACTTGGAGCTCATATAGGGATCAATTTAGAATATTACAGAACACTTTTATACCCACTAAAATGGTTTCCTTGTCAACAAAGTCACGAAATGGTTTAACAATGAAATTAGGAGGGCTATTACGGGAAGAAATAGAGCCTACAAACTACTTGTCGCATTTTAACCACACTAATTCAGAAAACTATATAAACCTACGTAGGAGGGTTAAGTCCTTAATTAGATCATCCAAACATGATGAAGAAGCTAGAGTTGCCTCACTCTGTAAAGTTAACCCTAAAGAATTTTTTGCCCATGTTAATAGCAGAAAGCCAATTAAAAATTCTGTAGGCCCCTTAAAAGATAGAACTGGTGTACTGAAGTTCGGTGATAAAGATATAGCTAATACGTTAAACAAGTTCTTCATTACAGTCTTCACGGAGGAAGACACAATAGAAGTGCCAAGTCCTTGGATTACATATGATGGTGACAATCCCGTAGAGACCATAAGTTTTACGAGAAATGAGGTACAGCAATTAATTGATAAGGTGAATAAATACAAATCACCTGGTCCCGACTTATTTCTTCCAAGGGTATTAAAAGAGGTTAGCCACAATGTTGTTGACGACTTAGTAACCATATTCAAACAATCAATCGAGTTAGGGAAAGTTCCAACCGACTGGAAGTTAGCAAATGTAACACCTATCTTTAAAAAAGGTGATAGGGAAAATCCTTGTAATTATCGCCTGATCAGTTAACATCAGTTGTTGCAAACTGTTGGAATCCATCATTACAAAACGTAGTGTGTATCACCTTCAATCTAACAATCTAATTTTTTATTCTCAACATGGATTTAGGCAACATAGATCCTGTCTGACAAACCTGTTAGAGTTTTTCCATAATATGCATACACTGTACGATGCAAGTAGGGCAATAGATATAGTGTATCTCGACTTTCAAAAAGCCTTTGACAAAGTCCCTCACACTAGATTGATAGCTAAAGTCAAAGGACTAGGAATCACTGGGCTTGTTTCCAACTGGATTGAGGATTGGTTAAAAGATAGAAAGCAGAGAGTGGTAATAAATGGAGTGGCTTCGGAGTGGGCGCCCATCACCAGTGGTGTCCCACAGGGTTCCGTGCTGGGTCCTTTACTTTTTATCATCTATATTAACGATATAGACGTTGGGCTTCTAAGTGCAATCTCCAAATTTGCAGATGATACGAAATTAGGAAGTAGTGTAGGTACTGAGGAGGGCGTAAGAACGCTTCAGAACGATCTTGACAGGTTGGGCGAATGGTCTGCTACTTGGCAGGTGCCATTCAACTTGGACAAATGTAAGGTAATGCACATAGGTTATAAAAACCCAAAGACCGATTACTCTCTCTTGGGAAGGAACTTGACAGACCGATCTAGAGAAAGACTTAGGAGTCTATATCAGCAACGATCTGAAACCGTCGAAGCACTGTGCAGAAGTCGAAAAGAGGGCCTTAAAATTATTAGGTTATATTAAAAGACAGTTCCAGTTTCGGAACAAGGAGACTGTAATGTGTCTTTATAATTCTCTAGTCAGACCTCAACTGGAATACTGTGCGCAGTTTTGGTCTCCATCCCTCAGGAAGGATATAGAAAGGTTAGAAAGAGTACAAGCAAGGGCTACAAAATTGATCCCTTCAATGAGAATGCAAAGCTACCGACGGAGATTGGAGCGCCTAAATCTGTTTAGCTTAGAGACGAGGAGGTTGCGGGGTCAGCTTATTCAAGTCTTCAAGATGCTCAAAGGAATAGACAGGGTAGATTACAGAAACTTATTCTCACTTAATGCCAATCCGACAAGAAATAATGGGTTTAAACTGGAACTAAAGACATTTAGGACCTCTGTCTGCGGAAATTTCTTTTCCTATAAAATAGTTAATATCTGGCACCAACTTCCCTCAGAGGTTGTTTCCAGTCAAAGTGTAAATGTGTTTAAAAATAGGTTAGACAAAGTACTGAATACTCTCATAGTTTAAAATTAAAACCTCAGAAAACTCTGCAGGAGTTCGCTTGCACAGTGTCTCTGTGAGCAAGCTAAATATAGAGCTATTTATATATTCTCCACTTTCCTGTAAAATTTCCTTGGCTACTTTTCCAGGGTCAAGGTATTTTCTTCAACCTTTTTCCGTACCTGCCTCTGGCAGGGAGGGAGCGGAGGGTGGGGAGAGAGCCTTCTACTTTTCTATCCAGTTTTTGACTACTGCTAGGATAGTTGAAAGAAAAATAAACTTTTAATAACAGGAACCTCCCAGAGTGGACCGAAAGGTCTTTGAGGCTTCCTCTTGTCCTTGTAAACTCTCCTCTCTCTCTCTCTTCTCTCTCTCTCTTCTCTCTCCTTGCCAGATAGTGTGGCCTCCATTAAGATTTTGAAAGCAAAGGGACACGGATAAATTACACACCATTATCACTATTTACTAACTTTGTATTTATGCCAAAACATTTGAACAAATGGGGGATCATGAGTGTTGAATTACCATTAACATTTTATCAAAGAGAGAGGGAGAGAGAGAGAGAATTAAATATTTAGAATGACAATACCATATTAACAAAAAACCTAATTGGAAGAAAACCTGACCCAATACTGAATTGGGCAGACCTGCCTTCTCTTGGCATATTTCAGGTGTTGCAAACTATTTTTTTATATTCTTAATTTCATACAAAACATTATTAAATTCTTATTTACATACACAACATCGTTAAATTATACAAAACATTATTGAATTCTTATTAGACATTATTATCTTCATTAAAAAAAAAATACACAACACTGTCAAACTTTTTTCTGTTGGGCTCCTTCAACCACAATCTTGTATCTGTTTCATGTCCTCCTCCCAAGAGATGCCTTTGGCACATTGATGTTGCTAATTGTGTGGCCCTTAGGCAGTACTTCTCTGGTTTCCCATGGAATGATTACTGCCTCCATGGCCAGGGCCCTTCTAAGTGTGCTGAGTGCATCATAGAGGCATACATTCCATATTCTATTCCTACTAGCCTAGTAATGCAAAAGAACCTTGGTTTAACTTTACTTGTTCTAATGCTATTCGCAACAGAGAGGGGGCTTTTCAATTCCTCTCTTGCATTCAACTTAAATTTCTGCCTGGAATCATGCAAAAATCTGTTCTTTGACTTGACAAAAATGTGAAAACCTATCCAATTCTAATTCTCACTCTTTCAGGCATCTAGCTAAGAACCTTTCCAACACCTTTACTTCCTTTGCTTTCCCTCCTCTTTTCCATTTCAACAGCTCAGTTGCTGTC
Organism: Bathynomus jamesi; assembly: GCA_023014485.1. NCBI lineage: Eukaryota > Metazoa > Arthropoda > Malacostraca > Isopoda > Cirolanidae > Bathynomus > Bathynomus jamesi. The sequence goes on along the minus strand of JAJOZX010002800.1, from coordinate 448,846 downwards.
TCTTCTCCTGACAGCTGAACTTTTTCAGTTTGGTGCTGTTCCTCCTCCTCCTCACCCCTCTGACTTTATTATATCTGAAATTAGAATTTCTCGCAAAAATGTTCTTTCTGGGCTCAACTCTAGGAAGGTGTACAGTCCTGATGTGTTCTTCCTGTTATATTACCAAATTTTACTGTCACTACTTAAATTCTAAATATAAAGTTTCCCATAAAACTTTTTGTTTGTCCCATCTTCCTAATTTAATTCAAATTAGAATGACCAGATATGTTGAATCAACAATGGTCACTTTAAAAAGTACCATTGTAAATCTTTTGCCATCTTTCAAAACTGATTGGCAAATGGAATTTCACTTGATATTTTATTCATATATAACTTCTACTTAGAAAATTGGAGCATTGGTATTTTTGCAATATGTTTTTAAATATGATAGTGGCCAGAGGGACAGCAAGGACAGACCTTGCATGGAGGCTACCTGATCCGAGGCCTTAATGTTTAAACTTAGTGTAACTAGGTTTTGTTCTTTTGCATTAAAAATATGGCTAAATCTAAGTTTTACACTTTTAACAGTTTTGTTGTGATATTTTGAGAGTTCCAACTGAAGAATCCATCATTTTCAGCAACATTGATGTTTAAATATACACAAATTTTAAAAGTTGTGCCTTAAATTTTCTCCACTATGGTTACTGAGTCACTTCATCAAGTATCCATCTGTTGTGTGTGTACAATACCATTGGGTGTGAAATATTAATGAATTGTTTAAATTATTTTTATTCCAGAAAGTTTAAAATTGGACTGACCATCATCATCATCATCATCATCATATCTCCATAGTCAGAAGTGGAAAGGAATTATATTTAAGGATACAGGTTCATCATTGGCTTGCTTTCATTGTTATATCACTATCACTATCAGTATTTTTATTAGCTTACAGCAGTATAATTAAGGTTTTTTTCTTAATTTTAGGATGATGATGATTAACTTTTGTTGCCTGGATGTCTATTCTGACTGAATAAAATTATCTGGCATTGGCCAGAATAAAACTAGTAAAGTGGGTGTTAGACCTAGAGACAGGCCCCTTGGGGTGTGTACTTTGATTGGTTGGTTTTTCATATATTTCAAACACGAATTGTGGATAATCTTGAAATTTGTTTTATAAATTATGTATATTAATTTGTGTAAGTATTGCAATTACTATAGCTTTCAATATTTTAACATTTCACCCATTTACACACTTTAAAAAATACTAATAGTATTCCCCATATATGAACAATAGTAAACTTTATCTATTTAATACTATCATACCTCTTTTAACGGACAAGATACATTCTTGAGGCTTGTCTGCTAAGTGAAAAATCCATTAATAGAGGTCATTATAACATGGTGCTTATGGAGATGGGTTCTTGATTAATAGCAAAATCAGTCAAAATGATAAATAAATGCCTTTAAATACTATTATTTTCTTATAGAATGACTAAATAATGATTAAATGTGCCAAAATAGGTCTTAAACATTAGAAAAAAGTTGGTTACTTAGAAATATGCGTGTGATTTCCCACCGCCATCTCCATACAAAAAGTAAACATTAAGCAGCAAGCAAATGGCTCCAGCACACTGATAATAAAAAACAAAAATGGCTGCCGTGATCAGTATAGGTGACAATACTTGACTTTGTACACTTCAAATGAAGACTTTGTTAACATCAATAATAAATGAAACTAAATTTAATAACACACTCCAGTTAATTTTTTCGGAGCTTGCTGTGTGGTTTACCACTGCTGCCTCATTCCTACTGCGCACCTACTCCAGTACTACTCCTTCCTGGCAGCAGTGGAAGATGAGAAATAGCAGCTACTCCCAGAAAGATGAGCCAGGTTGTGGCCCAGCCTCCTCCTTTAGAAAGAAGGCATCAAGGGTTGACTGTCTTGCCTTCCATTTCTTCTCACGAAGCATCTCATAGGGGCAAATTCATTTAAGATGTTTCTCTTCACTCCATATCAGGGTCATTTTCAGTAATGAGTTCTAGGGCATTACACAACATCTGGTAGGAATCACTTAAAATCTTTTTACTAAGGAATTTTTCTGGCTCAGTATCTTCTGCATCTTCAGCTGCTTCACTAGCATGGTGTTTGGCCAGTTCCTGCAGCTCCTCATTTGTTAAGCTGCTCCTGTGTGATGCCAGCAGTTCTTCCACATTATTGACATGCACATCATCAAATCCAGCTTCAATGGCTAGCTGGACAATGTCCCTGGTGATGTGTTTCTCCACATCAAAGCCTCTATAAAGTCGTTACAGACACTTGGCCATACATTCCGCCACACACTGTTCATACAGGTTATGCTCGCTTCTTCCCATACACTACTAATGTTTTCAATAGCCATCTTGATATTAAATTTTTTCCAAAATTCAGCGATTTACTGTTGGTCAGGATCATCTGTTGCGTGGAACAGCTGCCTGAAAGTGTGGCGGAGGTAGTATTTTTTAAAGGTGGCAATGACTCCTTGCTCCATTGGCTGGATAAGAGAAGTCGTGTTAGGTGGTAGGAACACAACCTCCACAGGCAGGACTGTTCTTAAGCTGTCTAGGTGCTGTGGGTGGCCAGGAGATTATCCATCCTCAACAAAGCTTTGGGTTCAAGGTTTTTCTCCTCACAGTACCACTTCACAGCAGGGCAAAAATAGGAGGTAAACCACTGCTGGAACAATTCCCTTGTCACCCAGGCCTTCTTGTTTGCACACCAAATAACAGGCAGGTGCTCTTTTGACAAGCCCTTAAGTGCTCGAGGGGTCTCAGAATGGTACATGAACATAGGCTTGAGTTTAAAATCCCCCGACACATAGCCACCCAGCAGAAGTGTCAGTCAGTCCTTTGCTGCTTTGAAGCCAGATGAATGCCTCTCATCTTGTGAGATGAATGTGCAAGACAGCATTCGTTTCCAGCACAAGCTCATCTTGCCCACATTAAGAACGAGCTCTGGTGGGTAGTTGCTTTGCTGGACAATGTTTAAATGTGTTGAGGTAATCATGGGCAGCCTGTTCGTCAGCACTTGCAGCAGCTTCGCCTGTGATGCTGATGCTGTGCAGGTTGCTGTGATGTTTAAATTTCTCAAACCAGCCTCGACTGACCATGAAAGTTTCCATTGAAGAAGATCCCTCGCCTCCTTGCTCCTGTAGGTAGGTAAAAAGGCTCCTTGCCTTCTCCATAATGATAAGCTTGCTTAAAGGCATGTGGTGCTGGTTCTGGTCTTCCATCCACATGCTCAGTCGGCTCTCCATCATTTCCAGCAGCTTATTCCTTGTGCAGGAAACCTTCATTGCGACTAAGGATGTGATAGACTGGCTGGTTCTTTTTATCTTCCCACTGTTATTGAGTATCGTTTTAACAGTAGAGGAAGCCAATCCAAGTGACCAACCCATATTGACCCGATGCTCGCCTGCCTTAACCCTTCATATCACTTTCATTTTCACGTCCATACTAATGACTTTCCTGGGCACCTTGGCTGGTTTACCAACACTCACTTGCCAGCCATTTCCCAGACATGATGGGCATAAAATGTTCACAAAACGCACGTAGATAGCAAATATGAAGAGACCTACCGCAACACAACTGACACGAATCTTGGTGGGCTATTGTATACATTTTGAAACAATCGCTGATCGGCTTAGAGAATGTAAACAATAAAGATGGCAGTGGACTTTATCGTTGGTTCTTTTTCACTAATGTTTGATTGATTTTTTTTTCTTGAATGGTACTATACTTACTATTATACAGTATTTATTAAATTAATATTTTTTTCATGTCCGTTGAACAAAAATCCATTGGCCAAGGCTTCGTTAAAAAGGTATGATAGTAGTACTATATTTGCATATGGGCCTATGTGAAGTCAGCCTTTTTTCTGAACAGTAAATTAAAGTCTTTTCATTGGATTATAAACCATACAGAAGAATTGAAAATGCATGAGAATTTATTTATGCAGTGATTTAAAGTTTTTAATTATATTCTCTTTAGTTTCCCTGTAATGTATGTTTGTCATTGTATATCATTCAAAGGAAACCCAACTCTTTAGTTTTTAAGCTTATATTAGTTATATTTGTTCTACTTTTATAAATAATTAAGTAATATGTAAGCAATACACATTTACATCATTTAATGAATTTGCTCTTGAAATTTATATATAAAAATTATAAAAGGTTTTCAAAGTTATTGCTATTAATAGTTGGAAGGTAACAGTTTAAACTAATTCACAAATTAGGCCTAACATTTGCGCATTTGAAAATGTTCAGGGCAAAGATTTTCTACCAAATTTAAGGTTTGATCTGATTGTAGTTTTAATTCCAATTTGAAGAGGTTTCAAAATTTATGTATGCGAAGTCCAGCATGAATAACTGAACACTGGAAAAACTATACACACCTACAACATGGTATCGTATATGGTACCTTTATTTTTTAATTAAATATAAATTATTAATTTATTGAATTAAATAACTACAAAATTACCTCAGGATTGGTGACACAGCCGATGGGTCATTCCATGTCAAATCAGACGCATAAGGGCAAAAAAAATGTCAACCATCTCCGATTATGTTTATACTTAGTACACTTAAGGACCCTTATGAGAAATGTAGATACCCAAAATTTCAGACCTCTGTGACCTCGGGGTGCCGAGATATGAGGTCACGAAAGTTAACCTTTTGACCAGATTTTTTCGAAATTTAATATATCTAAATTGTCATATCTCGGCTTCTACTGGACCGATTTACTTCATTTTTGTGTCATTTTAAAGCTTGAAACGAGTAGTCTTTTGTCTATCTTGAAAAATATATCATAAATGATTCACAAAAAAGTTATAGAAGTTGGAAATATTTGAACTTGAGTAAAAAAAAAAAAATATCCAATTTTTTAAATTTTTTGTCCCAAGATACCTCTATCCAAGCACAATATTGTGTAAAAATTTCATTATTCTCTGGCAAATACTTTAGAAAATATAGCACTTTCAGTGTGACGAATTTAAAAAAAATATATAAAAAATGACAGAAAATGAAAAATTGTTGCTATTCCTATGGAATGATGTGGAGTAACTTATTTTTGAAAGTATAGCACTATGACAAATAAAAGAACTAATTGAGAGCTGTGAATTTGACAAGTCCTATTAGGTATAACTATTTTTGTATCTGTTATTTGTATGCAAACATTAACTCCTAGTACAAATAACTGTTTTATGTGTACATGTACTTTTTTCTTTTTTTCAGATCTTTTAGGAAACTATAAAATAAATCATCTATATGTAATATATTCAGAAATTCATAGCCAGGTACCTATTCTATTTCAATTAGGAAATTTTGAAATGGATTCGCTTAATTTAAAAAGAAAATGTGCTGATCCTTTCAGTGAGCATCAAGGGAAATGGCGAACTAAGCGACTAAGAGTAGTTCCACCCGAAATAATCATTAAGTGGCCTGATCTTCAGTTAACTGCAAATCATACACTATGTAATCCATGCAGAATTCTTGTTGATAAAATATTAAAAGAAAATACTGAAAATTCAGAGTGACTCATCTCATCCCTCTGGCTCTGTCATATCCGAAAGACCACTTGAACTTGTGTCATCAGGGTCAGGCTCAAGTTCAGCATCTCTAACAGTAAATTTTGAATTAGCGATGCTGAATAGTTCATTAAAAAAAATAGGAGAGAGTCCAGTTAAAAATAAAAAATTAGATACTCAAAAGGTATATGGACTGAAAAAATTTAATCAAGTTAAAGATACGTTCAAAAGAAAAATAGAAGCTGCTAGTGGGAAAACTATAGTTGAAGAGGAAGAAACATCACAGGAAGAAAAGGATTATAAAGAAATTTTAGACGAGCTAAAAGAAAAATTTAACGATTCAAGCACTAAAAGAAGTGAAAAAATTAAAATTTTAAAAGTTCTGCCCAAAAGCTGGAGTATAAGAAAAATATGCCAAGAATTCAATACTACCAAGCACACTGCATGCATTGCTAAGAAAATGGTAGAAAGTTCTGGAATTTTGTCAGAACCAAATCCAAAATCTGGGAAAGTTCTGGAAATGGGAATAGAAGATTCAGTTAAAAAAAATTATTTAAATGAAAACGTAAGTAGATTAATGCCTGGTAAAAAAGATTTTGAGTGTTATTAATGAACAAGGTCAAAGGGAACATAAACAGAAGCACCTCCTCCTCTGTAACTTAAAAGAGGCATATGAGGCCTTTAAAAATAAATACCCAAGGATGAAAATTGGATTTAGTAAATTTACCTTGTTAAGGCCTAAACAACGTGTAATTGTGGGTGGATCTGGTACGCACTCAGTATGCGTTTGTGTTATCCACCAAAACCTAAAACTTATGTTCATTGGGGCAAAAATTGATAAAATTACAGAGCCTAAAATCAGTCACGTCCGCCAATTGTTACCTTCCCTATGTGCAATCCTCCCTTGCAAGTATGTTGCCTAATGGAATGTAATCTCTGTGGTGATACCACCTATTTAACCACTCGGCTCCAAACATTATTCGATGAAAATTATGTTGACAACATTCAATTCAAAAAATGAACCAACAACGATAGGTCAAATTTAGAATTGATGAAATTGTCTACAGATGATTCCATAGAAGAATTTTGTGAAAAATCGAAGCAGTATCAGGTAATAATAATTAATTTAATAACACTTATTGAACATATCGTGTATAATTATTACAAAATCATATAAAAATAATATGTCTTGATGTTGACAAAATAACCTTGTACTAGAATATCATTTGAAAAATCCAATAAAATAAAAGGATGAATTTTAATTAGTTTTTAACAAAAAAAATAATATATCTACAAGCCCTTCTAAATTCTAATTTACATACTTACTTTCAGATCCATGATTTTCTAACAAATATGCAATCAAACTACTATCAGGATAAGAAAACATCATTGGAAAAAGATGAAGTTTTGGCTGTGTGCGACTTCTCAGAAAATTATTCAGCTATTCTCCAAGATGAAGTTCAGTCGTTCCATTGAAACAACCAAATGACTACTATTCATCCGTTCATTCTATATTTCAAGGCCCCAGGAAATCTAAAGAACTTAAATTTTGTAATTATTTCAGAATGTAATGACCACAATGTTGTCGCGGTTCATCTTTTTCAACGCCACCTGTGTAAATTTATAGAAGAAAAAATTCCATTCATAAAAAAAAATGTTTTTCAGACAGATGTGCTATCCAATGCAAAAATTGTAAAAATTTCCTTAACCTCTACCATAAAAAGGGTTTTAATTTGGAGGCGGATTGGAATTTTTTCGCTACAAGCCATGGAAAAGGACCACGCGATGGATTGGGGGGCACTATTAAAAGATTAGCTGCAAAAGCAAGCCTCCAAAGACCATATGATAACCAAATAATAACACCCCGAAATTTGTTTGAATTTGCTAACTGTAACATTAAAAACAAATTTTAAATTTTTAACAATTGAAGACCATCAAAGAGAAGAATTTTTAAAAGACCGAAATTCAAAAGCCAAAACCGTTTCTGGAACTCTAAAATTGCACCGTGTGAAACCTGTTTCACTTTCATCAATTACTGTTAAAAGATATTCAGCATCTAATGAGTTAACAATTGTAAAAGTAATCGAGGAAGAGGAAATGATAGAAATGGTTTTGTTGCTGTAGATTATGATGACCACTGGTGGTTATCATATGTTTTGGAAAAATCAACAGAATCCAGAGGTGAAGGTGTCATTCTTAAACCCTCATGGTCCCAATCCTTCGTTTTTCTATCCTCAACATCAAGATATTTTGACAATAAGATTTTCAAGCGTCATCAGAAAAGTCGATTTAATGACGAGAAACGGGAGTGTGTACAATTCAGTAAAAGAAGACGTACCAAAAGTCTCTAAATCTCATAAAGAATTACTTCAAAGAAAGATAACCTAAAATACCCATTTAAATTTAGAATTTTCAAATTAACAACCATCTAACCCATGTAATCACTAGCAATTCGCTTTCATAATTTCTCTCTTTAATTTCAGATTTAGTGAATAATTTTTTCTTTAACAAACTTTAATTATTTTTACAGATTAACAACAACAAAGGGGATCACAAAATTTTACAAGGCGGCAAGAAATCTCTCTTCAACTGGGCTGATGAAAATAATATTAAATTCAATTCAAATAAATTCAAACATGTTATTCTTCAAGAATAAATGCTAAAATTACTAGAAAGTACCACACTCAAAACAAATCAATTAGTTTTGATATATGTTTGGAAAATTTTAGAAAATACTGTATCTCCCCGACATAGACCAAAAATAGGTACACCTATAGGTGCCAAATTTAAAGCTCCAAATTAGTTATTTTATTTGTCATAATGCTGTATATACTTTAAAAAAAAAGTTACTCCACATCATTTTTCATAGGAATCGCAACGATTTTTCATTTTCTGTAATTTTTTTATATTTATTTTAAAATTCGTCACACTGAAAGTTATATTTTCTCAAGTATTTGCCAGAGAATAATGAAATTTTTACACAATGTTGTACTTGGGTAGAGGTACCTCGGGACAAAAAATTTAAAAAATTGGAGACACTTTTTTTTATTTAAGTTCAAATATTTCCAACTTCTTTAACTTTTTTATGAATCATTTATGAGATATATTTCAAGATAGACAAAAGATTCTACTCATTTCAAGCTTTAAAATGACACAAAAATGAAGTAAATCGGTCCAGTAGAAGCCGAGATATGACAATTTAGATATATTAAATTTCGAAAAAATCTGGTCAAAAGGTCAACTTTCGTGACCTCATATCTCGGCACCCTGAGGTCACAGAGGTGTGAAATTTTGGGTATCTACATTTCTCATAAGGGTCCTTAAGTGTACGAAGTATAAACAAAATCGGAGACGGTTGACATTTTTGGTGTCTGATTTGACATGGAATGACCCCTATTGGGAATTAAAATTGCCATACATAGAACCCAATTGGGCCCATATAACAAGAAAAACGTATTATTTCGTATCAAAATTTCCCATCGCTGACACATGAAAATTACTTCAAGAGAAGAAATAATGAAAACACAAAAATTAGACTGCTGGGGACTTTGTAAAGTCTGCGAAAGTGAAGCCGAAGAAATTTATATTATCTGCTCAGAGCTGCGGGGCTCCAAGCGATGCTTTAAGCAAGGGAGATGTACTTAATCTTATATTAAACATTAACCAAAAAAAAAAACTACTTAACAAGGTCTTTTGAAGACCTCCACAAACGTAACTTTTTAATGAAAAATGTAGGGTTTTTGCTGTTCAACAGTGTTGTAGTCAAGGCCACGACCTCCGAGGCCGAGGCCGCAGTGTTCGAGGCCACGACCTCCGAGGCCGAGGCCAGTTATTACACACACGCATGTAAAACAGAAGCAGGCAGTTGTGCAGCAACTTTTTTGGTTGCGAAATTGACTTGACACAAACACATGACTCTAACATTTATTTTTCAAAGAATATGCTCATTACATTTTAAAAACATAAGAGTCTCCAACATCTGAGGAGACAGCCTCGCCCGATGTGGTCGCATTATTATCCCTCCTCGGCTAAAAATACGCTCCACCGGAGCACTGCTGGCTGGCACACACAAAATATTTTTTGAAAGGGTATACAGTGAAGGGTACTTGAGGTTTCCCTCACTTTTCTCCTTCCAAAATGTCACTGCATCCATCCCATGCCGCTCTTCATCTCTCAGATATTTCTCAAGCTGTACTCGCACACAGTCCTTTTCCCCACTCCTTGACCTTGTCCGACTCCTTATACTTTTATATTTATATTTGGCCAACAAACGGGGCACTTTTGCAGGGCTTTCATCATCATCGCTGCAGGTGTGGTAAAAGAGGGCTCCAGCTTCTTCGCCGTCATTCGATGAGAACCTTTCCGCTTCTGTTATGACGATCTCTGTAATATAAAGCAAAGGAAATCAGTCCATAAAAATTAAATTTGCAAGTTTATTCAAATTATTGTACATTTGTACAAGTTCTGAACTATTTTTTTGGATCCTGTTCTCAACCCTTGCTCTTTCACTCTTGATCATAAACTCAACATACCTTTTAGAGTATTCTTCAGAATTTCGTGGGCATTCTCCGGACCTTCTTCGCACACCAGTGACACCACGTCTGCATCAACCCAGTGCAACATGTACTGTGGATCCAGGACAGCAGCCACAAGATAAAGTTTTTCAATAAATGGCTCTTGATGGCTTCTACTGCCTGGATCGGTGTCCATGCCACAGTTGATAAACACCCCTCTGAAACGTTTTTTCAAAGAAGTGTGTAGAGCTGTGACCAGGGTTTTACAAAACCTTGCATTGTCAGTCCACTTGCGGAGATGGCTGTTTATATCAAGGACAACAGGAACTACTTGACTTATTGTGGCACTCTGATCCCCTGTAAAACAAAAACAAAATTTACATTGATGAACGATTTTGAACTAATTACCACCAATCAAATGACAGTTATTTATACATTGTAAATTTGATTGATTGTTCAGGGGATGTTTGCGCCACTAAAACTCTTACCCTGAGTCAAGTTGGTGGCTTCGGCGAATGGCTCCAGAATTTTGCACAGCTCAGTTAACTGCCCCCACTCGTGACGAATCAGAAGAGCATGAGCAAACTCTTGGGTATCGCACACCTCAGCCAATTTGTTGAGGTCCATTCCTTCCATCCCCAGCAGTGACCGAAGCTGGTGGTATACTGAGTTCCAGCGAGTAGCCACTGCTGCAGGTATGGTTCGGCCATCTCCAAATCTTTCTTCAAACCTAGAAATAAGAAAGGCATTTTAATGTCTTCCATTCACACTCACACCAGACAATTGAAAAGGCAGAGCTGCCAACCTTACCAAACAAAATATGGAAAATCCATAGTAGTTGGCAGCTCTGAAACCGTTACTCACCTTTCTTTGAAAACAGAACTCTTGTGTAAGAGAGTGGAGATCTTCGTAACTTTGGCGATCGCTCGGCTGACACACTTCATGTCTGCTAACCCGTCACGAACCACAAGTTGAAGTGTGTGGGCGAAGCAAGATATCCGCTGCCTTGAGCTTGTTCTCAATGCAGCGTCAACATGAGCTTCATCTTCTTCGTCCAGCTCCTCCCAAAGAGTGTCATCTTCCACTTCCTGGTCCTCCTCAATGTCCTCCTCAAAAGCTCTCTCTTCATTACCCTCTACTGGAAATTGAACCTTGAAAGCTTTTTCCATGTTTGCAGCATTGTCCGTGACTATGTACTCTACCTGAAATAGCAAAAAAAATTAATGCTATAGCTGGTGCATTTATCTCTATTTATCATTGACAGTTTAAAACCCTAACAATGACAGCCTTAACCAACCTTTGCTCCTGTTATAATCTTCCAGAATGCTTTCAAATGATTGTGCAATTCTTTCCCCTGTGTGCTTCCCATGGAAGCGCTGGCAGGTCAGGAGAACAGACAACAACCCATAATTTCTAGTTCTAGGGTTTGTGCCCATGATGTGCGCTGTTACACCCAAGTAGCTGCGCATGGTCCTATCAGTCCATATGTCAGTCGTCAAGGAGATACTGCTATGGTGGGACAGCAAGTCCATGACCTTGATTCCTTCAGCTCTCAACTTGGGAAGTGTCTGACTTGTCAATGTTGACCTTGCCATGGGCTGATACCTAAAATTTCCAACAAAAAATATTCAAACGTTAACAGTTTTTAAATGAAATAAATGCACCAAGCCTATGCTGCTCTGTAAGATGGAGTTCAGCAAGGCATAATCATGCCCCTTGAGGATAGAGGGGAGCAAAAAAACATTTCATTTACCTTGGATCCAAAACTTGCAGAAGGTTCCGGAAGTGCTTGTCCTCAACAATGGAAAGTGGTAGGCTGCATCCTACCATGAACCTCACTACTTCCTCAGAGATCAGCCTCTGCCGTTGATTATTTTGCTTGTATTTCATTGGTTCTCCATCACTAGACAGAAAAAAACGCATTGAGATTCTGTTGCGAGTTGTCGTTGATGGTTTTTTTTCCCTTAGCATATATGAAATTTTCTACTCAAAGTAAGCACACCGGACAAAAAAAATTAGTCACCCCTAATAGCACCGATAGTAGGAAGTTCAAGGTCACACAGAGGGCGCTGATGTAGCATTGGTAAGTGACAAGTAGCGGTGACGTAGCACACAGGATCAGATCTGTTTCGTGAGGTGGTGAAGAACAAAGTGTGTTTTGGATATAGTCTGCAAAATGGGTCGTGAGGCAGACGTTACTCAGTGGCAAAAAGGAGCCATCGTGTTTGGCAGAGCCCACGGACACAAATGTCTGAAGTAGCCCAATTTGTTGGTGTGTCAACGCGTACTGTCCAGCGAGTTTACAAAGAGTGTAGTAGTTCGCAATCAACTGACAATCGACGGCGTAACTGTGGCCGGAAAACAATTCTCGACAATAGGGGCCGCCGCCATGTTTCTCGTCTAGTAACTGCAAATCGTTTTCAAACCAGAGAACAATTGCTCCAAGAAACCAATGAGGTTCTCCAGCGACCAATTTCCGAACGGACATTGCGACGAGAACTGCATGCGATGGACATCTGGAGCAGGGTACCACGGAAGAGGCCGCTGTTAACAGCAAGTCACAAATTGGCACGTTATAAATGGGCTCAGAGGCACAAAAACCGGAGTGCGGCAGATTGGAAACGTAATTTGGTCCGATGAGTCCCGTTTTTGTTTGTTCTCCAATGATGGGAGGCGACGAGTACATCGCAGGTCCAATGAAGCCTTTAATCCTGAATGCGTCGAAGGTGTTGTTCAGGCTGGAAACAGAAAGTGAAGCGCAGGAATAGACACCCACGGACTCTGGCGGAACTTCGGGACCGGCTGATGAACGAGTGGCAGCAAATCGATGTTCAGTACATGCACAACCTCGTAGAGTCTCTGCCTCGCCGGATTCGTGTGGTTATCAAGAACAGAGGCGCCGTCACACGTTATTAGGTACATTCTGAGAGGGGTGACTAATTTTTTGTCCGGTGTGCTTATTTCCCTTAGCATATAATTGTATACATTGCCTTAGAATATCTGTCATCTGAAAACTATCAGTTAGTAATGTAGTCTGGGTTGGTTAGTCAGGGTCACTTTTAACAGCAGCATACCATTCAACTGAAATTGAGGGAATTTTGTATGCTTGTAGTTTTTGGTTGTCATAATCATAATATGACTTTTAGTAGGATTATATTTTGTCATTATCTTTCCCATACTTTTAACAAACTTTCAGAAGTGTGCTGAACTCTTTTACAGATGGAGAAATAAGAACTAGATCATCTGCATATATCAGATGATTAGTAACCTTTGTACGAAGACATTTCATTTGGAAAACATGAAGCCACTGGGACTTATTGAAATAGCAACCTATTTTATAAGTGTTCAGTACAACAAATAGATTTATCCATATAAACATTGGAAGTGAAAGTGGCAACACCTTCTCTGTTGTCTTGTTTGTCTAATCTCTTAGATTTTTTAGAATTTGTAACTGATGAGGGAGATAATGGAAATGATGTGGATGTTATTTATTTGGATTTTAGTAAAGCATTTCACAAGGTTCCACATAAGAGACTTCTGTATAAATTGAGAGCTCATGGTATATTGGGGTCAGTTTTAAATTGGATAGAAAATGGTTAGAAGACAGAGATCAGAGGTAATTCTAAATGGTCATGAATCTGGGTGGCAGAAAGTGAAAAGTGTGGTATCACAGGGATCAGTTTTTGGTCCATTGCTCTTTATTTTATATCACAATGATTTAGAAAAAGGAGTAGGGTGGAAAATTTCTAAATTTGCAGATGATACAAAAGTAGTTGCTCCAGTTACAAATATAGAAAATTCTTATAAATTGCAAAAGGATCTTGATAGATTAGTTGCTTGGGCTAGTAAATGGCAGATGGAATTCAATGTTCAACAATGCAAAGTCATGCATTTTGGTAGAAATAATGAAAACTTTAGTTATGAGATGCAAGGGAACTGGTTGGAGGATGTTAGAAAGGAAAGGGATCTTGGCGTTATAGTTTGTAGTGATCTAAAATTTTCTAAGCAGTGCTTAGAGGCTAGAAATAAAGCAAATAAAATGTTAGGTATTATTAAAAGGAATGTTAGTTACAAGAGTAAGGAAGTCATCTATAAATTATATAATTCTTATGTTAAGCCTCACTTAGAATACTGCATTCAAGCTTGGTCCCCTCACCTCAGACATGATATTGATATGCTTGAAGGTGTGCAATGTAGGGCAACCAAGCTTATCCCTAACCTGAGAAGATTGGAATACAGGAATAGATTAAAGGAATTAGGTATGTTTAGTTTTGAGAGACGTTATATGAGAAGAGATATGATATAGAATTTATAGATGTTCAAAATGTTTTCAAGTTTGGACAATTTAGATGTACATAACTTTTTTCACTAGATACTGATGGGATAACTTGTGGGCATAATAAGAAAATTAGAAAACAGACTTGTACATTTGATCTATGAAAATACTTTAGTCATAGAGTAGGTTTTTGGAATGACTTGCCATATGATGTGGTAAACATAAAACAGTAAGTAGCTCATTAGTTAACTTTAAGAAAAATTTACTCATTTTCATGAGTGAAAGTAGTAGTTTGTATACAGTATAGTGTATATTCTTTGCTTCAGTTATATAGGCTACTATGGTGGTAGTAAATAGTTGTATATTAATTAGCTGATTTGAGGTTCACATCTTGCAAGATTTTATTATTATTAAAAAATGTAGCTCATGACTTGGATTACCTAGATAGACCCGAGTGCTTCATATTTTCCAAATGAAATTAAATGAAATGTACTGTACTGTACTGTACTGTAATTGTATAAGTATAAAAAACAAAACAAAACATCTTTATTGCAGATCATTCACAATCCATAGCCACTAAACCTAACATACAAGTACAATCATTATACACTGAACTTAATACAAAAATAAGGCCAACATAGCCACTTAACCTAGCATACTGGCATACTGTTTGATTAATTATCTGACAATTTTATGTACAGTATATTGTTATTACACGAGACATCATTAACTGAAAAAGATCATTTGCATATGTAGGAGAAAATAATTGTAGCTTAATGAAAAAAATCAGAGAAATTATGAAAATAAAAGAGTCAATAAAAATGCTGATGAATTATGGGAAGCTGAGTTCGGATATGATTTTCTGGAAACTATATTTTAAATTATTAATTATATAACAAAAAACATCTTTGTTGCAGATCATTCACAATCCATAGCCACTTAACCTACATACAAGTATAATCTTACGTATTATACACTGAATGTAATACAAAAATAAGGGCAACATAGCCACTTAACCTTAGTCAAGTACAAAAATAAGGCCAGCATAGCCATTTAACCGAACACAAATACAATCTTATTATAACACAACTTAATATGCATATATAATTGCTACATTACAAAAATAAGGTATTGTAAACCAGCAGTTGTCTGAACCAAGACTGCCAATAGGCGAGAGGTACACAGTATCTGAAGACAGGACATTGCACAGTAACACGTTAGAGCTGTTTTGGGCCCTAGTAATGAAATTATATATATTTTTCTGGATTAACCTTTGGCTGGTAGGTAGGTTACGCGTAGTAAACATAAAACTGGCCTGCACCATTTTGGTTCCCGACATAGCATACGAAAAAAAATAATATAAGGAACAGAGTTTATTCATAGCAGTTTTTGTATAGTTCCACCACAGATGGGATGTATACAATGCAGTAAAGCAAGTTCTAAAAAGATAAGTTTTAGCCGATTCTAAACACACACCAATTTTCCTTACTAGCATGTTACCCTGTACATAAGCTTTTTACGTTGCCTCTCAATATCAAGTTCATCTCGCAGCTCGTGAGTAATTACATGACCTAAGTATTTACATGTGTGTCTGACCATTCATTTCAAAAGACCCACATGATACATGTTTCAGTAGATTGCACCTAAAAATCAAAATACAACTCTTTGCCCCGTCATAGGTGATGTCATTTTCTTTATTTAATAAAGAAAATGACATCACCTATGATGGGGCAAAGAGTTGTATTTTGATAAATAATAATAATAAATTAAATAAATTAAAATAAATAAATAATAAATTCAGAGCTGGGCACTTGCGTTTTTTTGCGGTACTGCGGTACTACTACCGCACTACCAAACCGGTACCGCATAACGCAGTACCGCAAAGGATCGCTGAAAGTACAGCAGTACCGCTACCGCATTCAAATTTCCCGCGGTACTTTCCGCGGTACCGACCAACACGGTAGTACCGCGGTACCGCAAAAAAAAACCGCAAGTGCCCAGCTTTTTACTGTCAATAATAATAATAATTAAAAAATAATTTAATTTATTTATTATTTTTCTATACCATATTGTTCACATATCTCTAATAGTACTCTCAACTCATGGGGAGAGGGTGACAGAAGAACAAGGTCATATCAGCATACATTAAATGATTATTTTTTTCCTTTCCAATGATACAGCCAGTACGTTCAGTTTTTAGATAAGACAATCCATACCTTGTATCCTTTGCAACTTTCATAAAGTGCTCAGATAGTGTGATATCAATTTGATTAGACTGGATGATGGTATGATACAAAATTTTGTCAATGTTCAGTCAATATTTCTTTTAGATTTGATGAAATTTGAAAGGAGACTGTTTTTCGCCACTGCCGATGAAACTGCTCCCAAACATGCTTGACAAATTCATGTCTGGACTTCTCGGAGTCCAAGGAAAAACATCGCGGTTCTCAGAGGTATTTTCTGAAATTCAGACGTCCCTCGACGAAAACCAGGCTCCTTTCTCCATCCTGTGTTTCATTACCTTTGGAATGTTCATTGTATTCCTACGGTTGTTTGATTTTATTTGAATTTTAAGTGGACTTGTATTCAGTTCTGTAGCCTAATTTTTTTTAAATTATGTAAATGCTTGCTTGTTTAATTTTTAAAAATGTTTGTACTTATAAAACTGCCTTATTTTGCTCCTTTTTTATCCTTATAGATAATCGTTTTCATTTTTAAGATGGTGTTTCAAATAAAGATTAAGAAAATTGCTAATGACTGTTTAAAGAAAACGCAAAACAAAATTCTGAAAAAATTTCGGGATGGAAGGAGAGACTTTAAATATTTTTGTTTATTTAAATTGCTATAAGGAAGAGTAACTTTTATTAATCGATATGTTGCAATAATTATTTGACAATCAAATTACTAATGTCACCAACGTTTATGTTTGCTGCTCAGGCTCGAAAGATGTCGATGAAGTCAAACTTAAGGGTTTAAATTGTACATGACAAGTTTTTGCTTGTTACGAAAGGAATGCCATCACGATCACGTGCGTAGAGAGCTTTTGATGTGTGTCGTAATTATGGAGAGATGTTATAGGCACATATATTATCTGCGAACCCATTTCACTTTTTCAATCGGGTGATCATTACGCTTGAACTGAAAACAAGCTAATCAATTATATACAGAACGATTAGGGATCATCCCGGTGATGCAATACTTATTATTCATGTCAAGGTTGGTATATCCAGCAGTACGTCAAGCAAGACTCTTTCCAATTGTAAACATTACGAGCCAGATACACTCCTTTCTGTTTAGCATTCACAGGTTTTAACACGTTTATTCTGTTTACTAGTTATCCAGTACGGAGAGTTTGGTGGAAGTGCTGCACAGCTTCTGAACAGAGTTAATGAAAGGAACCAAATCTAGGAAACGAAAAAGTGACGCCAGTACATCATCTGATAGTACTATTAATGTAAATAAGTAATTCAGTCATTTTGAACTGATATTTTGTGCTTGAAAAGTAATATGCCAGTTCTGGTAAATTTCTATCAAACTTCTTGAACATCGCCAAAACTCGGAGTATTTGAGACGACTGATGATAACCCTTTTTCTGTACCTTTCCACTTTTTCCATAGTCAATTTCATTCCAAAGGTGGATGGATGTTACATATATGCAAAGCTGGGCACTTGCGGTATTTTTTGCGGTACTACCGCACTACCAAACCAGTACCGCAAAGGATCGCTGAAAGTACAGCAGTACCGCTACCGCATTCAAATTTCCCGCGGTACTTTCCGCGGTACCGACAAACACGACTTTTCAAAAAATTAACACTTTTTTTGAAGTAAACCTTATTACAGGAGTACAGTAAGACGAATGCTGCGTGTGTTGCATCAGCCTAACTCTAGACACGTTAAGTTTTCGTTCAGAACATGTTACGTTGCCATCCTATCACAACGCCTCAGTGCAGTGCTTGCTTTTGAGCCGGTTCCACGTGTTACATTTCTGTGACAAAGATCGATTTTTAGCCATTATGGCAGGAAGTTCAGGTGCGAAATCGCCGATATGCAATTTCTGAAAATATGTGCTATTACTTGTGTTGTTCTTGTGTGCAGTACCGCGGAACGCACCTGAAAAAGTACCGCGTAACGCACTGGGCATGCTTAGGTACCGCGTAACGCACCCCCAAATTTTGGTACCGCGCCCACCACTGCATATATGTACGCAACGACCTAACTTGCTCTCGTATTCCCGTACTCGAATCCTCTGAATTCTACATCCTCTGGCTGCGGCTTGCATACCAATCTCAAAATAAGTACATCTGCGCTGTCTACCCTTCAACTAATTCTACTGATTAAGGCGACTATCCATATTCTTTGACCACATCACTTCCAAAGAGGAATACATTCTATCATATTCTCCTTTTGCTGAAGTCTCCATTTTTAGATTTCATTGTTCACCACCTTTGGCTTTCCTCATCCCTGATGAACTAGTTTACAACTTTCCTGTCTTGAATGACCTACAGCAGATTATACACTGTAGACCGCGTCGAAAAGGGGTCAAGGTCAAGATTTTGCTTAGGTACATATTGTGAGGTTGATCATTTTGTAATAGTAGTATCCACACCAGAAATCAAGGCTGTGAGACCTTCACTACCCCCCCTTATCGATACTCACTTTTTTCCATATGAATTTGTATGGGAAATAGGTCGAAAATCGTAAAAATCGACCCAAAATATTAATTTTTTTTTTGCTTTCGGATGGCCAAAATCGGGTTCCCGGCACGAATTACATCAGAATAGACCAACTTTTTTTGAGATCGGAGGGTAGGGGGTAGGGTCTTAAATCCGGTGCTGAGTCAGCACCGGATATAAGACCTAATATTACATTATTTTTGTTTTTTCTTTCCAGATTCCTATTTAGGTACCTAGAATGTTAAAAGTTTGTATTAAAATACGTTATTTAATTTTAAAATATCAGTAATAAATAAAATATAGTTAAAATCTTATTAAATTAAATTATGGCTACTATAAAAAGAAGCCACAATGCAGCCCTCGGATATCCAGCAAAATTTTCATCTGCCATGATGCCATCAAAACCTGATGTAAAGCACTTCCATTTTATTGTTAGAGAGGAAGAATCTAAAGCACAGGGTGAAATAAGTAAAAATGATTGCTATAACGTAGTTGTTCGAGATATAAAAGAGATTTGGCAAAAATTTTCTTTCCCAACAATTGATACAAAGGGAATTTATGGTGGAGTTACTAGACTTATAGAAGATGCTGATAAGTTAACTAAATGCCCTATGATAAAAAGAAATGAAAAATTAAAGAAATATGAAGAGATGTTTGACATATATCCATGCCACTGTTATGATAAAGGCATAAGGGATAGAAAACTTTGTCGGTGTTGAGGTGACGTGTATGTATATATATGTATATAGTCTAAAAGTCACTAAAGAGTAAACATCACTAAATCTAAGCTGAATGGCAAGACCAAGCCATAAACGAACCAACGAAGGTTCGTATTGCTTTGGTCTGGCCTAGACATGTTTTTTCCTATCTGACCTAATCTTTGGTGCTGAGTAAAATTAGGTGATGAATCTAAGGTGACAAATCGGGTAGGAAGTTGTTCGTACTTAAGTATAGTTAGGGGTAATGTCTATAGCTTCTAAATTGGTAATGTAAGAGAGAGTTAGGTAGGCTGTTGTGGGACACAGGAATAAAACGGTAGGCTTCAAGGAATACCTAATTCAACGCACCGGTAAGTGCTTTTGATTGTTTGGTAGAACCTAAGTAACCTAACTGGGGTGTCTATCCCACGCTATCACATTTGGCGACGAGGATGGGATTTGGCTCATTTGGTTAAATTTTGTTCATTGGGTTAAATTTGACTCATTGGGTTAATTTGGCTTATTGGGTTAATTTGGCTTATTGGGTTCAAGTGGTTGTTTGGAAAATTGGATGTAGCCTAGTGGGTCGTCCGATTTGGTTTGTTTGTGTGGGGAAGCTACCGTACTATAGCGTAGCTCCCGCCGCCCTAATTCTAAAACTAATTCCTACTTAGCCCTAACTCTAAAACTAATTCCTACTCAGCCCTAACTCTAATACAATTCACTATTCAGCACTAACTCTAATAAAATTCACTATTCAGTAACTAGACCAAATTTAAACCTAACCTAACCTACTTCACGTGAGTTGGCCTAATTCGGTTTTGCTCTAGCATGTCGGTGATTGGCCATATAAGCCCCTACGAAGACAATGGGGAGGACTTCGAAGCTTATGCCACTAGGGTGAGGTTGTTTTTCGAGGCAAATTCCATTCCGGATGCTAAGAAAGTACCTACCTTTTTAACTATAATAGGCCCTAAAACGTTTGGTTTAGTTATGGACCTAGTTTCTCCTAAAGCACCGGAAACTTGCACCTATTATGAATTGGTACAGGCCCTAACCGATCACTACAAACCCCGAGTAGTTCTCATCTATGAACGTTTCAAATTTTATTCAAGGCATCAGACGGGAAATGAAAACATTGCAGAGTTTGTTGCAGGAATAAAAAGCCATAGCCGTACGTGTTAATTTGGGGACAAATTAGATGAAATGCTAAGAGATAGGTTTGTAATGGGTCTCAAAGAGGAGTCTACCCAGAGAGCCCTATTAGCCATACAGGACCTAACTTTTAGTCAGGCTGTAGAAATAGCTACGGCTAGAGAAGCAGCTGCTAAAGATGTTAGAGCTTTTGGAAATCATAGTAGTAAAGCCCAACACGTAAATAGCTTTAAATCTTCTAGGCCTGGCAGACCTAACGAGCCTACTAGACAGGCAAATAAAAGGTATGAGGCGAATACGACTAAGCCTACTAATTCTACTAAGCCTTCCAAGCCATGTACAGGGTGTGGAAAACACCATTGGAAGAAAGATTGCCCTTTTAAAGAAGCAGTTTGCCGAAACTGTAGTAAAATAGGCCACATAGCTAAAGTGTGTTTTTCAAAGAAAACAAAGGGTGAAAATTCTAATTTTAACATTTCTAGTATAAATCCTCAAAAGGGAAATACTTCGAACATTGGAGTGGAGTACCTATTCTATGAGCAGCAAAGTGGGGAAAATACAGGCCCATATATTGTAGAGGTAGGCCTAAATGGAATTACAGTTCCTCTAGAATTGGATACGGGTGCTGCCCGGACGGTCATGTCCAAGGTAGTTTTTGATAAGATTTTCAAAAAAACACCTAAACTACATGCATCTAAAACGATTTTGAAGAAGTACGGGGACATAAAAATACCTATTTGTGGAGAAGCATACGTCACAGTTACACTTAACCAGAAAACTTTGTCTCATCCCTTAACCCTTTTAGTGGTGGATGAGCAAGGGCCTACTCTACTAGGCCGTGATTGGATTGATGCTTTGGAAATGCCAATTGACAAAATCTTGCCAAGGGGTCAGGCAGATGTGCATACACTCTCATATCCATCTGACATAGACTCATTGTTAAGGGAGTTTTCTTCTATTTTTGGCCTGAAGTAGGCAACCTAAAAGGCCATCAGGTCTGCATAGAAGTAGATCCTAATGTAACTCCGAAATTTTGTAAGGCTCGTTCAATTGCGCATGCACTGCGGAGAAGGTAGATTTAGAAATTGACAGGCTGCTAAAAGATAAAATTATTGAACCAGTCACACACGCTAAGTGGGCTGCCCCAGTAGTTCCTGTACTAAAACCGGACAAGTCCGTGCGGTTATGCGGGGATTACCGTTTAACAGCAAATAGAGCCGTCCTTCTAGATTGCTATCCTATACCCAAGCCTGATGAATTATTTAGCTCTCTTGCTGGGGGTAAATATTTCACAAAACTCGATATGTCCCAAGCCTATGCTCAACTAAGTTTAGATGAAAACTCTAAAGAATTAACTATCATAAATACGCACCGAGGCCTATATAAGTACAATAGGCTATGCTATGGAATAGCATCGGCTCCAGGTATTTTTCAGAGGACAATGGACCAAGTTCTAGGTCACATTCCAGGGGTACTTTGCTTTCTAGATGATGTCCTCATTTCAGGTTCGACTAAAAAAGAACACCTAACTAGATTAACCACGGTTCTAAAAAGACTCCGGAATGCTGGACTTAAGCTAAAGAGAGAAAAGTGTTCATGGGTCACTAACGAGGTTTCATATTTAGGGTTCCGCATAGATGCCTCAGGCATTCATCCAACGGTGGATAAACTAGAAGCAATAGAAAAGGCACCACCTCCACAAAACATCACACAGTTACAAGCTTATTTAGGTCTCCTAAACTTTTATAGGAAATTTTTGCCTAATGCATCGACTTTCCTTGAACCCCTAAATAAGCTATTACGATCTGGGGAACAGTGGAGATGGGAGAAAACTCAAAAGGAAGCATTTGAGGCTTCCAAGGACGTACTACTAAAGTCCACTCTCCTAGTGCATTATGATCCTAAACTTCCTCTCGTAGTTTCAGCAGACAGCAGTTCTTATGGAATTGGGGCAGTGTTATCTCACCACATTGATGGTGTAGATAGGCCTATCTGTTTTGCTTCTAGAACACTAACTGAGACGGAAAGACGATATGCACAAGTGGAACGTGAAGCATTAGCCTTAGTATTTGCAGTAAAAAAATTTCATTTCTATCTATGGGGTCATGAATTTAAACTAATTACTGACCATAAGCCTCTCTTAGGTTTATTTTCACCTAATAAAAATATTCCAGTTATGGCCTCAGGTAGGATTCAACGATGGGCACTGATTCTACAAGCCTATAAATTTGACTTAGTACATCGGTCAGGTAAACTTCTAGGTACGGCTGATGCGCTAAGTAGGTTGCCCTTAGAAAATCCAAATGATTGTGTACCTATACCTACAGAATGGGTTCACTTGGTGGAGTTTTTGGAATCCACTCCAGTATCTGCAGTACAAATAGAGCAGTGGACAAAATCAGACCCTATTCTGTCTAGGGTCATCTATTTCTGCTCAGTTGGTTGGCCTACTAAGGTTGAGAGTGAATTACAGCCTTTTATTCAGCGTCAGTCTGGCCTCTCTATTCAAAATGGCTGTCTCTTATGGGGCCACAGAGTGATTATTCCAAATAAAGGCAGGTCGAATTTAGTGAAGGAACTTCACGCTGAACACATGGGCGCAACAAAAATGAAAGAGCTGGCGAGAGCTTATTTCTGGTGGCCTGGTTTAGATGGAGAACTCGAATCATTGGTTCGTTCCTGTCAAAGCTGCCTAGAGAACAGAGATCTCCCAAGGAAAAGTCCACTTCATCCTTGGGAATGGCCTACTATACCGTGGCATAGGATCCATGTTGACTATGCAGGTCCTATAAATAATACTTATTTCCTAGTCATTGTGGACGCCTACTCTAAGTGGGTGGAAATTTTTCCAACCACTTCCACGACTTCGGGTGTTACTATTCGCTTACTCCGTTCAGTTTTCGCTCGATGGGGTTTACCCGTAGTCCTGGTTTCCGACAATGGTACTTGTTTTACCAGTGAGGAATTTCGTTCCTTCGTCCACCTAAATGGCATTAGACATGTCCGGTCTAGTGTTTTCCACCCGTCTACTAACGGTCTCGCGGAAAACATGGTCCGTACTTTCAAGTCGGCCTTGCGTCATTCTCGTGGGGAGGAAATGCAAGTGGTGTTGGATAAATTTTTGTTTAAATATCGAATAACACCACACACCACGACAGGGGTGTCTCCCTCTAAACTTCTGATTGGCCGGGGAATTCGTTCAGTTTTTGATTTGTTACGTCCAAACGAAATGTTACAACAACGAGTTTTACGCCATCAGGAAAAACAGAAGTTGTACCACGACACTAAAAGAGGGAGAGTTCTAGAAGCGAAACCTAATGATCCAGTTGTGATTCGCAACTATGGGGCTGGACCAAAATGGGTTCCTGCAACTGTGCAGGAGAGAACGGGCCCTGTTTCCTTCAAGTGCCAACTAGAAGATGGTCGTTCTATTAAACGCCATCAGGACCAGATATGGGAACGGGAAGTGCAGAAGGACCAGAGTCTTCCGGAAGAGAGAACTGATTCTCCGGAAAATGGTTCAACTTGCCCGCCTATACAGGTTGCACCTGATCCTACTACATCAACCCCGCTCCGCAGGTCGTCTAGGGTCCCTCATCCCCCTGACAGACTAAACTTGTAGGGGAGGAGTGAGGTGACGTGTATGTATATATATGTATATAGTCTAAAAGTCACTAAAGAGTAAATATCACTAAATCTAAGCTGAATGGCAAGACCAAGCCATAAACGAACCAACGGGGGTTCGTATTGCTTTGGTCTGGCCTAGACATGTTTTTTCCTATCTGACCTAATCTTTGGTGCTGAGTAAAATTAGGTGATGAATCTAAGGTGACAAATCGGGTAGGAAGTTGTTCGTACTTAAGTATAGTTAGGGGTAATGTCTATAGCTTCTAAATTGGTAATGTAAGAGAGAGTTAGGTAGGCTGTTGTGGGACACAGGAATAAAACGGTAGGCTTCAAGGAATACCTAATTCAACGCACCGGTAAGTGCTTTTGATTGTTTGCTAGAACCTAAGTAACCTAACTGGGGTGTCTACCCCACGCTATCACAGGTGTAAACATGAAATACCTATTATAGAATGGGAAGCTTTTATTGGTCAAAAAGAAAGAAAAAAAAACAGTTAGGAAAAATTGATAAAAAAAAATACTTCAAACCCCAGTAAACACAGGCAGAGTTGGAGGGGTCATTAAATTAATAGAACTTCATCTTGGCAGGTCCCTTCAGTGGCTCGTTTGTGAATTACATTTAAACGAATTGCCCTTGGTGCACTTTTACAAAAGCATTGCGGGCAGAACCACTGGCCCAAACACCTTTGAAGGGTCACGGCAAGAAATTAAAAAGCTGATTTAACAAAACAAAGTAATAAATTTTGAACCGATAGAAGGTAAAGTTCAAGAAATACCTCTTAATATTGTAAAAGATTTGAGTAGTGACCAAAAATACTTGTATGAAATGTGTCATGCAATCCAAACAGGAAATGTTTTTGAGGGTCTCGCTGTAAGATCTCCAGGACGATTAAATCACGCTAGGTGGCTGACTTTGGCTAATAGGGTTCTCCGCCTATACATTTCTACATCAAATGATACTAACCTAAAAGATCTTGTCATATTTGTCATCAATTTTTATGCCCCTGCGTGGTTTCAAATAAAATCGCACCCAAAAGCCACTGAGGGTGGGCGAAATTTTTGGTTTATGACAATTATTCTTCGAAATTTAGATGTAAAATTCAAGAAAATTATTGAGCCGGTCGTGAAAAACAACGCTTACTTCGCTAATCCTGAAAATATACTCCTGTCAATGGCTTCTGACGAACGATTACATATTAGAGAGCTAGCAATTCAAAAGATAATTCTTTCCAGAACTGGGTTTTCAGGAGCCAGAAATTTTGAGCTACCAAGATCTACAAATTTTCTAGCAAATGATTATATTTATTTGATTCATTGGAATGAGCAGATAATCACTCCTCCACCTTTGCTAAGTAATTTTACCAATGAGCAATTGCTTCAGATTAGAACTGAACCTCTAGAAATACTAGATTTTCCGTTGAACGGGGTGTGAACTTAGTAACTAAATCTAGCCAGGAAAGAATTGGTTATATTAATCGGCATAAATTTATTTTAAATACTTTAGAGTCTAGAAAAGAACAGCCTACTTTTGAGTGGAAAGGTCAATGGAAGGAATAAAAAAAACATTAGTTTTAGGTTAAAAATTTTATTGAATTTGTCTAAATTTCTACCAATAATAGCTAAAAAATTATGAATTAAATTTTTTTTCATGAATTTTTGTATTTTTAAAATTTTTTTTCATTAAAAAATAACTAAGTGTTTTATAAGCGAACTTTTGTAATAATAATTTTTTTTTTGAAGTAAATCGCAAATTATCTCTAATTTTAAAAATTTTCTGAAAAAACTGAAACAGGCAGGAGGGGGTAGGGGTCGTCAGAATTAAAAAATATTTTACCAGGGTGTTACTATGATTGATTGAACCACCTCGCACTATGTACGTAAGAAATCAAAAATTTCGACCCGGCCTATTAATGTACAGCACCCTTCTCGTATTTCCGATCGCCTTGGAGATCGGTCCAAACATTCTGGATTTATTTCTCACTTCTCCCCCGACCACAATTTTACAGCTATTTGTTTCCCCTCCTTATCGCTCTGATTCGGCCTTTGGATGATCCTCCCAAGAGGAGACGCCTTTGGCACTTTGATACCGTTGATTGGGAGGCCCCTTAGACAGTACTACTCAGATTTGCCATGGAATGATTACTGCTTTCGTGGCCGGGTGCCGGCCACGAAAGCTTGTTTCAATGTTATCCGCAAAGCTTGTTTTAATGTTATTCGCAACAGATAAGGGAGTTTTCGGGTACCGTCGCCATCCAACTTCTGCTTCTCACTTAGCTTATATTTCTTACTGAAACATGCAAAATCTGTTTTCCGACTTGCCAAACTTTCCTTTATCAGACAAGAATGTGAGAACGTATCTAATTCAAATTCTCGCTCTTTCTGGCATCTATCCAAGAACCTCCAACAACTTTACTTCTACTTTCATTCCTCTTTTTCACTCCAACGGCTCAGTTGTTCTCTTTCCTCCCGATAAAGCTGAATTCTTCGCTCAAACTTTCGCTTACTATTCAAACCTGGATGATTTCGGTGCCGTTCAGGGGCGGCTCGTCGGTAGGCACTGCGGAACTGCAGCACCCCTAAATTTTTTATTTATAATTGAAATAATTAAGAACAATATAAGGATGAGCTCACTGAATAACTTTTTCAATAACTTTTGAAACTTTTATTCATTGCTCAATGCTCATCCTTTTATTTCAGTAATTATTTCAATAATGAATGATTAAAAACATGAAATCATTTTCAACCTCCCATTGGAACTGCGCGGTAACAGCACCAGATTTCAGCATTAATTGCTCGCGATGCCCGAAAGGAACTCCAATGCTTTGTTGCCATAGACGCATAGAGAGAGAGGGAGTCTGCCTCTCTCTCTCTATGCAGAGTCGCAGTCGAAAGTGAGTCGAAGCACTGCAGACAGCGCAGTTCCTATCTGTTCGTTGAACGTGGTGAATGTGTTGACGTTTCGTTTTGCTTATACTACAATTAATTCATTTAATTCCATTTATAACGGTGATTAGTAACAGTAGTAATATTTAACATTTTATTTGATAGATTTTTATTGGCTTAGTGATTTAATTATGTATTTGGTGATTATTTCTTGATTTTTTCCATAATTTCCATTTCTTTTTTGAAATTTGATTCAGCCATGGCTGCCATGCCCATAGAAATGAGTCAAGTGAGTGTGACTAAAATACAACTTAATTTTTCACAATTATCTCTTCAAGAAAAAATTGGTATTAAAAGAGAAGGTCGTCCTACGCCGGAAATTCAAATATCTCAGCCAGGAATAAGTAATAATAAAAAATATATTGGTAGTTTTAACCCAGAATGGTACCAAAAGAAAAGTTGGCTTTGTGGTTATGAAGTAAAAAATGTATTATTTTGTTTCCCATGTTTATTACTGGGAGGTGATTTAACGTAGACAAAAAACGGCTTTACAAATATAAACAAAATGAAAGAAAAAACTGAAAAACATGTGTTCAAAGAAACATATCGATAATGTGATTTCGTTATCGCTTTTAGGAACTGTTAATATTAAAGAAAAACTTAGTGAGGCCTATAGACTCTCCATTATCGACCATAATAAAAAGGTTACAAAGAACCGTGAAATTTTGTCGAAAATAATAGACTGCATTAAATTTTGTGGAAATTTCGAAATTTCTTTGCGTGGACATGACGAGAAAGAGGATTCAGAAAACCCAGGCGTATTCAGGGGATTAATAAATTTTGCTGCAAAATTAGATCCCGATTTAAAAAATCATTTAGAAAGCAACACAGTCTTCAAAGGTGTTTCAAAAACTATTCAAAATGATATTCTCGACTGTTTGCTGCAAATATGCCGCGATAAAATAAAAAAAGAGATTAAAGAAGTTTCATTCGTAGCCGTCATGGCTGATGACACTACTGACGTTTCAGAATACACACAAATGGTTAATGTTCTGAGATATGAGCTAAATGAAGAAATTTTTGAGCGCTTTTGGGGGTTCTTCACTCCGGAAAATCAACAGCAGATGGAATATCTAAGTGTATTCTAGTTCAACTGAACATACTCCTCGAAGAAGATACACAAAAATTGATTGCTCAGACATTTGATGGCGCTAATGTCATGAAAGGCAAAAAAGGTGGAGTTCAAGTAAAAATAAAAGAAATTTACAATAATGTGCATTTCATTCATTGTTATGCTCACCAACTGAACCTGATAATGGAAAGTGCAGCAAGCAGTACCCGAAATTCAAGAATATTCTTTTCAAACCTTTTGGCCGTACCTACATTTTTTTCTAGGTCGCCACAGCGTTTCTCAGTTTTAAACAAGCATATGAACAACCGAATACCTCGTCCATTCTCTACTAGGTGTAACTTTAATATACGCACTGTAAACTGTGTTTATGAAAATTTTGAATCCTTAAAGAAATGCATTGAGGAGATACAGTCTACATCCAATGCAGATCAAACTACTTCAGAAGCAACAGGAATTTTGCACATTTTGAATAACGAAAATTTCGTGTTTTGGTTGAAACTTTTTCATGTAGAAGTTATTTATAATCAAATGCAATCCCGACAAATTGATGCATTTAAAATACAGGAATATATTGCAACCTTTAAAACTGCCATTTTGAAAATTAGAAATTCAAAGTATTGTGGAAGTCCTTCAAAAACACTTATGATTGAAGCAAAAGAAGTGTGTGACTGTGTATGTGTTGACATAAAGGAGAGATATTCCTTCACAAATCAATTAGTAGCTGCAAAATTGTTCAACAAAGAAAACCGCTAGTTTTATGAAAATGAAAATGAAAAGGTTTATTGGCAGACTATAGTCCATATGACAAATATTATTAATACAATGACAGTTCATACACTAAGGATAAAAATATATACAATTGATTAGAAATAATACTGCACTGTCGAAGTTAAGTGGAGCTACAGACACGTTTTCGTACCAAGAAGTCCATAGCTTAGAGGATAAATGGCAGGACTCATGGATAGCTTGGATGATCGGGTTGGTTGATTTTTTAATTCTTTGCATTAGACTGTGTTGAGCACGTCTTGTTACCTCCGGGAAGCTCGGAACATTGCGGGTTTAACAAGAAAATGCCCCTGGAAGAAGTGACAGCGACTATTGAGGCATATCCCATGATTGAAAAAGAAAAGTTTCTTACGGAATTACAGGTTTTCTACAGTAGACCTGATATGCACAATTATGGCAATTTAATTAATTTATTAAAATTCATCACAGAAAATAATCTAGCAGATGTGCTTTGCGAACTTTCAAAACTCATAAAAATCCTTTTGACAATTCCTATGACTACATCAGAGCCAGAACGCTGCCACTCAACGTTGAAAAGAATAAAAACGTTTCTAAGGAGCACTATGAATCAAGAACGACTAAATGCTCTAGCAATGATTTCAATGGAGAAAAGCATCATCAACAGTACTCCAAATTTCAATGAGAAAGTTATCGACCTTTTTAGCTCAGAATAAAAATAGAAGAATGGACTTCATTTTTAAATAACTTTGTAATTGAACCTGAAGTACCTGGTAAGTGCACAATTACTTATTTCATTAGTACCATAATTACTTATTTCATAACTACCTTATAAATACCTATATATAATACCATAATCAATGATACAAAAAATGTTCAAAGCAGCTCATTCCCATTCTTAGAGACAGCACCCCTAGAATTTTTAGTCACGAGCAGCCACTGGTGCCGTTCCTCCGTCTCCTCCTCCCTCTGATTTAATTATGTCTGCAATTAGAATCTCCTCCAAAGAGGTTTCTTCTGCCCTATCTGGGATCAACTCTAGGAAGGCGTATGGTCAGTGATGGGCATCGATACATGAAAATCGCTAAAGCGATACCGATACATCGATACATGAAGAACGTCTTAGGCGATACCGATACATGTATCGCCGGCACATTTTTATAATTATTCATTTAATATGTAGGTATTAGATATTATTGTTTATACTAGTAATTTGTACGCACTGTAAGTAAAATCAACATTTTAATGGGTTTTATAGATGTAAATAAAAACAATTGCTTTATTTAATGAAAGTATGTTTTAATTTTGTAGGATACATGAATGACTGAAAATATTACACTAACAATTAAAAGTAATTACTATTACCCTTCAAAAATACCAGCTGGCTAAACATCTGGTCAGACAGTCTATTCCTTTTTGGAGCGTGAATGTGACCAGCCAAACTAAACAACCGTTCTACAGGAGCAGAGGATGGTAGTGGTGTGTTATACTTCAGGAAGACCCGTAGAATTCCTGGGTACTGCCTCAGAGATTGGAGAGAATGACTTCCGTCACCCAGATACTGTAAAACTTCCATCTCCGTAGAATCTTGGGTTGCAGAGACATTAGTGAAAGCAGACTCATAACAGAAGAAATCATCTGCACTTCCGTCAGATGCAGCATCACTTAGTTGTTGCTGGGGGGTCTGCTCGCTGAGGCTCTTAACAGCATTAACCAACATTTCTTGAACCCTCTTTTTGACAATGTTAGTATTAAATTTGCCTTTTATTGTCATCCACTTTAACTTGAACAGAGGATCTGAAGACGATGCCAGTATTGCTGCTTTACACTCATGTGACGCATTAAGGCACAGAAACTTTTCAAACCGCTTAGTGAACCCTACTGTGACTGCATTGAGAAGTGGCTGACAATGACGCAATGCCTCCGAATTCAAACGCTCTAGCTTCTTCTCTACAGCTAACAATGTCGGAAGCAGGTAACCGTAAAAACATTCTTTGTCGGACTGCATTGGGCGTGGCCAATAGTGTTGCAACACCAATGAGCGTTTCTATATTATGAACGTTTCTATATTATGGTTAATTAATCTCAATAACACAAGTACAAACGTGTTTAAACGTTGCGCCGTACTGTGTGACGTGACCAGTAGAGTAGTACTGTCATTAAATAAATATTTAATAATATTATTATTTATGTATATTCATAAATATAACTCAGTAGTGTCATATTATAACATATATTTAAATATTTAAAAATTCTTATTAATGTATCGATGTATCGAAGTATCGATTTTTTTCGATACATTTAAGAAAACTGACCTTAGCGATACCGATAAATCGATACTTTTGTCAAGTAGCTAAAGCGATACCGATACCGATACAAAAGTATCGATCGATACGTATCGGCGATACATGTATCTAGATACTGCCCATCACTGCGTATGGTCCTGGTGGTATTCCTTCTGTTGTTCTAAAGAACTGTGTTTCTGTGCTGACACCCTGCCTAGGCAAACTCTTTCGTCTTTGTCTTTCATCTGGTACTTTTCCTTCCTGCTGGAAGTCCGCTTTTATTTCAGCCTTCCCCAAAGAAGGATGACCACTCTCGATTCTCCCTCCAACAATATCGTCCAGTTGCTTTGATTTCTTATCTTTCTGAAGTTTTTGAATCTACCCTTAATAGGAAAATTCTTGAACATCTCTTCTCACAATCTTATTTCAGATCGTCAGTATCGATTCTGCAAGGGACACTACTGGTGATCTTCTTGCATATATCTCTGACACTCTTGGTCGTCCTCATTTCGGGATTTCGGTGAAACCTTTGCTATTGCGCTAGACATATCAAACGCTTTTGATCGAATCTGGCACAAATCTTTAGTTTCTAACCAGTCCTCCTTTCTACACATTGTTGAGAAACCAGACTCCCCTTCTCTATAGTGGGAGGAGCTGACGTGGCTGACCACCAAGCTAATGTAATGGGCAGTTTATTGCTCCAATGTGTGTTCAGAGTTTCGAAGTGGCAGAATGTCGCTGTTAGATTAACGTGCAAACATTAAGTTTTGCCAACGTCTAGACAAATCCGGGAAAGAAACCGTCGAGTTCTTGAGTCAGGTGTATGGGGAGGGAGCGCTTTCCCTTTCTGCCGTGTTTGAGTGGCATCGTCGGTTTAAAGAAACGTTGGAGGAGGATGAGCGCAGTGGACGTCCAGTAACAGCACGTACAGAGTGCAACACATGCGATCTACGAGCAGAGAACGGTGTGTCGTGCAACAGCATCCAATACTTGTTTACCCCCCAGTTTTGGACGCTTTTGTCGAACTGCCTCTCGTAGACGACGTATCGTTCCTTGTTCACGGTTGCACCTTCTGGGATAAACCCGTAGTGCACAATGCCTTTACAGCCAAAGAAAACCTTCAACATGACTTTTCCCTTCGACCGGTCTTGGCGGAATTTCCAGAGCCGTAGCAATCCTTGATAGCGCCCTGAGCAGAATCTGAATTTACCCCCCCCCCCCCCCCCCGCAAATAATCATTGATGAGTTTAATTTTAATTGATATAAATAATGTGGCATGTATAAGGATTATTTTGACAATGCTAATTAATTATCTATCATTTTAGGGTTATGTTTCAAGGTTTGAACAAATTAATTCCAGGCATATCGTTATGATGTTTATAATTATTTTTTAATTATTGAACTCAAATTGAACTACAAAGAAACTACTAATGCACACTATGCACTTTCAGTCTTAGAGAGTTTATTAGGAAATTCACTTTAACTAAATCAAAAGTTATTAAAGGGATACTTTTCTTGTTTTCATGGCTACAAAGTCATCAATCACATTATCATAGTTCAGAGAGTTTGCTATCTTCTATTCGATAGATATAATAGCCATGTTAGATAGACGTTCTTGGCCCATTGATGAATGCAAGTAGTTTTTAGTTAGTTTCAGTTTGCTGAAACTGCGCTCACAGGAAGCAACCGTGACTAGAAGCATTAAGAATATCCTCAGAGCTACATCAGTTTTGGGATAGGCTTCTTCAAGAGAATATGTGTGAATGATGTTCAAAAGATCCATTGGAGTAGCTGATGATAAATGAGGCAACAAGGCATCTGCCTGGAACTTGAAACATTCATTTTCAGATGCAAACTCTAACTCTATCTATATCATTTGGATATATAAGAGTAAGGTCAGATGCACTCTTCTTGAGGTTTTCAGGAGTAAGGGATGAGAGGGTAGAGCCATGGAGAAATGAAAACTCCCTCTGAAATATTCATCATTTTCTCAAATCTCCACTGAATCTGTGTGATGATACTGTCATGAACTGAATTGCATTCCCTTTTGAATTCCTCCTCTGGTGTGAGAGCTTCATCCTCAGCCATCTCTCCTGACATTCTTTTCTTCTTCCTCACGCTTCTCTAGAAAATTTGGCCTGATTCCGAGACTTTCTGAAATCTTCTTAGCATCTACTAATGTTATTTTAACACCTCTTTTCCTCATTTCAGAATAAATTAAGATAGTACTAAAGTATAAGTTGCATAACGAATCTAAATTAGAGATTATGAAGTGTCATATACAATGCATCAGTAGCGCAATAAGTTTTTCTACTCTTCTTGTTCCTTTTATTTGAGGAATAAAAATAAGAAGTAGAAAATTTCAAATACAATTTTGGCGCTCCTCTCTCTTTGGCGCCCAGGGCGGCTGCCCCTTCTGCCACCCATATGTACGCCCCTGGGAATTTCTTTTACCGCGGAGACGACGGTGATTTCCATGTTGCAGATTCACGCTTGGTCTGGGGGGTCGTAAAGGAAGCACCATGTTTCGTCGCCTGTAATCATTTTCTGTAAAAACATGGTCATTAACCGCAGTCGTTATGAATTCTCCACAAATCGACATTGGCTCCTCACACTGTTCACTGGTGAGATTCCGGGGATTCCGTGTGCACACAGCACACGATGTGCTGTGTGCCACGTTTATATATATATATATATATATATATATATATATATATATATGTGTGTGTGTGTGTGTATATATATATATATATATATATATATATATATATATTATAGTCTATACATATATATTTTACAGACGGCACCTCTGAGGACACAACGTATGATATTCATGTCGGTACTAATAACGTTTTAAATTCTAGATCGGAAGAACTGCTGGCTAGGTACAGGGACTTACTAGAGCGACTAAAGGAAAAACATAAGTTTGTTTTAACAGGTATACTTCCTCGAATTATCCAACGTAGCGATTTCTACAGCAAGGTGACTTATATCAACAATAACCTAAAGTCTCTTTGTCAAAAGGAAGGAGTGCATTTTCCGAATTTTTGGAACAGTTTCTACGGCAGGAGGGACTTGTTCCTCGGAGATGGACTTCATCTTAATGAATGACGTTGGAGCTGCGCGTTTAGGAAGACTATTTCATAATACTGTCTCTTCTTTTCAGGCTGCCGTAACTCGAACGGTCCCAGCGTAATTTCCACAAATTTCCCCTGCGCTCGCGAAGGTGTCGCAATTACAAACAATTTGAAGGTTCTATCCTTAAATGCTCGTAGTTTACGAAATAAAATAAACAAATTTTTTCTTTAATTGCTTGTAAAGACTATGATTTAATTACGATAAATGAATCGTGGCTTAGCACTGAAACACGTGACTTTGTAGGGGACTATCAAATTAGAGGTTATAGACTTTTTGTTAAAAACAGAATACGTAGGCGAGGAGGCGGTGTTATGTTGTATATCAAAGATAATATTGCGAACATTATAGAAGTAAAGCACACAATTCCAGAATCGATAGATTCGACTATAGCAGAACTTAAATTGAACGATTTCAAACTTGTTGTTGCGGTTATATATAGGCCCCGTAATCAAACAGCTGATACGGACGAAGCGTTATATCGTGAACTAAAGAGAATAATAGGTAGTGAGCAGGCTTTAGTTATGGGTGACTTTAATTGCGCCAACGTGAATTACGATACAATGCAGGGAGACGTGGAACGTAATCGTTTAGTTAATTTTCTCGAGGATAGCTTTCTCATTCAAAAGGTTGGGGAACCTACGAGGTTGGACAGTATTTTAGATTTAGTAATAACTACGGATGATAGGCTAATTACTGATCTTCAAGTAATAGAACCATTAAGCAATAGCGATCACAATATGGTAGAGTTTGTCCTCTCAGTAAGTCACTCGAAACCAGCTAACGACTAAAATTCCTAACTTCCAGCACGCAGACTTTAGTAAATTTCGAAATAAATTGTCACACGTCAATTGGGAAAACGTAATGGGGAACTCCAATGCAAAACTAATGTGCGAATCGTTTGAAACAGTATTTAGGACTAAATGAGGAACATGTACCGTACAAAATTAAGCGTGCGAAAGTAAATAACAAGCCCTTGTGGTTTACTTCTAGAGTAGGAGACATTATAAAGAGTAGAGATAGGGCTTATAGGCAACATAAGTGCGATAAAGACAATTTGTGGTTACGAAGCAACTACATATCTCTAAGGCGTGAAGCGAAAAGTGTAATAAAAAAGTCCAAGCGCGAATTTGAAATCTCCATAGCTCGTGACGATAAAGAAAACCCCAAGCGATTCTTTCAATACATCAACAATAGAAATCCAGTAAAAAGTGTCTTGGGGCCGTTGAAAAATGTTAACGGAGAGCTAGTTTCTGAAAATAAGGAAATGGCTACCTTGTTAAACGAATTTTTTACGTCAGTTTTTACTATAGAAGATGTAACGAATATCCCTACGGTCATAGCCATAATACCTTTTGATAATGGTAATATTTTGGATAATATTGTGGTTAGTGAAGGGGAGATAATGCGTTATATTGATAAAATGAAAATGCGTAAATCACCGGGACCGGATTCCATATATCCCATACAACTAAAAGAATTAAAAGATAGCATTGTTGTGCCGCTAACAACGATTTTTAATGCGTCTGTTTCTGAGGGGTGCGTACCAGATAATTTCAAGTTAGCAAACGTAACACCTATCTTTAAGAAAGGCGATAAAGGTGCGGCGTGAAATTATAGGCCAATCAGTTTAACGTCTGTTGTAGGTAAGATACTGGAATCAATAATTAGGGATCGTATAGTCGAACACTTAGAATTGCATAACTTAGTTAGAAATACGCAGCACGGTTTTAGGCGAAACAAATCTTCCTGAACTAATCTTTTAGAATTTTTTCAAAGCGTGGTTGACGTTTACGATAGTCATCGGGCAGTTGATGTAGTGTATTTAGATTTTCAAAAAGCGTTTGACACCGTACCGCACAAAAGACTCATTGAAAAAACTAAGGCTCATGGAATCAGGGGTGTAGTAATAAATTGGCTAGAAGAGTGGTTGCGAGGTAGGAAACAGAGGGTGGTCGTTGATGGAGCGGAGTCGTCTTGGGCTAATGTAGCGATTGGCGTTACTCAGGGTTCTGTATTGGGCCCCTTGCTTTTTCTTATATATATTGACGATTTAGATTCGGCCTAGTCAGTACAGTTTCAAAGTTTGCGGATGACACGAAGCTGGGTGGTAGGGCGATTAAAGACGAAGATAGAGGTAAAATCCAGAATGATCTTAATAAAATCGTTGATTGGTCAGTCACATGGCAAATGAGATTTAACGTCGATAAGTGCAAAATTTTACATATAGGTTCGCGTAACGGTAATTTTGCGTATAGTATGTCAGGGAAGGAGTTAACAAGCGTAGAGCAGGAAAAAGATTTAGGAGTTATAGTCACTGGTGATTTAAAAGTAGTGAAACAAAGTACAACAGCGGTCAATAAAGCGAACAAAGTGTTAGGTTTTATAGCTTGGAATTTTGAGTACAAATCGCGCGATATTATAGTTCCTCTTTATAGATCATTAGTTAGATCCCATTTGGAGTACGCGATCCAATTTTGGAATCCGCATATGCAAAAAGATATAGACAAACTCGAAAGAGTTCAAAGACGAGCAAGTAAGATGATTCCGTCGCTTAGGTCAAAGTCGTACGAGGATACGCTTAAGGAGTTAAAATTGACTACACTCGAGACTAGAAGGCTAAGGGGTGATCTAATCCAGGTTTTCAAAATTATGAATGGGTTCGACAACGTAGACAGAGATAGTTTTTTCTAAATATCTCAATATAATAGGGCTAGAAATAACGGGTGTAAGTTGACAAGTAGAAGGTTCGAGACAGCAGTTGCCAAAAACTTTTTTACGCATAGAATAGTAAATAGCTGGAATAGTTTGTCAATAGAAGTAATTAGTAGCACGTCTATAAACGTAGCGGCACAACAATACTACTAATTCTTTTAGTTGTATGGGATATACGGAATCCGGCCCCGGTGATTTAAGCATTTTCATTTTATCAATATAGCGTATTACCTTCCCTTCACTAACCACAATATTATCCAAAATATTACCATTATCAAAGGGTCTTCTGTCTATGAGCGTAGGGATATTCGTTACATCTTCTATAGTAAAAACTGACGTAAAGAATTCGTTTAGCAAGGTAGCCATTTCCTTGTTTTCAGAAACTAGATCTCCGTTAATATTTTTCAACGGCCTCAAGACACTTTTTACTGGATTTCTATTGTTGACGTATTGAAGAATCGCTTGGGGTTTTCTTTATCGTCACGAGCTATGGAGATTTCAAATTCGCGCTTGGACTTTTTTATTACACTTTTCGCTTCACGCCTTAGATATATGTAGTTGCTTCGTACCACAAATTGTCTTTATCGCACTTATGTAGCCTACAAGCCCTATCTCTACTCTTTATAATGTCTCCTACTCTAGAAGTAAACCACAAGGGCTTGTTATTTACTTTCGCACGCTTAATTTTGTACGGTACACGTTCCTCATTTAGAGTCCTAAATACTGTTTCAAACGATTCGCACATTAGTTTTGCATTGGAGTTCCCCATTACGTTTTCCCAATTGACGTGTGACAATTTATTTCGAAATTTACTAAAGTCTGCGTGCTGGAAGTTAGGAATTTTAGTCGAGTTAGCTGGTTTCGAGTGACTTACTGATCAGTAATTAGCCTATCATCCGTAGTTATTACTAAATCTAAAATACTGTCCAACCTCTTAGGTTCCCCAACCTTTTGAATAAGAAAGCTATCCTCGAGAAAATTAACTAAACGATTACGTTCCGCGTCTCCCTGCATTGCATCGTAATTCACGTTGGCGCATTTAAAGTCACCCATAACTAAAGCCTGCTCACTACCTATTATTCTCTTTAGTTCACAATATAACGCTTCTTCCGTATCAGCTGTTTGATTACGGGGCCTATATATAACCGCAACAACAAGTTCGAAATCGTTCAATTTAAGTTCTGTTATAGTCGAATCTATTGGTTCTGGAATTGTGTGCTTTACTTCTATAACGTTCGCAATATTATCTTTGATATACAACATAACACCGCCTCCTCGCCTACTTATTCTGTTTTTAACAAAAAGTCTATAACCTCTAATTTGATAGTCCCCTACAAAGTCACGTGTTTCAGTGCTAAGCCACAATTCATTTATCGCAATTAAATCATAGTCTTTGCAAGCAATTAAAGAAAAAAATTCGTTTCTTTTATTTCGTAAGCTACGAGCATTTAAGGATAGAACCTTCAAATTGTTTGTAATTGCGACACCTTCGCGAGCGCAGGGGAAATTTGTGGAATTTACGCTGGGACCGTTCGAGTTACGGCAGCCTGAAAAGAAGAGACAGTATTATGAAATAGTCTTCCTAAACACGCAGCTCCAACGTCATTAAGATGAAGTCCATCTCCGAGGAACAAGTCCCTCCTGCCGTGGAAACTGTTCCAAAAATTCGCAAAATGCACTCCTTCCTGTTGGCAAAGAGACTTTACGTTATTGTTAATATAGGTCGCCTTGTTGTAGAAATCGTTACGTTGGATAATTCGAGGAAATATACCTGTTAAAACAATCTTATTAGTTTTTTCCTTTAATCGCTCTAGTAAGTCCCTGTAACTAGCCAGCAGTTCTTCCGACCTACAATTTAAAACGTTATTAGTACCGACATGAATAACATACATTGTGTCCTCGGAGGTACCGTCTGTAAAATGGTCAACACTATTAGTTATATTCTCCACCCTTGCACCAGGGTAGCAGTAACGGCACCTACGACGAGGGTTTCTCCCACAGAATTCCTCGAGCTGCCCTCGAACAATGGAATCGCCAACGAGTCGTATTTCCTGTTCATCAGCATCTTCGAAACCAAAAACAGAAAACTTATTGTTTGTTATTACTGGTAGACAATTCTTAGGTTCTCTCAATTGTGCTCCATTACGCACTTGAACGAAGGGTTGGGAACTAGGGGAAGAGAGAGGGCTATTAGTACTATTTATATTATTAATAGAAACTGAGGCAGGAGGGTCGTAACTGGAGTCTCAAGGGATTCTAATTTTGCCGTCAGGAGCATCACGCTTTCTTCAAGCCTCACTCTGGCCTCCCTCTCACGTTCTAACTCGTTCCTCAGACTTCCATGCTTGAGCACCACCTGCAAACTAACCGTTCATTATTATTAGCCATTGTAAACGCGTAAGCGTCAAATTTCCCTTCACAGCGACTGCAAGTACTTGACGATGGTGCCATGCTTTTAATTAGTTAAAAAAAAAAACCCGGAGCGTTTGGAAATTAATAAATTACAACGTTGGTCTACCGCGTGCTTATTGTGCCGTCACCTGCCCAAACCCGCAAAAATGTTCTTGAAATGCAGCTGGATCCTGTCTGCTTTGCAGATAGCTGGTGAGGGAAGCTATATTTATGGGACCTCTTTGCGAGTGACTCGTTGCCCACGTCGGGCTAGCATCATTAAAAAAAAAAACTATGGTATTTGTCATTTACCATTACTTATTCGGACTCCCAGAAGAGTTCCTTGTTCCATGCACGGTCTGCGTGTATCATATATATATATATATTATATATATATATATATATATATATATATATATATATATATATATAAAAACGGGTCTGTCAAAAAAAACTAAGCCAAATTCAAACCTTTATTAAAACAAAACCATTTATTTAATTAAGTTGAATTTTTTACACAATAAAGTATAGGTAATCACCTATTATCCTTTAAATTTTTATGACGATATCTTCAGTATTATTAATTTTATTAATAATTAACTAAAAAGTGAGATTCTCCTACTTAACATGAAATTTTTTTTTTTACGGTATACTGTAGATAATTTTTAGTTTAATAAAATTAAAAGAACTGTTCAATATGATTCCCTTGCATTTCTATCACTTTTTTTAATCTTGGTCTGAATTCGTCTTTTGCTTGATTTATTTGCTCTTGGGGGAGCTCTGCCCATTTTGCGATAATCAACTCACGCAAATGATTGACATCCCTTATTCTGTTCCTATACACTCTCTCTGCCAAGTTTTCCCATATTCCGTAGTGTACAGGGTTTAGGTCAGGGCTGTTAGGTGGCCAATTATTCGGTTCCAGAAATTCAGGCACATTCTTTTTCAAATATTCGATGGTTATTTTGGCAGTATGTGATGTTGCACCATCTTGTTGACAAATAAAGTAACCTTGACTAGCCAAGTTTCTCATTTCTGGAAGCATTTTCTCAAGCAGGGTATTTAAATAATATTGAGCATTGCTGGGCAACCGCACACCAAATGGGAGGTTCGCACCCGCACTTTAGCCTCTTCCGCACCCGCTCAATAAAAAATATTGAAGTTTTTCCCAACTTGGACACTCCAACAGAAACCATGACGCTAGAAGAAAAGTGACTCCTTGTTGCGTAGTCTTTCATCTTGGATTTAATTTTTCCTCGCAACATCAGAATAAACCCGGTCATTCTGTAAGTTTCTTGGTGGCTCTACCGTAAAACGTTTTTCATCCGTAAAAAATGTCTTGGAAAGTTTATCTTCAGTTATTATACGTAAATTACGTTTGGATTTCTCAACTCTTTTCTGACAGTTTACTTCTGACAATCTTTGTCCATGCACTCTTTTAAATGAGTAGTATAGCCGCAAAAGAGGAGAGTGCAAGAATGTTGCAAGTGATTACGTAATGTTGCAAAGGGGGATGGGGGTTGTTGCAAAGGGGGATGGGGTGTTGCAAAAAAAGAAAAAAAGAAAAAAAAAGAAAAAAAAGAGTACTGGCCTTTGTTGCCAACCGGGGTTGCAAGGGGCATGCAACTTGGGGGCGGAGTTCTCCCTCAAGATATTCCCCCCAAAGGGCCAGAAAGGAGAGAAAGGAGGAGAGGTGTTCACCTGGCAGGAGCCAAGTGCATATTAAGACTTCAGCCGAGTAGGCGTTGTTTTATAGGCTCCTAATCAGCCAGTTGGCTGAGCCAAGGGGGGTAGGGGTACACCTGAAGGAGAGAGAGAGAGAGTAGTTGCCTTTGATTGCAAGGCATGCAACTTGGAGGCGGAGTTCTCCCCCAAGTTATTTTCGTTTACCTAACCTAAGAGGCCTCTAAGGGGTTTTCCCAAAGGGGCCAGAAAGAGAGGGACCAGAGGTCCTTGCTCGGCTGGGAGCCGAGCTTGTAATGACTCCGTCAGTCGTCTCTCGGTCTTTTATAAACCTCTATTCTGGCTGAGTTGCCAGATAGCGCCATGTATTCAGTTGCCAGATAGTGCCATGTATTCAGTTGCCAGATAGCGCCATGTATTCCAGATAGCAAAAACCATATATTAATCATCCATTTAAATAGTGTACCACAATATATATTTATATGACGGTAGTTAATCGATGAATCCAATTAAATTCTGTTTATTAAATAAATAGTTTTTACACACTTAATTTTTATTATAAATATTTAAGTCACGAATAACGAAACGAAATGAAAATTTACGAAACACACGAGCCTCATTCCCCCCAATCACCTGCGAAGAAAATTGAAAAAAACGCAATCTAAAGCAATTAATCAATTGAAATTAGCCAAAACACAATCCGCTATAACGGGGTCGGACGACTAATGACATCTTTATATTTTCGAAGAACACCTGCTGGTTGAGAGACCTTCCTTCCAGTCCGCTCTTGATAAGTCTCCCTTCACTCCAAATGAAAAGAAAATTTACGGAAAAAATCAAAACACACGATTGTCATTCCCCAAACCCGTATATATATATATATATATATATATATATATATAATAAACGAATAAACAACTCGTGCACACACACACACACACACACACGAGGAAAGGCAGAAACTAGGTCATTTCGAATCGTCCCCCTAGAGACCTTTTTCTGACCGAGAGTCAACCTTTCTTCGTCTACTTGAACAAAAACCACCTTTCACAACAATTCTTATTATTATCATTATTATTATTATTTCTACAATGAAAATATTTTATATTTACGCGTAATTTGTATGGTGTCATGTTCTTATAACTATATCTTAACTGCTTAAATCTTTGATTTTTAATATTTAGTGTTAGAAGTGAAAATTTAGCACAATTCATACTAGACCTCGATTGCTCACTATTTCATCGAGATAATTAAAGCTCATATACAGGACCTGCATTGTCTATAAGATCTGCGGGAAACTCTGAATAAATGGAAATATTATTTTCTCGAAAACTATGGGTGATAGAAAAATTCTGAAACCATATTTTGAATCAGTATCAAAAGTTCTATAAGAATCACCAAATAGTTTTCCAGAAATGTTGTTCCCTAGTGTAATTTCTCGCCGAATTGGAAAGGTTTTCACTCAGCCTTAGACCCACAGTTTAATGTGCAAACCGAATGCTCTTTTAAAAATATAATTAGGATATATTTACAATTTCTTTATTATAAAATGTGGAACATGCAGCCTTCAGTGAACAGCTGTTCTGTGGATCGAAATACATCTCGTCAGGGAGTCGTTGCTTACTCTTCCACATTTCAACATAACAGGATTATTGAACCGGATTTAAAATAACAGGATCATTTGACCCGAGTCAGTAGTACGACCGAAAAGCATGTTAATGCATCATTTGACCCGAGTCAGTAGTATGACCGAAAAGCATGTTAATGCATCATTTGACCCGAGTCAGTAGTATGACCGAAAAGCATGTTAATGCATCATTTGAACCGAGTCAGTAGTATGACCGAAAAGCATGCATGATTTTCTCTTTAATAATAATAATAACAACTAGCTCGAAGAGTGACAACGGTTCAGGTTTTCACTCCACCTTAGACCCACAGTTTAACGTGGAAACCGAACGCTCTTTTAAAAATATAATTAGGATATATTTATAATTTCTTTATTATAAAATGTGGAACATGCAGCCTTCAGTGAACAGCTGTTCTGTGGATCGAAATACATCTCGTCAGGGAGTCGTTGCTTACTCTTCCACATTTCAACATAACAGGATTATTGAACCGGATTTAAAATAACAGGATCATTTGACTCGAGGCAGTAGTATGACCGAAAAGCATGTTAATGCATCATTTGACCCGAGTCAGTAGTATGACCGAAAAGCATGTTAATGCATCATTTGAACCGAGTCAGTAGTATGACCGAAAAGCATGTTAATGCATCATTTGAACCGAGTCAGTAGTATGACCGAAAAGCATGCATGATTTTCTCTTTAATAATAATAATAACAACTACCTCGAAGAGTGACAACGGTTCAGGTTTTCACTCCACCTTAGACCCACAGTTTAACGTGGAAACCGAATGCTTTTTTAAAAATATAATTAGGATATACTTCTTTGAGAAAATATAAAGATGTCATTAGTCGTCCGGCCCCGTTATAGCGGATTGGTACACGTCATAGCTCCACCCAGCTACATCGGCAGCCAATCACTACGAACATCTGGTCTTTTGGGGCGGAGCTTGGCGATTGTGCATATAAAAGGGGATATTTTTCAGTCGGGAGTAACAGTAGCTATTTTCGCGTCAGTGAATAATCATTCCCTCCACCATGGACCTGTACGTCTCCCCGGATTTGTATGAAGAAAGTGACACTGCAGCATTAACGGCAATTAATCTTTTTAACGCGATTGATCGTGATGAATTATTTCCAACGCAAACCGTAGAAGAGATTTGCAGTGACGCTCCTTACAATCCGACGCAAGGGACTACCATAGAAATGTAAGTGTCTATAATTCGATTTTATATATGGAGGGTTGTAGTATCTCGTCAAATACTTCATTTAGATACTCGCCAAAATCGAATTTTTTTATGGCAATCAATGTTATTTGGTTTTACCTCTTATCCCCATTATGCTAAAATCGAAATTTTTTATGGTAATCAATGTTATTCCTCTTAAATGAACCAAAGATATCTTCACATAATGGGGATCTGTCTGATACTCTGTATATGTTTTAAAAGAATGAACATTATTCCTTTAAGGTCCGATGAGGATTTGACACGTGTTATACAATCTTTTGAAGAATCTCGTGTCATGAATACGGAGGATATACTGATCAGTCAGCAATGTCACACCGAAATAATGTAAGTGTTTTTCGATCTTTTTGGGGTAAGAAGACAATATATTTTCATAAATTTATTAAATGAAAGAAATCAGTACAATAACCAACTACAGAATATACCGTTACAAATATACGAACAAAAACATTATACTATACAACGAGTACGTACAATTGGAAAACGGATTTTTATCTGTCTGCATACCATTTCATCGTTTCGGCGAGTGTGACACGGGTCAAATAAATTTAAAAAATTTATAAATTCTTTATCACAT
Organism: Bathynomus jamesi; assembly: GCA_023014485.1. Lineage (NCBI taxonomy): Eukaryota > Metazoa > Arthropoda > Malacostraca > Isopoda > Cirolanidae > Bathynomus > Bathynomus jamesi. The sequence goes on along the minus strand of JAJOZX010002800.1, from coordinate 403,953 downwards.
GACATATGCGTGAGAAATGAGACGCAGTACATTCCGCAAACATTACTAAAATATCCTTGTATACGAAATGGGTTCCATACAACTTCGGGAATATGTAACTGAGCGAGAAATTTTACAATAATAGGGTCACTCCAGGGTTGAGTACCGAGTGAATCAAAATAGTACAGGCGGTCTATTTTTAAAATAGACAGCGATCCAGTGAATCCCTTCATTACCGATGACATCTGTGTTCACAATAAGACTACCGCATTCTCGCGTACTTGGCAAACTCAATGTTTCATTCTTCGCAAACACGCCGATAAATTTGGAACGTGTGACTCGTTCCATTACTTTCTGAAGTGTATTAGCATCCATTTTAAAAGTCAGTGATAACGCTCCTAAATCTATCTACTTCTATTAGGGCTTGCGATTCGAGATATACTAGTACACTAATAGGAGCGTCTATAGGCTTGGCGAATTCCAGCCGCACTGAGATGTTTCCGCTCTGCTGTGGGGTTAAATGGGTATTTACGCTAGCAGATAAGTCAGGTGTAATGTCAAACGGATAAAGGTTAAATTGATCAATGAATTCTTCCTGCGTTACCCCATTACCAAGCTCATCACAATCACCTGCAATATGGGTCAGATTACTATAGGCTCTGGCACAAAGAGGTAACACAGCGTCTGATGAATAGTCCGTACCCATTGTTCCACCCAAAGCAGTGCCATTAACGTATAGAGTTATATTTTTAAGTCCGAAATTCTCGAATTTAAAGGCACTCTTTTTATATTTTCCATTCACCGAAGCATGGTCCTGCATGCCGATTAATATCCTTTTAGGAAGATTTCCCAGGGCAATGTTTTCTATCTGCTTCGATGCCAACCCTGCAGGAACCGTATATAGTTTGATTTGCACTCTGTTAATAGGATATTTCACTGTAGCGTTTAGTAAATTTTTCTCAATTTCTAGTTGTTTTGGTGAACTTAATTTCACTCGCCGTACGCGGAGGTATGTGTCCATAATGTGAACCACAACGGGCTTTGCACCCTCTTCTTGATCAGCATCCAGATTTAAGCAGATCTCAGGACTCGTGCGGGTGAGCTTTATTTTCATATCCACCCCGTTGACAAGCAACTTCTCCTGGAAAGTGAAATCTGTGTGCAACCGTCCAAAACACTCGTATATTTTCTTTTTAGAATTTTTAAATTTGTCCTTTATACTATTTTCATCTTTAGTTTGATAATATCCCTCGGCACTTAAAAAGGTAGCCTTCGCTTCTTTGGAAAAGTTGAGGACATTTTCCAGATAGGCTCGTAGATGATAGTACCCCGTGCCTGCCGATATGTTGGTCTGATTTAAATATACGTCACACTGGTTGAATATGGAGTGCAGAAAGTTTGTTTCAGGGTATACAGCATATTTGTCATCGCAGACCGTTCCATCAGAATGGGCTATACGTAGCTTAGCGTACATGTGCACACAGCTTGGATCAAAAAAGTAAGGGCCTGAGCTGGGTATCACGAATTCTATAGGTGCACTCGGGGAACTAATTGTGTTTAAAGGGTTAATTGTAATAAAGTCACTGTGCTCAATAGAAACTTGGGTTGGAGGCAGCTCAAAAAGGGACAGCTCCGATTTACAGCATTGTGAACTACATGGGTGGATGAAGCGTGCCATGGCGAAATAGTGACTCCTCTCTCGACAAGTGGTAAACAAACTATGATTCATGAGATCAATGTCCTTAGCTTATATCAGTCAAAAAAGTGGTCAACCATAGGTTTCATTCGCTTACAGCACTTCTTTTTTATAGCCTTTTACGTTTAATACCACGTGACCCCTTCTTCTTCCGGGGAGCCCTCTTCTTCTTCTTCCCGCCACCACGCATTTTTCTCTTTGCATCTTTGATGATTTCGTCCCGTGTACGCTTTAAATGTTTTTTTAGAGCTTCTTTAGGTTTAGCCCCGGCCAATATGTCTTCTGCAGTGTTAAGGCCTGATTGTAGCGCTTTCCTTCCAAGGTATCTGGCCCCCTCTTCAGCAAAGGAACAGCCGTACGTAGTATGGATGAAAAAATGGATCCAAGTCCACTACCGCGCTGGTATCTCACCCCTCGATAGACGGTGAAAGGCTTTCTATCCATTATAACTCAGTGCGTCGAAAGTGTAGCTTCACTGTTAAGCTCCCGTTACCGAATGGGAAGTTTTCACCCTCAATCGTTCTTATATATATTGAGATATTGGTTATTAAATTAGTTGCGACATTCACATAATGGGGTCTGTCATATGTAATACTCAAACTCCTTCCTCTATGGTGGGGATGTGAGCAATGCGCAGCAGGCGTGCCTGGGTATCCCAACAAAACTGGTGCTCCATTATATTACTGTAAATATAGCACATGTCTGGGGACCTTTCAGCCAATTTCCATCTTCAATTGATACATTAATCTGGACAAGTCATGCTGTGTCTCGTGAAATGTGTCTCTTTGGAAGGCTGCGCTATATCGACCATTGGCTAGAATTTGGAACTTTCTATGGTCTTTAATACGTCTGTTAGTCTTTGATTTTAGGATTAGTGTATGTGCAGGGTTGTTTACGATTTCGTATACTAAATCATTCGTAAGGTTTGAGTTTCTTAAACTTACGTTTAAGCCTCTCACAACATCCTCGGCCGAACCATATTGACCCAGTCCTAGTCTTACTTCTGTACTGTAATACCGTGCAATCTTAGTCCGAGCAATACGCATAGTTTCATCCATAGCTACCCCAGCTTTTTCACACTCGTCAATGTCTCTAAGAATCGTAAAAATGGAATCTATGTTCAATATTTAAAAAGATGGTGTCCAGCTGAATTTCGCATATCCCCACCTCATACGAATCACGACCCAATTCAATGTGCTTGTGGAGCTCTGTTACAAAGTTGGCTAGTGTGTTGTTAGGGTGTACAGACAGGGACGAGGAGGACGGGAGTGTGACGTAGAAATGGTTAGGAGCCATGTTGCATACTATTTAAGCTTCATTATTGCATCAGCTTTTATATAGGTTGAAGCTTTCTGGGTACCCTAGCCATTTCACCAGGTACATTTTTCTCTTTCCTGAACCTTTGCTTCCTAAAATTTTTCAATTTTAAACACATTTTTTTCTAAATTAAACGCAACTTTCTGCAATTCCTCGCGGTAAAACCTCCTGAGATTTCTTCCCCATTCAAATCTTCAATGTAATACATCATTATCTCACCTTTAGGTCTCATAGCCCTAACTTAAAAATCTCGCGTGTCCATCCTTGCTCAAAACCCTTTGCGAATTTATTCCCCGAACGCGACAGCCTTACATAATCATTGATTTTGAAGCGCGCCAGAGTGTGGTGGTGGTGGTGATCCATCTCTTCTCGGGAGCATACCTCTTTCTAAAACTTCGTTAGGTGTTGTCCCAATCGTGCGATGGTGTGAGCGGTTGTAGGATGATGCCAATGATTCCAGAATGTCTAGAAATCTGTATGTGTTTTTATGTGTAAAATAACGGTGCATGCGTTCCTTTATGGTGCGCTGAACTCTTTCAGCTAAAGAAGCCTTATGTATAGAATTGGTTGTGTAATAGCTGATATTAAACTGTCAACATGTTCTGAAAAGCACGGCCTATAAATTCCTTCCCCATATCCGTACAAAAATAGCCAGGAACCCTGTTTTCTTTTAACATTAGCGTTTTGGTGGCTTTAGCAACTTTCAGGTGATTTATTTTTCAGAGGAACTAGCCACAGATATCTAGAGAATACGTCTATTATGAATAGAATGTAGCGGTAACCATCGTTATACAGAGAATATCTTTGCATGTCTGTTAAATCTGCTTGCCAAATAGAATCAATCGAGGAAGCCGTTGTCTTGGCTGTTTTAAACCTTTTTCTCACAGGCTTATGAAGCGTATAAGCGTCCTGCTCCCTCAAAAATCTTTAAACATCTTTTTTTCCTACTCCGTAAACACTTCTGTACAGTCTATCTACGCCGCCGTAAGAGGATGGGTTAGAAACGTCATAATAGCGTTTAGTTAATACGTTAGCCATTTGCTTATTTTAGAGGCACGTGGGTTTCAAAGGTGTTACCGCCGGGGGTGACGGCGTCTTCAATTGTGTCACATGCGTTGCATGTTCCAAGTCTTTTAACCTGTTCAGATTTCCTATCAACGTTTTAGGGACATTTATTTGTTGTAGTCTTGCTTTAATATGCTTCCATCCTGATGGTGATGGCCTATCCCACTTTCTCACCAGATCATGGACAATGTCTACGATATTCGATCACTGTACCTTTAATCCTTCCACAATGAGCTCGCCTGCATCGGTCCATTGTATGGCTGGATCCTCATTCAATAGATTATAAAGACTTAAGCCTTTACTCATCAATGTATGTGGGAGGGTGCTTTTTAATACATGTTCGATATGTTGTGCGGCTAATCTTTTTGGTTGGTCAGCTGTATCGTCGGGCTCAGATCCTATGTCGCCATGTCCATCGTCCCCCTTGCTGTGCCTAATAACCACAGGAATCTCTGTAGGGCTCTTATAATTTTCGTACTCGTGAAGAAATTTCTGCAGAGCTTCTTGGTATAAAGATTTCTTTTCTCATCAGGTGTTTTTCACTGTTTAATAGGGCTAGCAATTCGCTTTCCATTCTTTTAAGTCTGCTTTTACGGCGATCTAGATCCGTGTCTGGATTCCTTTGCAGTGAAGCGTACACCTCCGTGGGAGAATCACTACCACTTTCTTCATAAAATTAATCTAGTCAGTAAAGGACCCAAAAACTGAATAATGATGGGGAGAAATGACCCTCCTGTTTGTACAATAATTCGTTTTTTCTTCGCTCACAGTTTGACTTTTACGAGCGAGTGCACGTATTATGTTCTTGTAGCGGCGTAGGCGAGCCTTCTGATGGGTTTTCATTGATACATTGCATTTATAACGTTAAGACAGATTTCACAGATGCATTTTAAAAAGTCGGCGTCGATATTTTTAATAAACATCTGCTGCATTGCCCGGGGCAGTCGATGATAGATTTTTATTAATTCAGGTATTTCTTTAGTCTCTTTGTCATTCTGGAATATACACCGTTTCAGGCTCGTTTGGAAATATATTTGTTCGTAGAAGCACTCTAAACGTGTTTCGCGGATGAAGGTCGCAAAGCAAATATCCGTAACGCGTGCTTGTAGCTTCTTTATAAACTTCCAAAAACTCCTTACGCTGATTCGGGAACATTTGATTGGCTAATACCCCAATTTGTGATACATCTCTACGTTGCGCGAATAAGACTAGATATTGCGTATTTAACGACACATCGCGCATGTATCTATTTTTGAAAAATAGATGATTGATGAAGAACACGCTTATGTTAAGATGGTGGGAGAATACTGTAAATGTCTCGGCAAACGTTTTATCCATCTCCAACATGAGATCGTCAATTACAATGATTGTATGTTCATTTCCCTTTAACGAATTAACGTCATATACGCCTTTGTGGAACAAAATATCATCTTGGTACTCGTTTAACACTGATTGATACGTCGAATAACACCATATAACTTTATGCACAAATTTCGAGAACATCTCTCCCTTTTCTTTAATGATTTTAAGCATAAACACAGTTTTACCACATCCTGTAGGTCCTGATATAATACATGTGGATGGGCTCGTGAATCTGAATTTTTCTACAGAGTCCATTTCTAACACGTCACACTCCTAAGTGGGTCATTTACAAAATATTACAAATTTTGAGTGCTGTTCCTTATATTTAGCTTTCTTCTCCCACAGAACCGTGAATGACGACGAGGTAGAGCACCCCATCATTGACATTACGGATGACCTCGACGACAGTGTAGTTGTGATCTCCTCCCCTGCCAACGAACCCTCACCAGCGTACCGGTTAGCACGTCCAAAGCGGAGGTATGAGACCCCACGGCAGGTATAAGCGACCGAAATACGCGCCTGTTGCACCAGTAATAGATCCCCAACCCTCAACCTCTTACGCAACAACCCCCCAGCAGCACCTCCCGCTAATATATCCCCTTATTCATCCGCCACAGTTGCCCCCGTTCTGTTAAGTCTACAATAATAGATCCCCAACCATCAACCTCCTACGCAACAGGCCCCCCAGCAGCACCTTCCGCTAATATACCCCCTAATTCATCTGCCACAGTTGCCCCCCGTTCTGTTGAGGATGCTGTAACGTTTGAGCTGGTGCGCTCCGCAGTCCCCACCCCAGCCTTGACTAGAAATCGATATAGAGTCAGGGTCGACCCAAGAGCCATGTATAGCAATGGAATTGAGCGGGGGCTACGCCGGGTTGTACAGCGTATTGTAGAGTTTGCTCTTCAGAATCGCAACGAGCGTGAGGTCAGGACGAGTCTGTCCTTTGGATTCGGGTCAGATGACGGTGATGTAGACGATTATTGGGTGATAGTGCCATTTAGACGTTTGGCGGCTGAAGATGTAGAATATATATTAGGACGTATAATGCAAGCCGTCCAAAGTAGTATAGCCTTCAATATGGACAACTTCACGGTAAATATTGACCGTGTATTCCGTGTTGCGGGTCATAGTGCCATACCGTATACTCTTAACTTCAATTCTCCGACTATTTACCGAAAGCATATAAACGTCGATCGTGGTTGCGGCTTTATAGCAGTACTCTTAGCACGTATGTTTACTGTACAAAATACACGGACTCAAAAAATTTGGCTGCCTACGGTCGTGGAGCGTGCCCGTAAACTAGCTGTAGACTGTGAACTGAATTTGACTGTAATATGGGTCCTGAAGAGCTGAGAAGGGTAGAACAGGAAATGAATGTCCGCATAGTTGTATTTGGGTTGGATGATCGTCGTAGGACTGTGTATGTTTTTAAAAGCTGTGTGAGAGATCGTACAAGACCCCTACTTATTTTAGGATTGTCAGGGACAACGTATCTCCCCATCCGTAATATAAGGTGGCTTTATGCGAGTTATGACAAAAGTCGAAAATATGGGAGACATCATGATTTGTTAAGGGGTGCTTCGAGTTTGCGGATGATATAGTGAGACATTGTAAAGAATGTCACATGGTATGTGAGCAGTGTAAAAGCACCAAATGTGAAAGCCGTGTAGTTGAAGCTGAGAAGAGAGACTGTGATGTGTGTAGGACGACATTTTTCAATAATAGCTGTTTTGATTTCCATAAATCAATGGCACGTGCAGGAAAATGAGAATCTGTGAATGTGGTTATGTTTCACACAATGGATAATTGGGGGAAATTTAAGCCACAAGTGTGACGTAATTCACTGTCCTACATGCCAGGAGGAATATAAGGCGGATGGGAGTAAAGCATGTATGTTATATGAAAGATGCTAAGCCTAAAAATAAATAACCCTTGTATAACTGTTACTACGATATAGAAACATATACGAAACGCTGAAACCAAGAGGTAATTCCACATTTACTTGTGAGCCAGACCATCTGTGATGAGTGTATGGGTATCGAATGTGACGAGTGCCCAAATGCGGTAAACGGACAAACGTTTTTCAAACGAATGTCCGCGATAGTCCTGTGAAACTATTTTTGTCCTATATTGTCAAGTTAGCCGACAAGTTCAAAAAATGACTGTGTATATTCTCGCCCATAACGGGGCAAAGTTTGACACGCAAGTTCCTTTATAAGGAGTTGCTTGAACACGAATCCTCTGAGATATTTACAGGTGATCCATTGAAAAGAGGCAACAATTAATACAGATGCAGATAGAGGCAATGTACATTTAAAGATACTTTATTATTCACACCTTGTAAATTAGCAAAGCTACCCAAGGTGATGGGAGTAGCAGCTGAAGTTTCCAAAGGCTACTTCCCTTACACTTTCCTCACCAGCGAGACTTTAAAACTACGTAGGCCCACCACCGCCCAAACATATTTTGACTGTATGGATGAATGTGAAGACTTTGATCGATACTACAACAGTTTTAATGAAAGTAACCTTATAATATAGCTGATGAATGTGAGCGTTATTGCGTGAATGATGTGCGCGTGCTTCGAGTATGTTTCCAGGCCTTTAGAAGGATGTACATAGCCCGTTTCAAATGCGATCCACTGCAAGTCGCAACCACCATCGCATCATTATGTTTTACCGTGTTCAAGAATAACTTCATGCCTAAAGACACCTTAGCCATTATTCACCGAAACAACCCCCGCAGTTACGGACACAAGGCTATTTACTGGTTCTACACCTACAGCAACAGACAGGTGTATACATAAAGCACGCCCGCAACACGGGTGAAGTACCCATTAAAGATTAATGGACGTGTTTTTTGGGTTGATGGGTTAAGTGAAAACCGTGTCACTGATGTGAAAACTGTGTACTCCCTTAACGGTTGCTGGTGGCATGGATGCCCCCGTCCTGAGTGCGGAATCGCCGGAGATATCCACGGTAAATCTCCTGCCGACTGTCTTGCATGGACCCGCACCCGCGATCAACTTATAGGATCACAGTTCACTCACAAAGTCTTGTGGGAGCATGAATATGATGCATGGATGGAGGCAGACGAGGTGTACCGTGAGGAAATAAACACGATCAAGCGTTCAATGGTGCTGGATCCTCTCAAATGTGGTGATAGCTTGTTTGGAGGACGTACAAATCCATTCAGACTATACTTTCCACTTACGGAGGGCGTGAAGCTCCATTACTACGATTTCTGTTATTTATACCCATACGTGATGAAGAACAATCCGTACCCCGTGGGCGCTCCTGAGAAACTGGTGGGACCTAACCTGCCCTCCATCAATGAATTTTCAAGAAATTTGAATGATCGTTACTTTGGGCTCTCTTTCGTAGACGTACTCCCCCCACGCAATTTATGGATGCCAATCTTACCTGTCGTTATCGACGACAAGCTCATGTTTCCCCTGTGCGTGAAGTGCGCGGAAGAGGATAACGGCGATTGTAACCATATACCCCACCAGCGTAAGATCAGAGGCGTATATACAAGTCCTGAGCTGGCCCTAGCCGTACGCCATGGTTATAGAATACTGAAGATACATGAGGTGTGGAGGTTTCAGAAGCTACCCAACCTTTTCACACCATATATAAACGCCTTTTTGAAGGATAAGGTTGAGGCATCAGGGTATCCGCGAGGAGTTGATACCGAAGATGAAAAGTCTGCCTATTTCAACGTTACCGCGACCGCGAAGGTATACAACTTGATCGTGTCCAAATTGTAAAGAATCCTGGCAAGCGCTTTAGTGCAAAGTTGTGTCTAAACAGTCTATGGGGAAAATTTGCGCAGAATACCGGCAAAGGGAGCATTCATTTGGCACAAAGTTATAGCGATGTCTGGGATTATGCCAATGCTCCCGATAAAGAGGTCATGGAGATCGTGAATGTAGGTAATACTTACATAATAAAGTACAACAACACTGAATTTGCCACAGATACCTCAAGGGTTACAAACATACCTGTGGCGAGCTTCACAACAGCCTACGCCCGTATAAAACTTTGGGGTCTATTGCATTCTCTTGGGCGGAGAGTATTGTATGCCGATACAGATAGCGTGATATTCACAGAGAGGGAGGGTGAATACATGCCCGCTATTGGGGAGTTCCTCGGCGAGCTCACTGATGAGATCAAGGATGAGTATGGGGACAACGCATACGCCGACTCTTTTGTCTCAACAGGACCTAAGACTTATGGGGTACGGGTCAGGGTGGGGGAGGAAATGAAATATATCGTGAAGGCAAAGGGTATTACGCTCAACCATGCGAATCGGCGGGTTGTTAACTTTGAATCGTTGAAGGATCTAGTATGTTTGGATGATGATGAGGGCGAACAACCTCCCCAACTAATTGTAGGCACCCACAATTTTCGGGCGCAGAAGCTGGGGGGCGTGAAGGAACTTAGGGGTACGAAGGTGTGCCGTAACACCTATAGGAAACGTTACCAGTTACCTGGTACCTATGATACCGTACCCTTTGGATACCATAACGTATGATGCTTCTATTGTTAACTCACACGTATTTGTCTTGTATATAATCGTATCTATTGATTTATTACACGTATTTGTAAATATATATATAACTTGAATATCTCGTTTATTAAATCGTATTTGTAAAGTATCTATTGATTTATTACACGTATTTGTAAATATATATATAACTTGAATATCTCGTTTATTAAATCGTATTTGTAAATATATATAACTTGAATATCTCGTTTATTAAATAAATCATGTTTCAATTAGCGTTTCACTTTCTCCTTTGTGTGTGTGTATGTGTGCGTGTGTGTTGTGTGTGTGTGTGCGCAGGTGAAAGTTCTAAGCTCCGCCCACTGTAAGACCGTGAGTCATGCTACTATCTGGGAGCCCCTGCGTGGTCAGTCGATTGCAGTAAGCCCGAGAGATCAGACGTGTATTCAGAAGAAAAGATCAGACGTGTATTCAAATGGCTACCTTTAATATTGCTTGTACAACGTTTATGAAATGGTATTCAGCAAAGTGTCTGGATGTGGTGGATACCGAAAAACTTCCTATTCCCTCCTATGCCTCTTTTAAAAACACATTGGATTGTGCGAAGTTCCAAGATGTACAAATACTCTACGGAAGTTCTGGTGAGACCGTTGAAGGCTTTCGTTGCACAGACGATGTGCTGAAGTATACTGCAGAGCTAAACTTTATAAAGTCTCACATACACCGTGAAGTAAAAGAAACAACGCGTGCAGAAGAGAAGCAGCAGGTAAGGATAATGAGTCTTGCGGATGGGTGGTGTGACAAGCGGTATTACGTCATGCTACACCATGTCGATTACTCATACCCTACGACTGAAAATGTGAATCTCGTGATCATGGACAATCTTAAGTATTTTTATCACTATATTAACGTATATCATGATGAGGTTCGTAGTGAGGTTGTAGTGCCCTGCGTGAGTTTTTAACAGACTTTAGAGACGAGTATCGTTTGATGGGCAGAAAGGAAAAATATGAGCATATGTTCCTCTCAAATAGTGCGCCGGAGTGTGAAGATGTTTAGTAAAACATAAAATGTGCCTAGTTCTTATACTGAGGTAAAATGTCTGGTGCGTAGGCTGGTAGTGATGAAATTAATTCTTGTACCGGTAAAACAAATATGTACAACAATTCGGTACGACTCGCGGATCATACGAGTTCGAACAACCCCATTCACGTATCATCGAGTCAGCCGCCCGTCGAACCGTTCCTGCCTACCTGCGTGCTTCACACGGCTCATAGTTATCTCAGAGCTTGAGCCGAGTGGACGTGCGCTCCTCGAATACGATGGAACTTCCTTTGAGCAGCATTCTCAACGCCTCGTACGATGTGTCCGTGACGAAATCGTTGCGCGTGTTCAGGCGTAAATCCGGTACCGTTAGCTATGTACTGGAAACGGAATGTAGACAAACAAACAAACGGGTTTATTTAAGTGTCGAGGAGATGAATAGAATCTTCGTGATAGTTGAGAAGTGGAGTGAAGATCGTTATAAAATACCTGCTAACGTAGGTACAAGAAGAGAGCAGATTAGTGACGCACCCTCATACGCCGTTGTATGTACGTTGTTTATAAATAACGATCGGCCGTGCATTGATATACGGCTGATGTGGAAGAATGCTTCTGATAATAACGCTCTTGTTCCTACGCGAAACCGTTTCATCCTCGACAGAATGTTTGAAATCGTCGGATTCCGCAAGCTGAAACCTATATTAGACGCGCGTGTTACGGATATGCTTTATTTTGATACAGTACTTGAATACGCATACACCTCTCTGCTCGATGGGTTTACCGAGTGTAGGCTGGTGAGAATGGTCTAGTGCTGGACGTTTATTTAAAAAGTTTAGACTCTTTGAAATACCATGAACTTTGGTACCAAGCAATTGATCGGTACAAGGCTGAGCTCACCTACACCGTTCACCCTGAAGAACTATTTCTTTATATAACGCGCAGTTGTCGTAACGATTTAGAAGATTATTTCAATTGCCGCTATGTTGAGTGAGTTCACGATTGAAAAGCTCGAGTCGGTAGAAATAAACCCTCGATTGGAAAAGCGTGTTTATAAACTTGTGTTTAATAATGTAGCTAACGATGAACTCTTTGTGCGTGCTTTTGATTGTATTCTAGACGTATTTAAAGATGATTTACCAACCGGTTGTAAAGTGGGAACAAAAATAGTACTGAACGATATGAAAGCCCTTCATATCGAATACAGGTTTCCCTATACTTTAAGCGGTGAAATATTATTAAGCCGCATATACTGCGTAATGCAGAGCAATAATGATGTAATTGTAAACTCGATTAAGTGCGAGTTTAGTATTTTGAAAAAAAAGTGAAATGTATTTATATATTTTGCGTGATATTTCTCCTGTACTATTATGATTATATACATATTTCTATTATTATTGAAATGTATTTATATATTTTGCGTGATATTTCCCCTGTACTGTTATGATTATATGCATATTTCTATTATTATTGAAATGTATATTTATTTCTATTTGAAATGTATATTTATTTTATATATATCTCCATAATTGTGTGTATATATTTCCTGTACTGTTATGATTATATGTATATTCCTCAATTATTATTGAAATGTATATTTATTTTCTATATATTTATAATAAACAGAATGATGCGATGTTGTTTTACTTAATTATATCATGTTACGCCTTCTAAACCAACTTTTAAGAAATATAATAATGTATACAATGGTATCGCTAAAAAGTGGTATCTGGCAACTCAGTCTTCGATTAGAATTAAATATATAGCACAAACTGAATACATGGCGCTATCTGGCAACTCAAGCCATTTACGCCTTCTAAGCCAACTGGCTGATTATGAGCCTATAAAACAACGCCTACTCGGCTGAAGTTTTAATATGCACTTGGCTCCTGCCAGGTGAACACCTCTCCTCCTTTCTCTCCTTTCTCTTGGGGGATAACGCCGCCTCCAAGTTTTCCTTGTTGCACCTGCAGCATCCCCCCTTTGGGGTAATTTTTTTCTTTTTTCTTTTTTCTTTTTTTTTTGCAACACCCCACCCCCTTCGCAACAACCCCCACCCCCTTTGCAACAACCCCGCCCCTTGCAACAACCCCGCCCCCTTTGCAACATTACGTAATCACTTACAACATTCTTGCACGCTCCCCTTTTGCGGCTATACTACTTAAATGGTTTAAATTGCAGATCAGATTTAATAATCCTTCTTACGCTTGATTCTGATATTTCTAGTTCTTTTGATATTTGAGCAGGTGTCATGTGGCTACCAGGTCGATCCTCTTGACTAAGGATACGTTCCTCCACTTTCTGAATATTTTCATCTACTCTAACTGATTTTGGTCGCCCACTACCAACCTTCCTTTCAATGCTTCCTGTTTCATCGATAGTTCTCAATAAGTAATCTAAACCTGATCTAGTCCATCCTTTATAATCGAATTCAGAAATTAATTTCCTTGCACTATAACCTTTTTCAACTCTATAATGCTTTATAATTATTTTATCTTCATGTGAGAATGGCATATTTAGAGGTATTCACGAAAAATTTTAAAACTAAACAAATTCTGAAAAAGAGAAAAAAGAAGATATTACATAATAAGAAAAACTGAAATTTTCGCAACATGTAGAAATAACCGCATAACTCCTAAAATACTTAAAATAAAGTTATAAAATTATCACAGATTATTTATGAGCCTCTTATTTATTTAGTGTAAAAAAATATTTGAAATCTCTATCAAATTGTGCATTTTATAGAGATTTCAAATTGGCTTAGTTTTTTTGACAGACCGTATATATATATATGTGTGTATATATATATATATATATATATATATATACATACAGGGTGTCCCATAAGTCCGGCATCATAGGAAAAATAATAAAAAAGACAAAACAAAAGCTTTTATTTACAGAACGTGCTCAGTATGTCCATCATTGTCTTCAATGCACATATTCAGACGTGATACAAAGTCAGCAAGCACACGGTGAATGATGTCAGGAGTAATGGTGTTACATGCCCCAATAATGCGCTGCCGCAAATGTTCAACACTCCTAATTTTCTCTGCGTATACCAGCGCTTTCAAGTGGCCCCAGAGATAAAAATCTAGTGGCGTGAGATCCGGGCTTCTAGCTGGCCATTCCACAGGCCCTCGACGTCCTATCCAATGACCAGGGAATTGTTGGTACAGGTATTCCCTTACTTGGGTGCTGTAATGTGCAGGAGCGCCGTCTTGCTGGAACCATGTTGGGAAATTTCCTTCTTCGTGCCTCCAGTGACGTGTTCATCGAAAAAGAGGGGCCTATGATGCGATCCTTCCAAATGCCACACCATACCATCACCCGAGATGCACCTTGTTCCTTTGAAGAGGTATACCAGTGAGGGTTGTTTTGAGACCAGTAGCGGGTGTTTTGTCGATTTACCTCACCATTTCCATAAAAAACAGCCTCATCACTGAACAGAATGATGGACGGGAAATTGGCATCCCGAGCATATGAATTATGGTTTATAGAAATAGAAAAATATGAATTTCTCCTATGATGCCAGACTTATGGGACACCCTGTGTATATATATATATATATATATATATATACAGGGTGTTTCAAGAGGAAAGGTCAATACTTCGGGAGGTGATAGTATCGGTCATTGTGAGAAAAAAAGTTCATATGAACATGTGTCTAATTCTGAATGGTTACGGAGAGAGAGCTGTTTGAATCTGATGCGCGCGCAGCTCTTACTCCCCCTTCCTTCCCCTATAACCTTGAACCACGTAAGGTGTAATGTAAGCATGTGACATAAACCAATCGACAGCTGACTGTTGTGAGTGACATTGGTGTTTGAAGCAGTGTTAAGAATTCCACACACCTTCACACATGCCGAATATGCAGATATGGTGTATGTCTACGGTTTTTGCGATGGAAGTGCAACAGCTGCTGTTGCAGAATGCCGTCGACGGTTTCATTTCTGTATCTGATACCATTCAAAATGCCAGTGTTTAAACATTGAATGTTAGAAACAGTAATTGGTTTCTCTTTCTTGATTACCATTAACAATGCTTTTGTATTTGTAGATTCAAACAGCTCTATCTCCGTAACCATTCAGAATTAGACACATGTTCATATGAACTTTTTTTCTCACAATGACTGATACTATCACCTCCCGAAGTATTGACCTTTCCTCCTGAAACACCCTGTATACATTTTAACTGCAAACAACACACAGTATAATTACTGTAAAGAACGACGCTTGTGTAGAAGAGCGTTCCGCACAAGATGAGGAGGGAGAACGAACAAATGAAAAATGAGGTACTACCCGGGGATCGAACCCGGGATCATCCGATTGCCGGTCAGATATGCTATCCACTACACCATGGACCTCGATCAATCAGAAGTCGTAATTCTCCAACATACGAGCAGAAACCAATGCCCTGAGGGGGCACCTTTGCATGCCATACATATATACATTTTAACTGCAATAACACACAGTATAATTAATGTAAAGAACGACGCTTGTGTAGAAGAGCGTTCCGCACAATCGGATGATCCCGGTTTCGATTGCCGGGTGGTACCTCATTTTTCATTTGTTCGTTCTCCCTCCTCATCTTGGTTGGAACGCTCTTCTACACAAGTGTCGTTCTTTACATTAATTATACTGTGTGTTGTTTGCAGTTAAAATGTATATATGTATAGCATGCGAAGGTGCACCCTCAGGGCATTGGTTTCTGCTCGTATGTAGGAGAATTACGACTTCTGATTGATCGAGGTCTATGGTGTAGTGCAGGGGTTCCCAAATTGTGTTCCGCGGAACACCAATTTGGGAACCCCTGGTGTAGTGGATAGCATATCTGACCGGCAATCGGATGATCCCGGGTTTGATTCCCGGGTGGTACCTCATTTTTCATTTGTTCGTTCTCCCTCCTCATCTTGTGCGGAACGCTCTTCTACACAAGCGTCGTTCTTTATAATATATATATATATATATATATATTAATATATATATATATGTTGTTGTTGTTGCTTGTACCCTGTGGTGAGTGGACGTGCTGTTTTACTCTATTAACCACCCAAATTAGAGGGGAAAAATCTACTCGGCGGTTATTCTGTTTGCACCCGAAAGTGCATAAAGTATCAGTGAATCCGTGCATATTGAAACAAGGCAGGTAAAAGGTCATAAAACGCAAAGGTCAGAAATCTCTCGAAATACACCCGAACATCGAAAGAAAGGAAACAGAAACAAAAATAAAAATAAATAAATAAAGAATTTGTGTGGGTATTTCTTTTTACGCTTTTTAAGGAATAACATGGATATGGGTCCAAATTCTCACTTAATCTGTAATCTGTGCAATCTAGTAACAACGGAAGACCGAGCAATTAGATGTGAGTTTTGCCAACGATTAAATGACTTTATCTGCATGAATTGGAATGATAAGGAATTAACGTTTGTCTCGAATGCGAAACACGTCGTGGGGATCAAATTTCTATGTGGCGCCTGTACAAAGACCGTAAACTCGTTCGCGGTCTTTAAAGAAATGGAGATAGCAGAAAAGAACGAAAGAATGGGGACACGGGTCCGACATGGTCCCAACGGAAAACCGGGTGGATGAGAGAGAAGACGAAATAACGAGTAACAGCGTAATAACGAACAATAGTTTAATAACAAATAACGATATAAACAATATGATACGAAAGGAAGACATAGATGTAAGAAAAGAAATAAGTAAAAGCTGCGAAATAGTCAAACGGCCCAACGAGCGAAATGATAAAAAGATAACTGAAAACGTAGAAAATAAACAATCAAAGAAAAATAATGATAATACCAAAATTAAGGACTTTGAAGATAATCAGAAAAGAAGCAGAAGCGTAGAAAATATCGTATGTAAATACTATGCGAAAGGAAACTGCAGATAAGGGATGGGCAATGCATATATGCACATCCCACATTATGCAAAACGCAGTACACAAGTAGATACTGCAAATCTGATAAGAAATGCATGTTCCACCATCTTACGGTCTGCAACACTTATGCAAGATATGAGAGTTGCAAATACGGAAAAAATGCAGATACCACCACCACCCTCAAAGACACGCAACGAGCGAACAGAAAAAACAAACATCATAGAAGAGTGCCAATTTTTTAGACGCAGCCAACACATTTCAGCTGCTAAATACTATCCAGCAATTAAAAACCCAGCTGACAAATATAAATATAGGAATCCGAGAGCCGGACAGAAGGTACGAACAAAGGCACTTCATGCGCTATCGGGACAACAGGTACCGACAAAGATAAAAAGAAGTAAATTCTCGGAGGACCACAAGGCAACGAAACCGGCACCCCATTAAAACAAATTGGAACCACCTGTATGCGAAAAAGAAAGAGAAAAAATAAAAATAATCCTAGCCAACATACAGGGCCTTAAATCAAACCATTCCACGAGCAAAGTTGTATACCTGAAAGGACTCATGCAAGAAGCCGGAGCAGACTTTGCATGCCTCACGGAAACTCATCTAAAAGACCGCCAGGCGAACTGTGAAAGCTGTGAATCCTGTATTGACAAAAAAGAAACACAAATTGACAACTATAACATCCTCCGAGCCGACAGAACAGTGAGACGTAAAGGAGGATGTGCTATTTACACACGCGAAAAGCACATAGCAGAAATGGCTATAAGTACCTGAAACAACTACGTAGAATGTGAAGCAGCAAAAATGGAAAAATTAAATTTGGTACTAATTGTAATGTACAGACCCTCAAACACGCCAACCTCAAAATTTTCAGATTCCATTACAGAGGTAAGAAACCTGGTAAACGATCTACACTCTCCAACCCCAAATATTTTTCTCTGTGGAGATTTTAATTTCCCATTCATGAAATATAAAAGGATAGGAAAAAATTTATGTATACACCAGGACAAGGGGGGCACACGAGAAGACCAGGAGCAGGTGAAAATGCTACTAGCTCTAGCTGATGAATTTATGTTAACGCAAGAAATAACAGACAACACAAGAAAAAACAACTGCCTAGATTTGGTATTCACAAACAACAGTAATCTAATTGAGAAGGTAGAAATATCCCCAACTATGATATCGGACCACAACATCATTGAAATAACAACTAATATAAAGACAACAGAAAATGAAAGAACACGCACAACAAAAAAAAGCAAATTCGAAATTTTTAATTTTCACTCCAAAACTATAAACTGGGAAGATGTGACAGCCAGCATGGAAGTAATAGATTGGAAAACCATTTTCGAGGCCAAGACAACGGAGGAGATGCTAATGACGTTAGAGGAGAAGACGTTAGAAATTGTGGAAAAACATGTCCCAAAGATACAACAAAGAGGAAAGAGAAGCAGGTTCGAAAGACAAAAGAGAGCACTGTTTCGAAAGAGAAAAAGAGTGACTGCAAAACTAAGTAATTGTAAAGATAACAACATCAGAAAAATATTAAATGATAAACTGTAAAGTATCGATGTCGTCATACAGGAACTAATCGAGAAGCATACAGAAAAAGAAGAAGACGACGCTCTAGAAGCGATAAAGGCTAACTCAAAGTACTTCTATAATTTTGCAAAAAGAAAGTCGAAAAACCATGCGACTATCGGACCTTTAAAAAATGAGAACAGTGCTTTATCTGATGATCTAACAGAAGTATTTGAAATATTAAGAGCTCAGTACGAATCATCTTTCAGTATCCCAAAAACTGACAAATTGATATGCGATAGAAACGCTTTCTTTGAAGAAGAACCACAAGGGGAAAGTAGGTACCGGGTGCGGCAAAAGTAACGCCCTTTTAATAATTGTATCTTTATAGTTTTATACAGTATAATTTTTCAGTTTTATATTGTATCATTTTGTTTCTTTTATTTTTACAGAAATTCTGAATAAATATGGCCTTGCGATTGACGAGAGAACAAAGAGTGAAAGCAGTTAAACATTATTACCAAAACAATAACAATGGAGCTAAAGCCGCTCGTTTGTTATCAGAAGAATTTAACATTCGACAAGTGCAAAGCCGCAATATCACAAGTCTAATTAGGAAATTTGAAAGAACCGGAAGCGTAAGTGATGCCACAAGATCAGGGAGGCCAGTTTCAGCAACAACCTTAGAAAAGTCAGATGAATTAAGAGAATCATTGCTGCACACTCCTCAAAACTCCAGTAGACGTCTTTCTACAGAGTTGGGTATCAGTGACAGAAGTGTCCGTAGACTCTTAAAGAAAAACAAGATGAAGCCTTACATCCCTCGCGTGTTACAGAGCTTGCATGATGGAGATGCAGATACACGATTAGAGTTTAGCGAAAATTTCCTGAATAAAGTCAATGAAGATGAGACCTTTCTTGATAAGATATGGTGGTCAGATGAGGCAACATTCAAATTGAACGGGCATATCAATCGCCATAATTGTGTGTACTGGAGCGATGTTAACCCACATGTTATCTTGGAAAAAGACGTTAACCTACCAGGAGTGACAGTTTGGGCAGCCATCTCTTCCATGGGAATAATAGGCCCGATATTCTTTGATAGTACTGTTAATCAAGATAATTATTTACAAATGCTGCAAACTGAATTCTGGCCGAGAGTTAGAAATCAGAATGGAATTTACTTTCAACAGGATGGTGCGCCACCCCACTATGGGTTACTCGTTAGGGAATGGTTAAATTTAAATTTCGAAGGGAGGTGGATAGGACGACGTGGAGCAATTGAGTGGCCAGCACGATCGCCAGACCTAACACCACCTGACTTTTTCTTGTGGGGTGTACTGAAAGATCTTGTTTACAAGGTCAAACCGAAAACACTTCCTGAATTAAGACAAACAATTCGTGAAAAATTTACTACAATTAACGTAGAAATGTGTCAAAAGGTTTGTAGAAGTGTTGCTGGTAGGGTTCAGTGTTGTATTGAACACCAAGGGGAGCATTTTGAACATGATCATTAGGTTAGTAAATACTATGTATGTAGAGTACATTTTTTTAA
Organism: Bathynomus jamesi; assembly: GCA_023014485.1. Lineage (NCBI taxonomy): Eukaryota > Metazoa > Arthropoda > Malacostraca > Isopoda > Cirolanidae > Bathynomus > Bathynomus jamesi. The sequence goes on along the minus strand of JAJOZX010002800.1, from coordinate 384,015 downwards.
GGTGTATTGAGCCAACCACAAAATTAATTAAATTCCAGTTATTTTTAAGTTTTTACTGAGAAAGTACTTATTATTTTTCTTAAAATGCTGTATTTTTCTTAAAAACCTTATTAGTTCTCTTAAAATGCTGTAATTGATTTATTTCCTTCAATAAAAGAGAATAAACTAAAAATGGCGTTATTTTTGCCGCACCCGGTATAACGGATTTCGACTTTACGACAGACGATATTACACAAGCCATAGGGAAGCTAAAAACACACTCAGCGGCAGGACCGGATAAATGGAATGGCACACTGATCAAAAACTGCAAGAATGCAATCGCTGAACCCCTATACTGGATATGGAGACGATCACTAGACACGGGAGAAATACCGGGCATCCTGAAGAGCGCGAACATAGTTCCAATATATAAAGGAGGAGATCGATCCGAGGCCAAAAACTATAGGCCATTATCGCTTACATCCCATCTCACTAAAATATTTGAAAGAATAGTTAGACAGAAAATCTATGACTATTTAGAAACTCAGAAAAAATTTAATGATAACCAACACGGGTTTCGGTCAGGCAGATCATGCCTATCACAACTAATGGAACATTACAACAACATTATTGATTCACTGGAAAGTAATGAAAACTATGATGTATTATACACAGACTTTGCTAAAGCGTTTGACAAGTGTGACCACGGAATCATAATACATAAACTGAAATATATGGGAATAACAGGAAAAATAGGGAAATGGATATATAATTTCCTTAGTGAGCGGCGGCAAGTCGTTACAGTACAAGGAGTATCTTCATCAGAATCAGAGGTCCTTAGCTCAGTACCACAAGGAACAGTATTAGCTCCACTACTCTTCATAATCATGCTAACTGACATAGATGAGGAAGTTACCAGAGACAGCACAGTAACATCCTTTGCGGATGACACAAAGATCAGTAGAAAAATAAGAAACCCAGAAGACATAAGATCCCTACAAACCGACATAAACAGAATCTACAAGTGGACGGAAGACAACAATATGAAGTTTAACAGCGAGAAATTTCAGCTATTACGGTATGGAAAAAGAGAAGACCTAAAATCCATGGAATATTATATCCCAAATGGACAGGAAATTCAGAGAAATTCCAGAGCAAAAGATTTAAGGGTTGTAATGACGGATGATGCGAAATTTGAGACACAAAATAAGATAGCAGTAAACAAAGCAAAGAAAATAACGGGACAGATATTGAGAACCTTTAAACGAAGGGATAGGAATGTAATGATTCCTCTACTGTTTCAAAACCTGATAATACCCAAATTGGAATACTGCTCGGTCCTAACATTCCCATATAAAAAAGAAGACATTAGACAACTGGAAAGGATCCAGAGAAGCTTCACAACCAAGATCAATGGGTGCAAAGAACTAAATTACTGGGAAAAGTTACGAGAACTAGACCTATACACACTGGAAAGGAGAAGAGAGAGATACACCATTATTTACACTTGGAAAATAATGGAGAAACTAGTCCCTAATCTTACTCTGAACCCTACAACTCCCCAAACAACGGTGGACAGTAGAAACGGCAGACTGTGCCGTATTCCCAAATTGAAGGCGAGACAGGGCACATCCTTAACCCTGAAAGAAAATAGTTTTGTACTGAGAGGACCAAAACTGTTTAATCACTTGCTCAAAGACCTAAGAAACACAAAGGGAGTTGCAGTGGAAATCTTCAAAAGAAGACTACACGCCTGGATCAGAACAATCACCGATGAGCCGGGCGTACCTGGCAATGTGAGGTGGAGAGCGCAAGAATCAAACTCACTACTTCACCAGGTCAATTCGAGAGGAGGGGCGACAAGCTTGACCTTCGCGAAATAAGAGATCATCACACGAAACCTTTGTAAGGTTGTAAGGTAAGGTAAGGTATGTGTATATATATATGCGTATATATATGTGTGTATATATATATATATATATATATATACACACACATACTGTATATATATATATATATACATTCAACTGCAAAGAACACGCAGTATAAATAACGTAAAGAACGACGCTTGTATAGGAGATATTCCGCGCAAGACGAGAGAGAGAGAACGGAACAAATGAAAAAATGAGGTAACCACCTGGGAATCGAACCCGGGATCTTCCGATTGCCGGTCAGACGCGATACCATTACACCATGGACCTCACTCTTCCAAATGCCGTAATTCTTCTACATACTCGCAGAAACCAATGCCCCAAGGGGGCACCTCCCGCATGCCGTAACATTATATACATTCAACTGCAAAGAACACGCAGTATAAATAACGTAAAGAACGACGCTTGCATAGGAGATATTCCGCGCAAGACGAGAGAGAGAGAACGGAACAAATGAAAAAATGAGGTAACCACCTGGGAATCGAACCCGGCAATCGGAAGATCCCGGGTTCGATTCCCAGGTGGTTACCTCATTTTTTCATTTGTTCCGTTCTCTCTCTCTCGTCTTGCGCGGAATATCTCCTATGCAAGCGTCGTTCTTTACGTTATTTATACTGCGTGTTCTTTGCAGTTGAATGTATATAATGTTACGGCATGCGGGAGGTGCCCCCTTGGGGCATTGGTTTCTGCGAGTATGTAGAAGAATTACGGCATTTAGAAGAGTGAGGTCCATGGTGTAATGGTATCGCGTCTGACCGGCAATCGGAAGATCCCGGGTTCGATTCCCAGGTGGTTACCTCATTTTTTCATTTGTTCCGTTCTCTCTCTCTCGTCTTGCGCGGAATATCTCCTATACAAGCGTCGTTCTTTACGTTATTTATACTGCGTGTTCTTTGCAGTTGAATGTATATAATGTTACGGCATGCGGGAGGTGCCCCCTTGGGCATTGGTTTCTGCGAGTATGTAGAAGAATTACGGCATTTGGAAGAGTGAGGTCCATGGTGTAATGGTATCGCGTCTGACCGGCAATCGGAAGATCCCGGGTTCGATTCCCAGGTGGTTACCTCATTTTTTCATTTGTTCCGTTCTCTCTCTCGTCTTGCGCGGAATATCTCCTATACAAGCGTCGTTCTTTACGTTATTTATACTGCGTGTTCTTTGCAGTTGAATGTATATAATGTTACGGCATGCGGGAGGTGCCCCCTTGGGGCATTGGTTTCTGCGAGTATGTAGAAGAATTACGGCATTTGGAAGAGTGACGTCCATGGTGTAATGGTATCGCGTCTGACCGGCAATCGGAAGATCCCGGGTTCGATTCCCAGGTGGTTACCTCATTTTTTCATTTGTTCCGTTCTCTCTCTCGTCTTGCGCGGAATATCTCCTATACAAGCGTCGTTCTTTACGATATATATATATATATATATATACACAATAAAGGGAAAGATAAAAATAAAAAAAATTAAACATTAAAGGATTGTGGGAGGAGCATACAAATTTGTAAGGAAAAACTACCGATTTTTAGCACAAGATCAAATGAATTGTTTCCAACCAATGTTATAGATTTAAAAAAAAATGCAAATTTATACTGGAAATCTGCCCGGGTGTTAGCACTCTGCACTTCTTGTTTAAGTTCGATATATATGTATAACAATAAATTGAAAAAATAAAAGTTATTAGAGTAGCATACACGTTTACCAAAGATTTAGCGTTCTACCCTTCTTATCTAAATCTGTGCTGAAGGAATTCAAAACAACAGGATCGAGTTGAAAAAGACATTTGCTTATGTTGAAGTTATTTGTAAGTTGGATAATGGCAGACGCAAGAATATTTCTATTAACAATGTTGCTAGAGTGAAATAAAACGGAAGCATTATTCCAATCAAGACAGTGGGATAATTCTGACAAATGGACAAAAAGGGCATTGGACGACTGTCCTGTTCTAACGGAATATTGATGCTGTTTTATACGTGTGTGCAAATCCTTTCCCGTCTGACCTTTGTAAAAGGAATGACATTGTTTACAACTAATTTTATAGATAATGCCTGAATTATTGGTAGGGCTATTTTTTACTATGATATTTTTCACAATATTGTTATATGAAAATACTACATTAATATCCAAAAGTTTAAGTACATTAGCAATGCCTAAAAAGCCCGGGAAAAATGGAAGTACTAAAATATTCTTTGACAAAATGCGAGTGTTATTATTCACACGATAGAAAGTTCGTTTTGCCTTGTTGAGACAAGATTCCATAAACGCAGATGGATAACACAGATCACGTCCATTACCGTTGATTTTTTCCAATTCGGCATCGATGTATTCCGGACTGGCGATCCAAGGGTGCGGAGAAACATTGAAGAAAAAATGGCCTTCTTAGTGGGGGTGTCATGTCCCGAGTATCTGGCCCATGAATCGTGACCTGGATAACTCCTTCAGTTAAATGATCAAGTCCCTCCATTAAGTTTACTTTAGAAGTGGAACAAGACAACTCAATCCCGTTTTTGGATGTGCGTGTACATAGAGAAAGCCCAGGTTTTAAGTTTAGTATCTATCGGAAAAAAAAAAAAAAAATTCCTACGTACACTTTTACTCGGGCGAAAGTCCGCATCACCGAAGTAATATAAGCAAGTTTACACTCACACTCATTCTCACTCACACACACACACTCGCTTTCCACCTCCAAGAGCAGATCTCATCACGTCAAACGCCCTCCGGCTTCCCGCCGGAGGAGCGGCCTGCTGCTTCCCTCAAGGCCTACGATCTATCATCAAGTAATACCTTCTACAGACCGCCTGCAGAAGCAATCCTTGGAAGCCTAACCAGAATCCCTTCGGGCCTACGTTCTACAAGGTCAGCCTTCAAGTTTCTCTACCGTCTACGAGAGACATTCAGCACCTCAGGCCTACGTCTGCAAGATCATTTGTAGGCCATCCTGCACCTCTAGAAGTAACATCACCTCAGGCCTACGTTCTACAAAGCCTACATCAAGTACCTCCATCATCTCGAGAGGCTTAACAGACGACAACTCGAGCCAACAGTAATAGGTTCCTCCTCAACCCGCCTTCAGCAGAGTTTCCATCGTCCCGGTAAGACAAGTGCATCCTTTTCTAAGTACTCTCGTGAAGCCTACATTAGCCTACCGCTGAACGGTAGACTATACCCCAAGTGTAATTAAGCGTTCCAACTGACTCTCGTTAAAGAATGCAGTAGACCTATTATCCAATTCAAGCGTCATTCCGAAACCGTAATTCCGCGTATCATCCGCTATTGTGTCAATTCATATATTTATGTGATAACTAAATATTCTCTTGTCGTAATCACTTAGCATCACATAATGGCCTGATTTATACATGAATTTGTGTAACCATTGTCAAGCATTCAATCCATTATTATTGGGCCGCATCATTCATTTTGTGTCATTACTTGGCCCATTCAATCATCTAGCCTACTTAATCAGAGTGTCACGCACACACAGTTCTGCATTATTTATATCATTTACTAGGCCCATTCAATGTTCCATTTTGCATGCCATTTACATACCATCAATGAATGTATTACGTGTCAGTTTAAGTTATTAACCATTCATCTTATTAGCTAATTTCCATGTCATCAGCATAACGTAAAGGCTAGCCATAATCACTGTCAATCCTTTGTTAATTACCGTGAATAAATAAACATCTATATTTTCAATTTTCATAATAAAACTAGGTGTGTGTGTGTGTGTGTGAATATATATATGTGTGTGTATATACACAGTGGTGAGCTGCCAAAATTTTAACCACCGGGTTCTGTATAAAAAATTCTGAATTCGGCAATAAAAAATTGATAACCCTTCCCACCCCACCCTTTCGCAATTTCAATTAAATTAATTATCTCGCTATTTGCCTTTTTCAAGTGTCTGCATTTTATGATTCAGCTAGGTATTAATAACTGCATGACAATTAATTAGTATAGTTAATTAGAGAAATAGACGTTTCTAATGAAATCAGAAAAGAAGAATTATTTAATAAAAACCGATGAATCATAAGTATTATCTACATAGTTAAAATTAAATTGCTCACTCAACTTTAGCAATAATGAATTATTAGGCAAAACATAAATATCAGTACATCTATGCTTTAAAATTTTTTTTTTTTTAAATTTAAACATTTTTACGTACCTTAATATTACTTATTATGGTAATAATTTCCACCCGTCTTAGCCAATCAAGGCATGTGGGCTGAGTCATTCGTCTATGGCATGATTGACGTCATAACTTTTCTGAGAAAGTCTCCACTGAGAGCTAAGAGTCTGAGAGCTCTCTTCAGCGTCCAGCAAAAAAGTTAACAACCGGTTCTTATTTTCAAAAAGATTTTAACAACCGGTTCGCGCGAACCGGTGCGAACCGGGTCCAGCTCACCACGGTGTATATATATATATATATATATATATATATATATATATATATATATATATATATATGTGTGTGTGTGTGTGTGTGTGTGTGTATATATATATATATATATATGTGTGTGTGTGTGTGTGTGTGTATATATATATATATATATATTAGTGATGTAGGTCACATCCGCACATTTTCTCGCATCCGCATCCGCGTCCGCATCCGCACTTTGGACTGCGGATGTCGTGCGGATGTGAACCGTTGAGATAAAACGTCATTAATAAGCGGAAATGATCAACTTCTACTATATTAATAGAACTAGTTCATTGTGCGCAAAAGTGATGCAAGCGACAAGACGAGAGGCTGTTCTTGTATGAAGTTACTCTCTTGCAACCTACTTAGATCCACGTTACAAAGCTAAGTTATTTTCACCTAGTACATTAGAACGAGTTAAATCATCACTTGGCAAAGCAGTTGAAGAGCTTCAATCTCTTGAATCTGTCGCTTCGCCACCCACCAAAAGAATAAAAGTTTCAGTGACAGAACCAACACCTTCAACAAGCAAATCTATCACAGAATCTGTCTCTCAGTTTCTTGAGTCAAGCAGCAATGACGAGACCTACGCGATGTCAAAAGATGTAGTAAAAATGATCGAGAGCTATCACCAAGAAAAACGCCTGGCTGCATGTGACAATCCTATTAGTTGGTGGAAAAATATGCAGAATATCTATCCATACTTGAGTAAACTTGCAAGGAAACATTTAGCCTGTCCTCCAACAAACGTACCAAGCGAGAGATTATTTAGCAGTGCTGGATTAATATATGATGAAAAGAGAAACAGACTGGCAGCAGAAAAGGCAGAAAAATTAATGTTCCTTAAGCATACCTTCCTATAATTAAGTTTGAACATTAAACGATGAACATCTTAGTTTACTTTATTTAATTACTCATTTATAAATATGCCTAATAAAACTTTAAACGTAATATAAATAGTTATCAAGCTAATTAAAGATCTCTTTCTATAAGGGTGGAGGTTGGGGAAAGAGGTCGGTGGGGTGCATTTGAGTTGGGTTCACGTCCCGCATCCTGGTAACACAATTATGGTTTCGAATTGTGGCTGAAACTCAACAAAATATAACGAATTTATTTGCAGACGAATTCACTAATTGATTTCTATATTAGTTAGATGCTTGATATTATTTTATATGTTCAGAGAAAAGTACAGCAATTATTGTACAATTAATCAATTATACTACATTATAGCTACAGCTCTCTCTATATAATAACTTATTATATATGTTAAACACAGCAAATCTCGAATATATCCTAAAAAATAACGAAAATGTAGACATCCGCATCCGCATCCGCATCCGCGGATGTTCAAATCAAACATCCTCATCCGCATCCGCATCCGCGGATGTGAAAAAAATGACATCCGCTACATCACTAATATATATATATATATATATATATATATATATTATATATATATATATATGAGGGGTCGCGCGTCTTAAGGTACCTAAGCGCCACCACAGGCAAAAACGTGTTTTTGATGGATATCACTATTTTCACCCTTCCTCTATCGCGTGGTTTGGGTTATAATGACCTTACGACACTAGAAGTATGGTTGAAAACCTTATGAAGCGAATTATTTTTTTCACCTCTATCGCCAGCCAAACGTTCACCCAAGGTTCGGCATAATAAAAAAAATATATATATATATAACCTTACCTTACCTTACAAAGGTTCCGCGCGATGATTTCTCATTTCGCGAAGGTCAAGCTTGTCGCCCCTCCTCTCGAGTTGGCCTGGTGAAGTAGTGAGTTGGATTCTTGCGCTCTCCACCTCACATAGCCAGGTACGCCCGGCTCATCGGGGATTGTTCTGAGCCAGGCGTCAAGTCTTCTTTTGAAGATTTCCACTGCAACTCCCTTCGTGTTTCTTAGGTCTTTGGGCAACTGATTAAACAGTTTTGGTCCTCTCACTACAAAACTATTTTCTTTCAGGGTTAAGGATGTTCCCTGTCTCGCCTTCAATTTGGGAATACGACACAGTCTACCGCTTCTACTTTCCATTGTTGTTTGGGGAGTTATGGGATTCAGAGTAAGATTAGGGACTAGTTTCTCCATTATTTTCCAAGTGTAAATAATGGTGTATCTCTCTCTTCTCCTTTCCAGTGAATATAGGCAGTGGCGGTTCCTCATATGGGCAATATGGGCAGCCGCACAGGGCGGCATTTGTGGAGGGGCGGCATGAGCGCCTGCAAAAAAAATAAAAATAAAAATAAGAATAAATAAATAAAGAAATAAATAAAAATAGTTTATTTATGGCAGTTGTGCAATTTAATTTGTATTTTTCCTGTTCATAGTATCATAATTACATTCTCTTAAGTGAGTTAAGTTATTCTATTTACGTGATGAAGGATTTGTAAAATTCAGAAATTTGAGTCTTTGTTTTGGTTCTGAAGTTCCAACAATTAGTCCAATAAAAAGTTATTTTGTGAAAGAGTTATGTCTGTCCTTTATTTTGGGGGGATTCGAATGTGTGTGTGTTGGCGAACAGGGGGGGGGCGCTGAAGGTGAGGTTCGCCCAGGGCGTCATGTAAGCTAGGACCGCCACTGAATATAGGTCTAGTTCTCGTAACCTTTCCCAGTAATTTAGTTCTTTGCACCCATTGATCTTGGCTGTGAAGCTTCTTTGGATCCCCTCCAGCTGTCTAATGTCTTCTTTTTTATATGGGGAAGTTAGGACCGAGCAGTATTCTAATTTGGGTATGATCAGGGTTTTCAGTAGAGGAATCATTACATTCCTATCCCTTCGTTTAAAGGTTCTCAATATCTGACCCGTTATTCTCTTTGCTCTGTTTACTGCTATCTTTTTGTGTTTCAAATTTCGCATCATCTGTCATTACAACCCCTAAATCTTTTGCTCTGGAATTTCTCTGAATTTCCTGTCCATTTGGGGTATAATATTCCATGCACTTTAGGTCTTCTCTTTTTCCGTACCGTAATAGCTGAAATTTCTCGGTGTTAAACTTCATATTGTTGTCTTCAGTCCACTTGTAGATTTTGTTTATGTCGATTTGTAGAGATCCTATGTCTTCTGGGTTTCTTATTTTTCTACTGATTTTTGTGTCATCCGCAAAGGATGTTACTGTGCTGTCTCTGGTAACGTCCTCATCTATGTCAGTTAGCATGATTACGAAGAGTAGTGGAGCTAATACTGTTCCTTGTGGTACTGAGCTGAGGACCTCTGATTCTGATGAAGATACTCCTTGTACTGTAACGACTTGCCTCCGCTCACTAAGGAAATTATATACCCATTTCCCTACTTTTCCTGTTATTCCCATATATTTCAGTTTATGTATTATGATTCCGTGGTCACACTTGTCGAACGCTTTAGCAAAGTCTGTGTATAGTACATCATAGTTTTCATTACTTTCAAGTGAATTAATAAATATATAATATAAAATATTAAAATCTATTCGAAAAACTCATCAACATCTTCATTAACATACTTTGAACTCTAATTTAGCCAAAAATGAACGTTCTAGCTCAATTAATAACAGAGATACTATTGCCAGAATATTGCTGAACTTTGGAGGCGATTTCTGATGAATTTTAATTTTAGCGCTCAGGTACCTTAAGACGCGGGACCCCATATATATATATATATATATATATATATATATATATATATATATATATATATATAATATATATATATATATATTTAAAGGGACGAAAAAGTGGGACCCCTTTCGGCGTTCCCACCCATCGCCACCCCCAACCAGCCCCCACGAGCTACGCTCCCCCGCAAGCCGTTACAGATACAATGGGTCGTCTGCTGTAAATCTTGTAGAAAATCCTCTGTTATGTTTCATATTCGACAAAGTAGATCATATTAGGTCAGACCTTCTTGTATCTGTCTGTTATGATTTTTATGATTCAGAAGAAATAGAACATGCGAGGGTACAGTTAAACACCCTGTTCGGTGCTTCCCTCCCAACTCGTAGAGGTAATTCTAAAAACGAGAATACCCTGAAAGACATTATAAATAAAGTGTCGACCCTCCGGGATAATGAGAATAATATTACCTTTTACGTTACTAACTTCCATAGAATACCGGTAATCTCTATGGGTGACGTAAACGTCTCGATGCTCCTCAAACAGTATAATGAGGTACAAAAGTCGATAGTTGAACTGAAACACCAACACGTGGTGTCAAATCAGAAAAACGCGATTTCGATAGAACAGTTCCGGTCAGAGTTAGATGCGTTGAAAGAGACGCTCCTCCCAAAGCCCAGTTACTCGGAAGTAGTTCAGCAAGCCAGATCTCCAAGAAGCGCGTCGGGCAGCGAGGGAAACGAAATCCCCGCCTCCAACTCACCCCCTGAAGGTGGGGTGGAAACGCAGCATGCAGGGGTAGCGGTCAATCCCCCTCTCGTTCAGGAAAGGACTCTTGCTCCCGATCTCACAATGAGGAACAGGGACGGTCCAATGCCGAGAGTCGAGGCATCATTGCCCTCTTCCTTGCCTCCCACTGTAGAGGAGAGGTGTTCGATTATGCCTCGCTCGGTACGCAGTTTCCTCCCCTCCCACCGAAGAAGGAGAGGCACGCGCGGCCGTCAGGGTATAAACACCGCTAACAGACCCTCACCAAGCCACAGAGTAAGGGAGGGGCCTCCTATCCCCCAAAGGTTGTGCCACCCATCCCCCAGGCAGGCGAACCCTGCCTCAGGGAGATCGAGGGAGCAGGACGGGTGGGTAACTGTTAATAGGCGCCCGTCCCAAAGGTCTCCTCAACCGGTCTCCGCGACGAGGCCACCGATGGAGAATCTCACCCTATTTGTGTCGCGAATTCAGCTCTCGAACGAGGCAAGCGATATTCGACACATGATAGAAGAAATCATTGGTGAACACAGTATAGTGATAGTTAATAAACTAAACACGAAATCTCCGTATTATAACTCTTTTAAAGTAATAATTAAAGTGTAATTAAAGGTGTAAATGCGCATTTCAACCCGTATAATATGAGTCAATGATCAGACTGTATTATTGTTAAGGAGTTTATTCACTTTTCCAGGAGATTTGATAACAGGCAAAATAATAATAATAATAATAATAATAATAATAATAATAATAGGCGCCCTAACGGTAATGCCTGAAAGTTGTACTGTGTATAATAATACATAAATATGTGTAGAAGTCGGGGTCAGTATAAGGCGGCCATAAGGCGATGTAAACAGGAAGAAGAGTCTATTCGAGCATCAAAAGCCTGTGAAGCTCGCATAAATAACGATAATAACAAATTTTGGAAATTTGTTAAGAATCAAACGGGTGTCAAAAATGTCCTCCCTCCGACAATCGATGGGGTGTCGGGGGAGGATGAAATTGCAAAGCTGTAGAAAAACCACTACTCTAACATTCTTAATTATGTGAGTAGGGATAATCTTAAGATAGATTGCAGCGAAACGATTGTGGGAGGGACAAGGGAAAATATTTTGTTATCATTTTCTGAAGTAAAGAGGTTAATTAAAGAGTTAAAGACTGGTTCTGCGTCAGGGGTAGATGACTTATCGAATGAACACTTAAAATATGCAAATGACGTAGTATGTCTGCATATATCATTGCTTGCTCATAGCTATATCCCTGCAGAGTTCATGAGGGTATATACTGTATCTTGCTCCTGGTCAAAAATAAGTACGAAGACATTCTGTCCAGCAATAATTACAGGCCTATTGCTGTCGCCTCCTGCTTCTCGAAACTACTAGAAAAACTCTTGTTACTCCGATTAAATGATTTCCTATGGACAGCTCTTAATCAGTTTGGCTTTAAAAGGTCCCACTCAACTGACCTGTGTATCTATGCACTTAAAGAAACAATATCTAAATACATTGACAGTAATTCAACCATTTATAGCTGTTTCCTTGAAATAAGTAAGGCATATGATAGGGTGAACCACAATATTTTATTTGCAAAACTAGAAGACAGGAAGGTTCCCATGTACATATTAAATTTATTGAAATTTTGGTATTCCCACCAATCTTTCACTGTTAGGTGGGGCAATGTACTATCCGAGTGTTTTGGCTCCTCTTGCGGGGTGAGACAAGGTTCCTTGCTCTCCCCTATGCTGTTTAATGTGTATATTGACGGATTAATTGCTTCACTTAATGAGGCAACAGTAGGATGTTGTATAGATAACACAAGGATAAATAACTTAGTTTATGCCGATGATATGATGTTAATAAGTCCCTCTGTTAAAGGTCTGGATCGGCTACTAAATGTCTGCGAAGTGTATTCGCAGAAACATGATATTCTTTTTAATGTGACAAAAACTAAGGTCATGCAATTTCATCCTAAAAGCTGTAATCAGCCTGCTGATATAAGGTTTAAAATGAATGGTGAAGTAATTGAAGAAGTACAAGAGTTTAAGTATTTGGGTCAAACTATTCCAGCTCCTTGAGTGATGACTCGGATATAAGAAAACAATCTCGAAGCCTGTGTGCTAAAGCGAATATGACCATAAGGAACTTTCGTTTCTGTACAAGTAAAGCTAAAGACACACTCTTTCGTACTTTCTGCAGTAATATATACGGTCAGCAACTCTGGGTGAATTATAAAAAAGGTTCTGGCAGAATCCTAAATTTGCTGTACAACAGGTCGTTTAGACTCTTACATAAATTACCCCCTAGATGCTCAGCTTCGCAAATGTTTGCTACCCGCAATGTCCCGAGCTTCCCGGAGGTAACAAGACGTGCTCAACACAGTCTAATGCAAAGAATTAAAACATCAACCAACCCGATCTTCCAAGCTATCCATGAGTCCTGCCATTTATCCTCTAAGCCAGTGGTTCCCAACCTTTTCACCACAAAGGACCCCTTTTATTTTTATTTTTTTCCCACGGACCCCATGTTTTTGAAAGATTCCGTCTACCAAACAAACTGTTTTTATTAACTAATAATTAACTCGTTTTCTCATTTTTCACTATCAAATAAAGGACATATAAGTGAGTATGCAATTAAAATACAGCGTATTAAAAAAGTATTAATAATTCCAGCCAAGAGCAAGGAAACTTGGGTAAATGTACGATTTCCATTGGAGCCTCTCGAAATATTGAAAGCTCACGGACCCCCAGTACTACCTTCGCGGACCCCCAGGGGTCCGGGGACCCCAGGTTGGGAACCACTGCTCTAAGCTATGGATTTCTTGGTACGAAAACGTCTGTCTGTAGCTCCACTTAATAACTTCGACAGTGCAGTATTATTTCTAATCACTTGTATATATTTCTATCCTTAGTATATGAACTGTCATTCTATTAATAATATTTGTCATATGGACTATAGTCTGCCAATAAAACTTTTCATTTTCATATATATATATATATATATATATATATATATATATATATATATATATATATATCGGGTGGCCACAAAAAAACTTTACTTAATTCAAAGTTTAATAACTGCAACAATTCAAAACTTATGCGATTGAGCTTTGGCAAACATTAACAGTTGGTTATAATCTATAATTACTGGAATTTTCAAATATGTAGGTTCTATAGTTTTGTTACAGTGAACAATTTAAAAGCATATGTCTAAAAATAGCATGCCGAAGAAAATGAATTTGAACTTAACAAAATTTACTTAAACAAATGGTCAATGTGACCACCTCCCTGTTGGTAAACTGCCCTCAATCGCTTCTTCCACGAGGAGCTGCA
>JAJOZX010002800.1:355000-365000 GCA_023014485.1 Bathynomus jamesi | reverse complement strand
TCGAGGAGGGGGCAGAGGCCCCTTGCCTCCTTAATTTTTAGATTGCGGCCTGAGCCATGGTCGAAAGAGGTCGAACCTCTACCCCTGTAAATTCAGAGCACGACCTGTAAATTTTTAGAAGTAAATTACATTGAGAGAGACTTTTTATTTTCCCGTGCGAGTTGGGCTCTCTCCAGAAGAACTTAGAAAAGACGATAAGTTATGAAAGAAAAGTCGATAATTTTAGTATCAGAGAAAGTATCAGAGTATTATAGAAAGAGAAGAATTAAAAACTTTCAACCCTTAGCGAGAGAAAAGAATTAGAATGTTATAGAAGAAAACTATCGCGAGAAATATCCGTTGCTGCCTCCTAACCAGAAGCCCCGTCGACCCCGAACCACCGCAGGGCTATAAAAGGAGGGGTTAACATATATATATATATATATATATACAGGGCGTCCCAAAAAAATGTATACACACTTTAAATAATTATAAAGGCAGTGTTTATTAAAATACATTTCATTTTCAAAATGTAATAGAATCTACAGACATTATTTAATTGTTTTGTCAACGCCTGTTTTCAAACTGACGTCCGTTCTGGTCCAGGCACTGCTGATAACGCGAAGCAATGGAATCGCAAACATCACGAAACATTTCGTTTGGTATTTGTGTGCATTCTCGTTCAATGGCTGCTCTCAATTCAGCGACTGTTGCAGGTTTTATAGCGTAGACTTTGTCTTTTAAGTATCCCCATAACAAAAAGTCTAGTGGTGTGAGGTCTGGTGAACGCGGAGGGTATTCTACGAAACCCCTTCGTCCAATCCACATCCACATCGTGCCAAGTACCACTCGCAATACTCCACTCTTCGGTCCGGATCATCTTCATTAATAGCATGGACTAATCTTGGAATGTAACTTTTCCATTGACAGCGCTTCAAAATGCGTTGGGCAGACGATTCTGAAATTCCTACCTCACGACTCGCTTGCCGCACAGATTTTATTGGACTTTGGTGATACGTTTCCAGTACTCTTTCTTGCTTTGTGGGGCTTGTCGATGTCCGTGGTCTTCCGGAACGCTTCTTGTGGACATTCTGAACAGTTCCATCGGCTTCAAACTTATCTCTAATTCGAGTGATGGTAAGTCGCGTTGGTGGATCTGTTTGAAACTCCCTCCTAAACTGTCTTTGCATTTCAACTGCGTTTTCACACTTCCAGTGGCATTTTAGAATGAATTTCCTTTGTTCAAAGCTTAGTCTGACTGCCATTATTAATTCTAATGGGTTTAACTTGGAAAGAAAGAAACATCAATTGAGCTATCAGCTGTTAAAGTGTGTATACATTTTTTTGGGACGCCCTGTATATATATATATATATATATATATATGTGTGTGTATATATATATATATATAACGTAAAGAACGACGCTTGTATAGGAGATATTCCGCGCAAGACGAGAGAGAGAAAACGGAACAAATGAAAATATGAAGTAACCACCTGGGAATCGAACCCGGGATCTTCCGATTGCCGGTCAGACGCGATACCATTACACCATGGACTTCACTCTTCCAAATGCCGTAATTCCTCTACATACTCGCAGAAACCAATGCCCCAAGGGGGCACCTCCCGCATGCCGTAACATTATATACATTCAACTGCAAAGAACACGCAGTATAAATAACGTAAAGAACGACGCTTGTATAGGAGATATTCCGCGCAAGATGAGAGAGAGAAAACGGAACAAATGAAAAAATGAAGTAACCACCTGGGAATCGAACCCGGGATCTTCCGATTGCCGGTCAGACGCGATACCATTACACCATGGACTTCACTCTTCCAAATGCCGTAATTCCTCTACATACTCGCAGAAACCAATGCCCCAAGGGGGCACCTCCCGCATGCCGTAACATTATATACATTCAACTGCAAAGAACACGCAGTATAAATAACGTAAAGAACGACGCTTGTATAGGAGATATTCCGCGCAAGACGAGAGAGAGAAAACGGAACAAATGAAAAAATGAAGTAACCACCTGGGAATCGAACCCGGGATCTTCCGATTGCCGGTCAGACGCGATACCATTACACCATGGACTTCACTCTTCCATGGGGTTTTCTTTACCGTCACGAGCTATGGAGATTTCAGCGCTTGGACTTTTTTATTACACTTTTCGCTTCACGCCTTAGAGATATGTAGTTGTTTCGTAACCACAAATTGTCTTTATCGCACTTATGTAGCCCATAAGCCCTATCCCTACTCTTTATAATGTGTCCTACTCTAGAAGTAAACCACAAGGGCTTGTTATTTACTTTCGCACGCTTAATTTTGTACGGTACACATTCCTTATTTATAGTCCTAAATATTGTTTCAAACCTGTTGTAGGTAACCTACTGGAATCAATAATTAATTAGGGATCGTATAGTCGAACACTTAAAATTTCAAAACTTAGTTAGAAATACGCAGCACGGTTTTAGGCGAAACAAATCTTGCTTAACTAATCTTTTAGAATTTTTTCAAAGCGTGGTTCACGTTTACGATAGTCATCGGGCGGTTGATGTAGTGCATTTAGATTTTTAAAAGCGTTTGACACCGTAACGCACAAAAGACTCATTGAAAAAACTAAGGCTCATGGAATCAAGGGTATAGTAATAAATTGGATAGAAGAGTGGTTGCGAGGCAGGAAAGAGAGGGTGGTCGTTGATGGAGCGGAGTCGTGTTGAGCTAATGTAGCGAGTGGCGTTCCTCAGGGTTCTGTATTGGGCCCCTTGCTTTTTCTTATATATATTAACGATTTAGATGTCGGCCTAGTCAGTACAATTTCAAAGTTTGCAGATGACACGAAGCTGGGTGGTAGGGCGATTAATGACGAAGATAGAGGTAAAATCCAGGAAGATCTGAATAAAATCGTTGATTGGTCAGTCACATGGCAAATGAGATTTAACGTCGATAAGTGCAAAATTTTACATATAGGTTCGCGTAACGGTAATTTTGCGTATAGTATGTCAGGGAAGGAGTTAACAAGCGTAAAGCAGGAAAAAGATTTAGGAGTTATAGTCACTGGTGATTTAAAAATAGCGAAAGAAAGTACAGGAGCGGTCAATAAAGCGAACAAAGTGTTAGGTATTATAACTCCGAATGTTGAGTACAAATCCAGGTTTTCAAAATTAAGAATGGGTTCGATAACGTAGAGAGAGATAGCTTTTTCGAAATATCTCAATATAATAGCACTAGAAATAAC
This sequence comes from Bathynomus jamesi, assembly GCA_023014485.1. Lineage (NCBI taxonomy): Eukaryota > Metazoa > Arthropoda > Malacostraca > Isopoda > Cirolanidae > Bathynomus > Bathynomus jamesi. The sequence goes on along the minus strand of JAJOZX010002800.1, from coordinate 361,785 downwards.
GGGTGTAAGTTGACAAGTAGAATGTTCGAGACAGCAGTTGCCAAAAACTTTTTTACGCATAGAATAGTAAATAGCTGGAATAGTTTGCCGGTAGAAGTAATTAGTAGCGCGTCTATAAACATGTTTAAAAATCGATTAGATGCATATGTTGATAGATTGGGTATAGTTAAAGGTAGTAAAATTAAGGCTTTGTGGTTCGGAACCCACGTAAAATTGTAGGTCCCCTCCGCCATCACGGACGACATGCACAATACACAATTACGAAAACAGTTAGGTAGACCAGCCATGAGTGGATCCTAGGGTCTTTGTTGGTCTGAAACATTATAACATTATTATAACATATATATATATATATATATATATATATATATATATATATATATATATTATATATATATGATACACACAGACAGTGCATGGAACAAGTAACTCTTCTGGGATAATTAAATCCACTATAGTCCGAATAAGTAATGGTAAATGACAAATACCATAGTTTTTCTTTTTCATGATGCTAGCCCGACGTGGGCAACGGGTCACTCGCAAAGAGGTCCCATAAATATAGCTTCCCTCCCCAGCTATCTGCAAAGCAGACAGGATCCAGCTTTGGGACATGGATCTAGGGTTTAAAGCAGCCTAGCCCTGCTACATTTAGAACCTCAATATAAGCAAAAGACTCGCTACCTTCACGTTAGATTGAATACATCAAAGAAAAAGGGGTAACTATTATATTTTAGCCAAAAACCAAAACTTAAACCTCAACTGGTAGAATTGAGCGTCCACTTTTCAAGGCACATAACATGTCCGTTTCAAGATGGGAATGAACTCAGAATGATCCCCTGAGTTTTTTATGATCCAAAATTGGATCGCGTACTCCAAATGGGGTCTAACTAATGATTTATAAAGAGGAACTATAATATCGCGCGATTTGTACTTAAAATTCCAAGCGATAAAACCTAACACTTTGTTCGCTTTATTGACCGCTGCTGTACTTTCTTTGGCTACTTTAAATCACCAGTAACTATAACTCCTAAATCCTTTTCCTGCTCAACTCTTATCGACTCTTTCCCTGACATACTATACGCAAAATTACCGTTACGCGAACCTATATGTAAAATTTTGCACTTATTGACGTTAAATCTCATTTGCCATGTGACTGACCAATCAACGATTTTATTAAGATCATTCTGGATTTTACCTCTATCTTCGTCTTTAATCGCCCTACCACCCAGCTTCGTGTCATCCGCAAACTTTGAAACTGTACTGACTAGGCCGAATCTAAATCGTCAATATATATAAGAAAAAGCAAGGGGCCCAATACAGAACCCTGAGGAACGCCAATCGCTACATTAGCCCAACACGACTCCGCTCCATCAACGACCACCCTCTGTTTCCTACCTCGCAACCACTCTTATATCCAATTTATTACTACATCCCTGATTTTATGAGCCTTAGTTTTCTCAATGAGTCCTTTGTGCGTTACAATGTCAAACGCTTTTTGAAAATCTAAATACACTACATCAACCGCCCGATGACTATCGTAAACGTGAACCACGCTTTGAAAAAATTCTAAAAGATTAGTTAAGCAAGATTTGTTTCGCCTAAAAAAGTGCTGCTTATTTCTAACTAAGTTATGCAATTCTAAGTGTTCGACTATACGATCCCTAATTATTGATTCCAGTAGCTTACCTACAACAGACGTTAAACTGATTGGCCTATAATTTCCCGCCGCACCTTTATCGCCTTTCTTAAAGATAGGTTTTACGTTTGCTAACTTGAAATTAGCGGCAAAACAATGCTATATTTTAATTCTTTTAGTTGTATGAGATATATGGAATCCAGTCCCGGTGATTTACGCATTTTCATTTTATCAATATAGCGCATTACCTCCCCTTCACCAACCACAATATTATCCAAAATATTACCATTATCAAAAGGTATTATGTCTATGACCGTAGGGATATTCGTTACATCTTCTATAGTAAAAACTGACGTAAAGAATTCGTTTAGCAAGGTAGCCATTTCCTTGTTTTCAGAAACTAGATCTCCGTTAACATTTTTCAACGGCCTCAAGACACTTTTTACTGGATTTCTATTGTTGAAGTATTGAAAAAAATCGCTTGGGGTTTTCTTTACCGTCAAGAGCAATGGAGATTTCAAATTCGCGCTTGGACATTTTTATTACATTTTTCACTTCACGCCTTAGAGATATGTAGTTGTTTCGTAACACCAAATTGTCTTTATCACACTTATGTAGCCTATAAGCCCTATCTCTAATCTTTATAATGTCTCCTAATCTAGAAGTAAACCACAAGGGCTTGTTATTTACTTTCGCACGCTTAATTTTGTACGGTACACATTCCTCATTTATAATCCTAAATATTGTTTCAAACGATTCCCACATTAGTTTTGCGTTGGAGTTCCCCATTACGTTTTCCCATTTGACGTGTGACAATTTATTTCGAAATTTACAAAACTCTGCGAGCTGGAAGTTAGGAATTTTAGTCGAGTTAGTTGGTTTCGAGTGACTTACTGAGAGGACAAACTCTACCATATTGTGATCGCTATTCCTTAACGGTTCTATTACTTGAAAATTAGTGATTAGCCTATTATCCGTAGTTATTACTAAATCTAAAATACTGTCCAACCTCGTAGGTTCCCCAACCTTTTGAATAAGAAAGCTATCCTCGAGAAAATTAACTAAACGATTACCTTCCGCGTCTCCCTGCATTGTATCGTAATTCACGTTGGCGCAATTAAAGTCACCTATAACTAAAGCCTGCTCACTACCTATTATTCTCTTTAGTTCACGATATAACGCTTCTTCCGTATCAGCTGTTTGATTAGGTGGCCTATATATAACTTCAACAACACGTTTGAAATCGTTCAATTTAAGTTCTGCTATAGTCGAATCTATCGGTTCTGGAATTTTGTGCTTTATTTATATAACGTTCGCAATATTATCTTTGATATACAACATAACACCACATCCTCACCTACCTATTCTGTTTTTAACAAAAAGTCTATAACCTCTAATTTGATACTCCCCTACAAAGTCACGTGTTTCAGTTCTAAGCCACGATTTATTTATTGCAATTAAATCATAGTAATTACAGGGAATTAAAGAAAAAAAATCGTTTATTTTATTTCGTAGGCTACGAGCATTTAAGGATAGAACCTTCAAATTGTTTGTAATTGCGACACCTTCGCGAGCGCAGGGCAAATTTGTGGAAATTACGCTGGGACCGTTCGAGTTGCGGCAGCCTGAAAAGAAGAGAGTATTATGAAATAGTCTTCCTAAGCGCGCAGCTCCAACGTCATTAAGATGAAGTCCATCTCCGAGGAACAAGTCCCTCCTTGCCGTAGAAACTGTTCCAAAAATTTGCAAAATTTCTCCTTCCTGTTGACAAAGAGACTTTAGATTATTGTTAATATAGGTCGCCTTGCTGTAGAAATCGTTACGTTGGATAATTCGAGGAAGTATACCTGTTAAAACAATCTTATTTGTTTTTTCCTTTAATCGCTCTAGTAAGTCCCTGTACCTAGCCAGCAGTTCTTCCGATCTAGAATTTAAAACGTTATTAGTACCGACATGAATAACATACAGTACGTTGTGTCTTCAGAGGTACCGTCTGTAAAGTGGTCAACATTATTAGTTATATCCTCCACCCTTGCACCAGGGTAGCAGTAACAACACCTACGACGAGGGTTTCTCCCTCAGAATTCCTCGAGCTACCCTCGAACAATGGAATCGCCAATTAGTCGTATTTCCGGTTCATCAGCATCTTCGAAACCTAAAACAGAAAATTAATTGTTTGTTATTTCTGGTAGACAAGTCTTAAGTTCCCTCAATGGGGCTCCATTACGCACTCGAACGAATCTTAGGTTTCTTCAATGGGGCTCCATTACGCACTCGAACGAAGGGTTGAGAACTAGTGGAAGAGAGAGGGCTGTTAGTACTATTTATATTATTTATATTATTAGTATATATATATATATATATATATATATATATTATATATAATATATATTATATATATATATATATACACACAGATATACTAATAATATAAATATATATATATATATATATATATATATATATCCAGAGAAATGGGACCCAAAAGAAACCCCTGTAACTCTTAAAGTATAAGTCCTTTTATAAAATCATACGCATCATTCGAAAGAGGATAGTTACAAGTTTGTACAGGATTGTATAGGTTTTGACAATACAAGACAAGATAAGATACAAAACAAAATAAAAGTGTTAGTTAAAACTAACCCTTCAAGATGACTGCATGGACTGTGGAACAGCTGCGTTTCATAACTGAGCAATATTATGAGCATGGAAGAAGTGTAGTTTCAGCTCAAAGATCTTTCAAGATAAATTTTCAGATGTCAAAATCACCTTCTAAGAAAGTAATCCGTCGGTGTGTCAGAAATTTTTCCCTAACTGGCAGCATTGGAAAAAGAAAACCAACTGGAAGAGTGCGCACAGCAAGGATAGACGAGATCATTGACAGAACTCATGAAATTGTACAGGATAATCCTAACATAAGCATCAGACGTGCTTCTCAGCTGTTAGGAGTTGGATATGGAACAACACACCGTATATTCAAGCAAAATTTAATGCTCTTTCCATATAAAATTCAAACAGTGCAACAACTAAACGATGGAGATTTCGCACGAAGACGACAATTCTGTCAATGGATCCAACAGAAGGTAAATGACACCACCAATTTTCTAGCAACTTTGATTATGTCAGACGAAGCCCATTTTCACTTGAATGGAACTGTAAACAAACAAAATTGTCGTTTCTGGGCAACAGAAAATCCATTGAATATTACCGAAGTCCCGTTGCATAGTCAGCGTGTAACTGTTTGGTGTGGTCTTACTGCATCTCAAATCATAGGGCCGTACTTTTTCGAGGATTCCACCGGAAACACGGTCACTGTAAATGGTGATCGCTACGAAAAAATGTTGACCGATTTCCTTATTCCTAAATTAAGAGATCTTTGTCTAGAAAACCACTGGTTCCAACAAGACGGAGCTACCTGCCATACCACGAGGAACTGCATGGCAGTTTTGCGTCAAACGTTTCCAGGCGAGTTAATCTCAAGATTTGGAGACGTTGAATGGCCCGCAAGGTCTCCGGATTTTTCTCCCTTAGATTATTATCTCTGGGGATATTTAAAGAGTAGGGTCTACAGAAATAACCCAACGACCTTGCAAGAATTGAAGGCCGCCATCACAAATGAGATACAGGCCATACCACCGCACACTCTTGCAAAAGTGATGCAGAACTTACAAGCGAGAACACTGGAATGCTTGGCAACTAATGGAGCACATTTGAAAGGAGTCATTTTAAAAAAATAAATATTTCATAATAAACTTGTAACTCTACTCTTTCGAATGATATATAGTTTTTATGAAAGGAATTAAATATTAAGAATATTTGGCTTTTTTTTATGGGTCCCATTTATCTGGATCACCCAGTATATATATTATATATATATATATATATATATATATATATATATTTATGTGTGTGTGTATATATATATATGTGTGTGTGTGTGTATATATATATATATGTATATATATATACAGGGTGGGCGGAAAGTAGCTCCCTATTTTGGATTGGTAAAAAAATACGTATATTATCCATTTATTTCAGAAGAAATAATATGAAAAGGTAGGCATACATGGTAGGTTTTCTCTAAAATTCAATGTGGGCTCCAACTCTTTCCACCAGCTTCTGGAGCCGCCCAGGAATGGCGTCCACTGACTTTAGCAGGAACTCCGGCGGGATGGAGGACATGACTTCCCGAATTCGGTCCTCCAGTTCTTCCAATGTCCTCGGTTTGGTGCGGTAGACTTCTTCCTTTACCCACCCCCAAAGAAAGAAGTCGCACGGTCTGATATTTATGCAAGATGGCGCCCCTCCGCACTTCGCTCTTGTTGTCCGTGAGTGGCTGGATGCCCACTTCCCTGGGCGTTGGATGGGTCGTCGTGGTCCACATCAATGGCCAGCCAGGAGCCCCGACTTGACACCGTGCGACTTCTTTCTTTGGGGGTGGGTAAAGGAAGAAGTCTACCGCACCAAACCGAGGACATTGGAAGAACTGGAGGACCGAATTCGGGAAGTCATGTCCTCCATCCCGCCGGAGTTCCTGCTAAAGTCAGTGGACGCCATTCCTGGGCGGCTCCAGAAGCTGGTGGAAAGAGTTGGAGCCCACATTGAATTTTAGAGAAAACCTACCATGTATGCCTACCTTTTCATATTATTTCTTCTGAAATAAATGGATAATATACGTATTTTTTTACCAATCCAAAATAGGGAGCTACTTTCCGCCCACCCTGTATATATATATATATGAAAATTATTTCACGAAGGTAACACGTGAAAAATATTTATGATGAATAAAACCACGAAGGAAAGGAAGCACAGAATGGTGCTCAAGCGCTTTCGTCTAATGACATCCTCAGGAACACTGAAGTACATAAAGAGTTACAGCGTATATATGTTACAAAATTTTTTTTTTTTTCAGGGTGTACATAAAGTCAGGATCTATTTTTGTGAAATAACTATTTTTTTCTATTTTTCTTTTCAGAAGCCCTTAGAATGAATACAGAAGAGCGTGTGGCAATAGTAGTTTGGCGAATCGAGGGAAAGAAATACAATGACATCAGAGAGAAGTTTAGAAGGAGATTTCATAAGCCGGAGCCAATAGACAAAACAATACAAAAATTGGTGAACAAATTTAAACGAACGGGATCTGTAAATG
>JAJOZX010002800.1:330000-350000 GCA_023014485.1 Bathynomus jamesi | reverse complement strand
TGACTATTGCCCACCTTGCCAAAAAAGTTTCAAAGACAACAAATTAATGGAATGGCCCCCAGCCTCTCCAGATATTAATCCAATAGAAAACTTGTGGTCCATCATTAAAAGAGATGTATATGAGAATGGAAAACAATGTTCAAGCAAAAAAGATCTCTGGGAAGCAATAAAAACTGCTGCAAGTAATGTCAAAGCCGAAACAGTAGAAAAGTTAACAAAATCAAAGGATGAAAGACTGATCAAGGTTATAGAATATCAAGGAGCCCATATTAACATGTAAAATAATATATTTTGTTAATTGTGTTATGTTAATATATGTATTGTGTTTCTGTGGCCTATATCTTTTGAATTTATTTATAAATAAAAATTTATGTTGCGCTTAGTTTGTTTGCATAATAAAATCTCACAACCCCAAAACAAGTTATTATCAATATCTTTGATAAGGATAGGTATTATAAGCTGAAATTCACAGGGTATATTTATCATATAAACATAAATATATCCTGAAAATTTTACCAATATCGGTTGGTTAATACCAATTTTATTGTGAAAACACTGACTTGCATAATAAAATCTGACATACTGTATATATATATATATATATATATATATATATATATATATATATTAGGGTGCTTTTAAAAACTGAAAGTGTGAATTTCGGGTCACGGAACCCCGCAAATGATGAGGTTCCGGGAGCAAATAAAGCACATGATTTTTTTGGAAAATCATCAAATATTTAGAGGTTGCCCAAAGACCCCAAAGTTTTACCCATATGCTCATTTATTTATGCGCCCTTTTTAAGTCACTTCTAGTGTTTATTAACCCATTGATACACAGTGTCCCCAAAATTAGAAATTGCATTTGTCAATTGCGTTCTGATAATCCATATTTCTTTACTTCAGTATACCAACAAATGAATTTTCTTTAATTCTAAATCGTTTTCTCTTAATTACTCACGTCTTTCATGCATTTACGTAATGGTGGCCAAGAAGCATCACAGTTCTCATAACGGTAAGTGTTATTTAAATAATTCATATATTTCAAACGTTTTTTTTACTTAGCACTGTAATGGATGGTATTATGAATTGTTTGTAAGTATAATGACTTGTTTTACCGGCAATATTTTTGTTCCCAAAAATAGTTATAAGGTTTAATTTTTATGCGTATAAAATTTTGGACGCTCTCTGCTTCAGCGTATTGCAATCATCTTTTTTCGCATCGTCTGAGTGAAATAGTGTAGTGTACCGTAGATTATTTTAAATTTATATATGGATTGGATATACTGTAAATGGTTATGTATGCATGATTTCGCAAAATTATTATAATTTTAATACATATTGTGCTCATGGGTTATCAGCCAATCATTGTTTGAACACAGATTACGGTTACAAAGAGGGTGGCTTATTTCTACACATTTTCCTGAGGTACTTTATCCATGAATGGGTTAAATTAACTTACCAATTTCACTGTTTTGTCTTATTCACAGATAACTGGTGAACGATGGCGGCATGTACAAGATCGAAGAAATCAATCTGGCTTGTGGGGTCATCAAGTCCTACTATTGCCGGTCAGCAATTACCTTCAAGAGGTGATGTATTGAAGTACCTTTTCCATCTCCACAATGAAGAGAAGAAATCCTTAGCTGAGAGTGTGTCCTCGACATCACAAGCCATCATTGAAATCTGGGTGACAGAAGGTTTACCGACGAAACATCCGCACGACGTCAAGAAGCACGTCCGGAAATTGCATGACGAATGGCAGGGTCTGAAGAAGAGAATTTCGCGGAAAACGAAGACCAATTTGGGCAACCAGGCTGCGTTCAGGTCAAGCTTGAACAACCTTTTCGACATTGGTCACCAAAATGCCCTAAATCTTATCAAAATTCAGGAGGACAAGGACTTCCTGCTTGCTCAAAGGGAGGAGGGTCGGAGAGGAAGGATTGGAAATGTCGACAAGAAGATTGCCAAAAAAGTCGCAAGGGCCCAAGAAAGAACTGCTCAGGAATTGAAGCGGAAAGACAGGCATGTGCAGGAAATGGAAGAAATCTCTGCTACCGTTGTTATGGAAACCTCATCGTCAGCGTCATCAAGTGAGGAAACAAGTCCCGAAAGAAAGCCAGTTACATCGTCGGCTCCAAAACATCGCCGTGGGACGACGGCAATCAGTTCGGAGGTCGCTGCGGCATTGGACCGCACGCGGATGAGCGACAGGGCAGCTGCTCGTGTTCTCATCCCCTTTGGCATGCAAATGGGTCAGGACATAAGTGAGATGTGCCTCAGTCCAAGTGCTATTCGGGCCAGCAGATCCAGGTACAGATCAGCCCACGAAGCAGAGGTGAGAGCTTCCTACAAGCCTGAATGCTGTCTTGTTCTTCACTGGGATGGAAAACTTATGGCAGACTTAATGGGAAGAGACAAAATCGACCGTTTAGCCATCTTAGTTACCGGGGATGGGATGAGCAAGATTCTAGCCATCCCCAAGCTCCCAGACTCCAAGGCAGAAAGGACAGCAATCGTCATCATCGAAAACTGGGATCTTGGCCAGAAGATCAAAGCTCTTTGCTTTGACACGACAGCCACCAACACCGGCATCCATGGAGGAGTGTGTGTGCGAGTACAGCAGGCTCTCGGGCGTGAAATGATTTACTTTGCGTGTCGACATCACGTGCTGGAACTGCTGCTTGAAGCAGTATTTTCTTTCCTTGTTGGAGACCTTTCCAAAGGACCTGAGATTACGATTTTCCAGAGCTTCCGTAATGTTTGGCCGCAACTGAAATTGAATGAATACTCCACTGCCGCGGACGAAGAGGACACGGCTGCAGTGATCAGTCCCTGGGCCGAGAAGATGATTCATGAAGCAAATGACCTTCTGAAAGTGAAGCATCCCAGAGATGACTACAAAGAGCTTCTTGAACTTGTAGTCATTTTCTTGGGAGGAGTACCTCACGGACGTCGGAGTCCTGTGTTCATGGCTCCAGGGGCTTTGCACCGAGCACGGTGGATGGCGCGTGGAATTTACTCTTTCAAGATTTGGATGTTCAGATACCAGTTCACGATGCACATGAACCAATGTCCTTCAACATCTCGTGGAGAAAGTAGCAGTGACCGCCTGATTTCTGGGTTGCGGGACTTCTGTCTCTTCGTTGCTCAAGATTACGTCCTTCCGTGGTTTTCAGCAAGAGAAGCAGCAAGCGCTCCACTAAGCGACTTAGCCCTCCTTCAAAAGTTGCAAAACACCAACGCCGCTGGGTACAAGAGTTTTAATCGGCATCTCTGGTACCTCAATGAGGTAAACGTGGGCCTTGCACTATTCGATCCTGCAGTCGATGATGATGAGAAGCGGAAATGGTAGAGAATATGAATTCCGTTGAAGGGTCAGAAGCCCCCCCGACGAGTCTGGATTCCAGATCCAAGAGGAAAGACCCTGGCAGACTTTTGCTCTTCCAATACGTACAATCTGTTCACCCTTCTAGATCTTCCGGTCGATTTCCTGCAAGAGGATCCATCAAACTGGGAAAACAACACCAGCTTTGGTTCAGCAAAGATCAGGGTGGATTCCTTAAATGTAGTGAATGATGCAGCAGAACGAGGCATAGCATTGATTCAAGAATTCACGAAGGCTGGAAGGACTCGGAACGAAGAGCAGATGCAGTTCATGATTCAAATCGTCGAAGAACATCGTAAAGTCTTGCCGACAGCCTCCAAAGCCACTTTGATGAAAAAATGAACGCCAACACTCGAGGTGTCATGTACTTTAATCGTTAATTATGAATTTAGTGAATATACTCACACGATATATTTGTTCTGAATACTTATTGGAGATGTATATTGGAGATGCAATTTATCATTTAAACTGAGAATTAAAATTTCCATTGCCCTATAAATTGAAAATACCTATCAGCTGTGGGCAACCTCTAAATGTTGTTAGATTACAAAGAAATTTTGCCTGTTCTGTTTTCTCATATATCCTCACAAATAAAGGGTTCCGCTCCCTTGCATTTTCATTTCGCATTTTTCACCATATACCATAAACACACCCTAAATATATATATATATATATATATATATATATATATATATATATATATATACACACCATAATATATATATATATATATATATATATATATATATATATATATATATATATATATTGAACACAGACCGTGCATGGAACAAGGAACTCTTCTGGGAAAATTAAATCCACTATAGTCCGAATAAGTAATGGTAAATGACAAATACCATAGTTTTTCTTTTTCATGATGCTAGCCCGACGTGGGCAACGGGTCTCTCACATATAAGTTTCTCAGGGGACCATTCTGAGTTTGTTATATATATATATATATACAGTGGTGGGCACCGTTAACCAAAAAGTTAACTTCGTTAACCGCTAATCCGTTAACCAAAAAGTTAACTTCGTTAACCGTTAATCCGTTAATTCGTTAAACATGTAACGGAAGTTACCGATAAACCGTTAACGTTAACTTTTATTATAAAAAAATGAAAAACACAATATATATATAATTTAATTTTCCCTCTTCTTCTCGTTCTCCATTTTGTCCATGAGATGCATGTTGCCCTTCATGAAAATTAGCATATCAAAGTTTTCATCAGAGAGGGATGATCTCTTGGCCCTCAGGATGTCCTTGCCCATAGAGAACAAACGCTCCACTGCAGCACTGGAGGGATGGCTGTGTTGAACTTGATGAACAAGTCCACCAACACTTGCTCACCCAAGAAGGCAGCATCTGTCAGCAAGTCCTTGGAGTTGGTCTCCAGCCAGGTCTTGACCAAGTTCTGGGCCTTGCCCTTGAGTGACCTGTGGCTTCTGCTGCTCTCTTTTGTCTGGATGACATCACTGAAGAAGTCATCCTCCTCCTCCTCCTCCTCCTCGTTGTTGCTGCCTCCACTGTTGCTGCCCACTTCGTTGGACTGCTGCTTCATGGCCTCCTCGACTGTACCCTCCATGCTTTTCCTCACCCTGGCGACCTTGGTGTTGTCATACTTGTCCAACCAGATGAGGCGAAACCTGGGATGGAAGGCAGCAGCCAGCTGGCATTCGTCATCCTCCAGGAGGGGCCCAAACCTTTTGTCGATGCCTGCCAAAAGTGCGTCGACCAAGGCAGGATCAACCGGGTAGAAAAATAATTATGGAGATTTTAAAGATGTGGTACCTAGAAGTACCGCCAGGACATAAAGGGTTAAGGTGAAAACGCTCCCATTGTAAGACATCAATTGACTTAATTTATGTCATCAAAGTGACATGAGAATTGAAATCTTACCTGATCAGTTTTATGGTTCTTGAAATGTATCAAGGAGACTACTAATAAGGTACTCACAGACATATTATAAATATACATGACTTACTTGACAACGATTATTTTTAAATATTCACTAGCACAAACATGTTGCGCAAGAGACAGACTGCAAATGAAACGAATGTAGTTATTTGTTGTAATTGTTACATATATATTATTGAAAGTGCCTTAAAATGCTCGTGATATTTCTTGAAAGAAGTTGAAACATTCAACTCAAATGGCAAATCTTTCCGCCTGATTTTACAGTCGACCATGTTTTGCTCAAACCAATGCCATAAATAACTACCATATTTGGTAAGACACAAATTGTGGCGACGGAAACAAATATATCGCTTGATTTTGCACTGCGGAAATGGAAATTCGTTCATCACTATTAACAGTGGCGGATTAATTGCGCACCTGCTCAGCACTGAAAATAATAGAAACTTTTAAACGTTTATTTATGAATTTTTTGGGTTAACGGACTTCAGTTAACGGAAGTTAAATGTAACGGAAGTTAATTAGTCCGATAATGATTTTCAAAGTTAACTTAAAAGTTAAATCGTTAACGAAAAAGTTAACTTCGTTAATTAACGATTAACGGATTAACGGTTTGTGCCCAGCTTTGTATATATATATATATATGGGAATGAACTCAGTATGGTTCCCTGAGTTTTTTATGATACAAACAGACAGTGCATGGAACAAGGAACTCTTCTGGGATAATTAAATCCACTATAGTCCGAATAAATAATGGTAAATGACAAATACCATAGTTTTTCTTTTTCATGATGCAAGCCCGACGTGGGCAACGGGTCTCTCGCAAAGAGGTCCCATAAATATAGCTTCCCTCACCAGCCATCTGCAAAGCAGACAGGATCCAGCTTTGGGACATGGGTCTAGGGTTTAAAGCAGCCTAGCCCCACTACATTTAGAACCTCTATATAAGTAAAAGACTCGCTGCATTCACGTCGGATTGAATAAATGAAAGAAAAAGGGGGTAACTATTATATTTTTACCCAAAACCAAAACTTAAACCTCAACTGGCAGAATTGAGCGTCCACTTTTCATAGGCACATAACATGTCCGTTTCATGATGGGAATGAACTCAGAATGGTTCCCTGAGTAGTGGGGCTAGGCTGCTTTAAACCCTAGATCCATGTCCCAAAGCTGGATCCTGTCTGCTTTGCAGATGGCTGGCGAGGGAAGCTATATTTATGGGACTTCTTTGCGAGAGACCCGTTGCCCACGTCGGGCTTGCATCATGAAAAAGAAAAACTATGGTATTTGTCATTTACCATTATTTATTCGGACTATAGTGGATTTAATTATTCCAGAAGAGTTCCTTGTTCCATGCACGGTCTGTGTGTATCATATATATATATATACATATATATATATATACACAGAGATGGGCAGTACCGCGGTACATGTAACGGCTTAAGTAACGGGCGTTACTTTTGTAACGAGTATCGGTATCGCCTTAGCAAGATTTCTAATGTAACGATGTAACGGTAACGCCCGTAATAATTTTAGCAAAAGTAATGAGAATTTCCGTTACTCGTTACTCGTTACATACTGTTTTTTATGTGTGAAAAGTACAAATACATCTTTCGGCGGCGTATCATACAGTTCATACTTGTTAGAACTGCTACTACGGTTGTCTTATCCCTACTCTCTTTGCTGTTGAGAAAAAACTTGAAAGAATTGCTCTATCATCATTGAGATACAGCCACCCATTAGTAGAAGCATTAAGTAGTGGATTCAGAAATCGATTGAAGAAATTCCTGAACTTGACAGAGATGCCAATGTTGCAATTATTGCTGCATTAACAAATCCACACTTCAAGTGCAAATGGCTCACTATAAGCGAGCGAACAAACAATGAGGCATGTAGAAAAACGGTGCAAAACATGCTGATATCAGCAATTAAAAATGAAAATGACAGTGACAGATCACCTGAGGAGCCAGCTAAGACAGATGATGGTGCTTATAGCAGTAGCGACGATTTCTTTGAATATGGTCATGCTCCTGCTGACGTCAAGAAAGAAGACACCACAGCATCAGAGATGGATGGAAGTGTTGAAATACTTCAATAATGACAGCACTGCACTGCAGCTGCAGTCACTTGATGGCTATCCTTCAATTAAGAAGCTCTTCCTCAAGTACAATACTCCACTTCTTTCCTCGGCTCCTGTTGAGCGTCTCTTCAGCTATGCAGGACATATTCATGCCCCTAAGAGAGGAAATCTTTCCGACAACACGTTCGAAAAATTAGTAATGCTAAAAGGAAACCCTAGGCTCCTAGCTACATTTAAAATTTAATTCTATACCTCTCAGCTAGAATATATTTTTGGAAATGTTTTTTATTATTTTACATCATCTGCTATTGAAATGTTTCTGTTTACTTCTATGTTTAATTTTCTGTTATTCAAATAATATTTTTTGTCAAAAATGTCCTGTTATTATCTGTCAGAAATAAACCTCCATTTATCTAAAAACAGTTGCGTTTGTTTTTACATACTTTTTATACTTGCTTTAATATTCTAATTACGATATACAATTATGATATATGAATTTACCAATGTAACGAGTAACGAAAGTAACGACGTTACTGTAACGAGTATCGGTATCGTCTTAAGATATTTTCAAAGTAACGATGTATCGGTATCGCCGGAGTCATTTTAAGAAAGTAACGAGTAACGGTAACGCTCGCCAATTTTGAGTAACGGTGCCCATCTGTATATATATATATATATATATATATATATATATATATATATATATATACCATATATATATATATATATAATATATATTATCTATCTATCTATCTATATATATATATATATATATATATATATATATATATATATATATATATATATATATATATATATGGGAATGAACTCAGAATGGTTCCCTGAGTTTTTTATGATATACACAGACAGTGCATGGAACAAGGAACTCTTCTGGGATAATTAAATCCACTATAGTCCGAATAAGTAATGGTAAATGACAAATACCATAGTTTTTCTTTTTCATGATGCTAGCCCGACGTGGGCAACGGGTCACTCGCAAAGAGGTCCCATAAATATAGCTTCCCTCACCAGCTATCTTCAAAGCAGACAGGATCCAGCTTTGGGACATGGATCTAGGGTTTAAAGCAGCCTAGCCCTGCTACATTCAGAACCTCAATATAAGCAAAAGACTCGCTGCCTTCACGTCAGATTGAATACATCAAAGAAAAGGGGTAACTATTATATTTTTAGACCAAAAACCAAACTTAAACCTCAACTGGCAGAATTGAGCGTCCACTTTTCAAGGCACATAACATGTCCGTTTCAAGATGCCTTGAAAAGTGGACGCTCAATTCTGCCAGTTGAGGTTTAAGTTTTGGTTTTGGCTAAAAATATAATAGTTACCCCTTTTCTTTGATGTATTCAATCTGACGTGAAGGCAGCGAGTCTTTTGCTTATATTGAGGTTCTGAATGTAGCAGGGCTAGGCTGCTTTAAACCCTAGATCCATGTCCCAAAGCTGGATCCTGTCTGCTTTGAAGATAGCTGGTGAGGGAAGCTATATTTATGGGACCTCTTTGCGAGTGACCCGTTGCCCACGTCGGGCTAGCATCATGAAAAAGAAAAACTATGGTATTTGTCATTTACCATTACTTATTCGGACTATAGTGGATTTAATTATCCCAGAAGAGTTCCTTGTTCCATTCACTGTCTGTGTATATCATATATATATATATATATATATATATATATATATATATATATATATATATATATATATATATATATAAAGGAAGGGTGATCCAGAGAAATGGGACCCAAAAGAAACCCCTGTAACTTTTAAAGTATAAGTCCTTTTATAAAATCATACGCATCATTCGAAAGAGGATAGTTACAAGTTTGTACAGGATTGTATAGGTTTTGACAATACAAGACAAGATAAGATACAAAACAAAATAAAAGTGTTAGTTAAAACTAACCCTTCAAGATGACTGCATGGACTGTGGAACAGCTGCGTTTCATAACTGAGCAATATTATGAGCATGGAAGAAGTGTAGTTTCAGCTCAAAGATCTTTCAAGACAAATTTTCAGATGTCAAAATCTCCTAAGAAAGTAATCCGTCGGTGTGTCAGAAATTGGTGGTGTCATTTACCTTCTGTTGGGTCCATTGACAGAATTGTCGTCTTCGTGCGAAATCTCCATCGTTTAGTTGTTGCACTGTTTGAATTTTATATGGAAAGAGCATTAAATTTTGCTTGAATATACGGTGTGTTGTTCCATATCCAACTCCTAACAGCTGAGAAGCACGTCTGATGCTTATGTTAGGATTATCCTGTACAATTTCATGAGTTCTGTTAATGATCTCGTCTATCCTTGCTGTGCGCACTCTTCCAGTTGGTTTTCTTTTTCCAATGCTGCCAGTTAGGGTAAAATTTCTGACACACCGACGGATTACTTTCTTAGAAGGTGATTTTGACATCTGAAAATTTGTCTTGAAAGATCTTTGAGCTGAAACTACACTTCTTCCATGCTCATAATATTGCTCAGTTATGAAACGCAGCTGTTCCACAGTCCATGCAGTCATCTTGAAGGGTTAGTTTTAACTAACACTTTTATTTTGTTTTGTATCTTATCTTATTGTCTTGTATTGTCAAAACCTATACAATCCTGTACAAACTTGTAACTATCCTCTTTCGAATGATGCGTATGATTTTATAAAAGGACTTATACTTTAAGAGTTACAGGGGTTTCTTTTGGGTCCCATTTCTCTGGATCACCCTTTATATATATATATATATATATATATATATATATATATATATATATATATATATATATATATATATATATATATATATATATATTAGGGTGTCACTAGGTAATAGGGGGAAAATGAAACGATGGATTTTCCTATGACCCCCCTAAAATTGTTCCATTTGGTGTAAAACATACGGAAGAGAAATTTGGTCCTGATTGGTCATCATTTAAAGGTCGCCCTCGTCACTGAAAACAAGACCCATTTGTTGACGTCAACAAGCTGTTCAGTGTTCACAGCTTGGGCCGAACCAGATAATAAAAAACAAGGCAATTTGGTGAAATAACGAAAGTAAGACACTTAAAAACGCAAAGAATACAAACAGTTTATTATATAATCAAAATAGAAGACATAATTTGGCGAATAATGGTACAAAATGGAGAAGCAACAAAAGCAAAACTTTGAAAATAAAATACATATACAGTAGCAGAATAATTGGTGCTCATACGCTGATCAGTGATTAGTTCTTTCGCGTCCTCACTAATGCTGATTTGTTCGGAGCTGGGTGTTGCTTTCTGTGGTCAGTGACAACTTGAACGAGGAACTGGAGCTGTTCTTCTTTCACTGTCAACTTTCCGTTCAGCTCCTTCACCAGAGCCACGGCCCGTTCTGCTCTGTCGTTCACCACTGCAAGTTTGGAGACCACATCCCGCGCTTGCACGTATTCAGAGTTTGACGTCCATGAACTGGGATGGTGGAGCAGAAAGCAATCTGGCAACTGAAGTTTTGAGAAGAATCCTCGGGTGTTCTTTGTGATCAGTTGCTCCAGTCCTTTGCTGTCACTGAGGAACATAGTATCAAGAACCAAAGGTCGTTTTGGCGGCATGTGAGGGGCTTCTTGATCTAACGCTGCAACCATGCTGCACTTCACTTCCATCGATATCCTCTCATCAAAGAACGCCAGACCCACTGCCTCCTCCGAATGGTACCACAGGTGCGCAGACAGCTTCTTGGTGGTACCATCAGAGATCTTCTTGTGCGGGTATCGAAGGAGCGTCCTCATCAATTCCCAATCATTCAGCGGAGCTTCGATGGACAGATGAGCTGTTGCCCACGCTTTCATGTAAACTAGAACAGAAAAGAGGCAGATATCTCGAATTCCGCGTTCCTCAGTGTTCGTCAGTTTAAACTGTCTTCGGAAGAGCCAGATCTTGATGGCATAGAGCCCCTTAGCCATCCATCTCGCCCGGTGCATAGCACCAGGGGCGCGGAAGTTTAGTCCCTTATATGGAACTCCTCCAAGAAAAATGACGGAAAGATCGAGGAATTCCTGATAGTCATCACGAACTTGAAGTGCTTGTGATTTTGCAAACTCAATGAGCTCCGTTCTATGCTTAAAAATAGCTGCTTTGGTGAACGCATCTGTGTCCGCAGTTTGGAACTGTTGCTGGTCAATGCGGGTCCAATAATCATGGAAGCGCTTGAAAAGCAGAATTTCTGGACCGGTAGATACTGAATCTAGCGATGCTGCGAATGCCGCCTGTAGCACCAACTCCAGTACATGGTGTCTGCACGCGCAGTGTAACAGGTCACGTCCAACTTTTTCTTCCAGAAGAACACAAGTTCCTCCACGGTGGCCTGTGTTTGTCGCGGTTGTGTCGAAACACATAGATTTGACATGATCGGTCACTCCCCATTCATTCAGGCAATCTATGATGACATTTGTTTGTGCCAGCGCGGTTCCTGACAGAAGTTTTGGCACCCCGAGGAGCTGCTCTGTCCCGGAGCCAGATACAAGAATAGGTAAGCGGTCAACATATTCTCGTGACGTCAGATCTTGCATGAGTTTTCCGTCCCAGTGAACAGTCAACGGACTATTGCCTTGGAACTCGCTCTTCAGTTGCCGAGCCTTAAGGGTACGGAATTTTTCACGCTGACGATGAATGGATCCACGATTGATGTTGTAGTCGCTAGCATCATGCCCTAAGCTGGAAGCTGCCTCAAACAGCAGATATGTGGCCTTTCTTGACGAGAGTTGCGTGCGATCAAGCGCTGCCGCCAATTCCGATGTCATGATGTTCTTCGTTGCTCTTTGTTTAGACGCTAACGAACCACCACATGCTCCTTTTTCTTCGCTATCATCTGAGCTGGAGGATGAGGACTCCAAAACCGCTTCGTTGGATACTGCCTCCATTTCAGCTGCTGATCGCTTTCTTCGTTTCTCCTCTTCCTCCCGACGTCGAGTACAATCTTTGACTTGGCGCTGATGGGTCATGTCCAAACCTGCCATTGAACCTGGACGTCCTTTCTGGCGCTGCTGCTGAAGGAACTCCCAATCCTCTGGGTACTTGACCAATTTCTCACAATCAGCGTGGGCGATGTCAAAGAGACGATCGAGGCGTTCAATGAATTCTTTTTCTTTCGTCTTGTGTGAATCGCTCGTCCTTGAGGCGTGTTTTTTGAGTCCTTTCCACTCCTCGAAGACTTTATCCAGTTTGCTGACGCAGTGTGTCTCGAGTCTGGTTGGAATGTGAGCTTTCTCCCAGAAGGACATCACTGCTCGAAGTGACTTCCTCAACGCGTCACGTATTGTCATTTTCTTTCATGGTGAAGGTAAAGGAAGTAACCGAATGCTTGCCTGTAGGAAGGAAGCTTGCATCCTTTCACCTCATCAACCGCTGCCCCTAATAGGTATATACACTTCCGGGTTTCCATCACCAGAAATCACGTAGCTGAAATGAGAAACGGTGAATCGTTAAGTATTGTTCACTTTATTTCTCAGATATTCAGACACACACAGATACACACACACACATATATAGAGATATATAGATATCTAATGAACGATTATGGAGACGCCGCGCAAGCATTTAACTTTGGAAGGCGGGGGCGACCTTTTATAGTTATTCAAATAAAAAGATTTTTCAGTCACCATGTTTTTTTTACCAATGGAATAGATTCGCGGGGTGTCAGCATGAAAATTTCAAACTTTGCATTTAAGTGACACCCTAATATATATATATGTAAAAAATGAACAACGAATAATCCATATTCATTTTTACATAAGAACCAAAATCGCTTAACGCGAGTTTGGATAATAATTTTACTTGTAGCTTTCTATTTTTGTTCGTGTCACAACCCTACGATCTACCATATCTATGGTTTAGTCGTATCCATTTTCCATTTGTTATAGAAGTTATTATAATTAATTATGAATTGTCTTGCATCTCACCCTCGACCCTAGATTATGCATACACATTGCATGTAACAGGATTGGAACTTGTAGTTGTACTTCTTAGTCATTACTACCCACTCTGTGTCTCTAATTCCTTCTTGTAAATCTTCCTAATAATGATTTGTATTATACGTAAAAATTCAATAACTATGACGTCACATTTTCCCGTCATTTATTTCCCTTCATCATATATCTAGTATTCAATGTATGAAAATTCTTTAACATCATACTAAGGACGAAACACTCTATAGAAGTCATTATTTATATGTTATGTAGTATAAATATAACTATTATTCGACCATATCTCCCGCCCCCATACGTCCATATCTTATCTTGACCATTATCGTATGTCAATTTTATTAAATATTCATTTTTTTTTCGTTCGTTCGAAAACGCATAAATACGTTCTCGTATTATTTTTTTCATTTTTATTTTTAATTATATGACCTCCCGAGATGAACTCGAAAAAAATGCTGAGGTTAAGTGATCGAATTCCGCTGACTGGCAGATTCGAACGCTCAAAGATAAAATACCTCCTTTCGCTCTGATTTCAAATTTATAACATATTATAACATATTATGTTATATCATGTGTGTCATGTCTCATGCACTTCTGTTGTACTAATAACCATATATAATAACCATCTAGTATAACCATCTAGTATAACCATATATAAATATATAAAAACACTGGAAGAATGGTAAACGACGTAATGTACTTCATTGAAACTGTAATTAAATGTAATGATTTAATATATACGGTAATGTAAGAATGTACTTTAAAATGGAAGTGTAATTAAACAATAAGTGAATATGAAGTAATCCATAATTGTAATCGTAATTGTAATGAACCAAAATTAATACGTACTCAGTCGTGTACTTAATTTGTACTTATGTGTACTATTACGAAATGATATCGCCTTCATAAATGTAGACTCGGCGAAAAATACAAATTAGTTTTTATTTTTATTTTTTTTAAATTTTTATTTGCAATCTTTCAAACATCTGATCATGTGTTTAAAAGGGGGAAACTTAACCTTCGATTGTCTTCCCCCAAACATTTAAGTTTATATTATACATGTATTTGTAAAATTAAGGCACTTCTTCATTAGACTTCTTCATTATCGTACTTCATCCCAGCACTTCATTAAGAGAACTTCATTACGAGACTTCTTTGGTCACTGCAGCCTCGCTGCGGGGGAGGGGGCAGAGCCCCCTTGCCCCTTAACCAAGAACGCCTCGTCGATACGAGACACCATAGTGACATAGAAGAGGAAGGGTCTAACAGAGTGGCGACCCTTTAGCCAGGATAAACACATAGAAGAAGGAAGGGTCTAACATTGTGGCGACCCTTTACCAGGATAAGAAAAAGATTTTTAGAAGAAGATTTGTAGAAGAAGATTTTAACAAGAAGATTTTAACAAGAGGCCACTCTTTGGCCAAGATAGAAATTACCCTGCATCAGGATAAAACCAGTTGACCGGCGTGTCACGACTTCTAGTTCGTAACATCCACCCTTGAACCGGTGTGTCACGACTCCAAGTTCTCCCCGCCTAGTTTTCATCCAAGAAGAAGTAGTCAGCAAGACGTCTTCAGGACACGTCTCAAGGATTTCCCCATAGAAAATTTTAAGTACAGTTTTTTTTTTTAAGTAATTTATAAACATTTGAAAAGTCACTATTATTAACAGTTAATAATGAGTATCAAGTCAGAATTCACAAGAAACACAGTGAACATTCCATACACCAGTGATACATTTGTTTTTATTGAAACAGTAATTTTAACAGAGAGTTAATTGTCAGAGAGTTAATTGTAACAGAGTTAATTGTAACAGAGTTAATTTCAAAGAGAGTTAATTTCAAAGAGAGTTAATTTCAAGAGAGTTAATTTCAAGAGAGTTATTTTCACTGTTATATTCAGTATAGAATAATTTTATTTTATGTACCAAACATAATAGTACAGTACCTTCGCGTACATTCGAGTGAAATGTTGTTTACATTGTTTGCAAATTTCTTTTCAAATTATTGAATTGAATTGACTTGCAAATTAAGAGAGAGAGAGTTTACGGAGAGTTTATAGATTTAGAGAGATACTTGAAGTAATTTTGAAGTCATTTTTTGAAGTCATTTTTTGAAGTCATTTTTGAAGTCATTTTTTGAAGTCAGTTTTTGAAGTCAGAAGGTTGCACCAAGAGGGTCAACCAAACCCCAGAGGTTAATAGTCTCCACTTGATAAAGATCAAGTGCAGTCATTTTCCGTTTTCAGTTAATCTTCACTTGATAGCAGTTCAAGTGCAAGACAGTTTAAGTTTCAAGATACTTGACAAGCGTTCAAGTTAGACAGATTAAGTTTCAAGATACTTGACAAGCGTTCAAGTTAGACAGTTTAAGTTTCAGAATACTTGACAAGCGTTCAAGTTAGACAGTTTAAGTTTCAGAATACTTGACAAGCGTTCAAGTTAGACAGTTTAAGTTTCAGAATACTTGACAAGCGTTCAAGTCAGACAGTTTCAGAATACTTGACAGAGTTCAAGTCAGAGTTTTATTTGAAGTCAGAGAGTTTTATTTGAAGTCAGAGAGTTTTGTTTTAAGTCAGTCTCTGTTAGTCTTTGTAGTTTAAGAGAATTTAATTTAAGAAAATGTAATTTAAGAATTTAATTCAACCTTTTTTGTGTTGTAAAAGAGAATTTAATTCAACCTGAATTGACCGGGTTGCGTCTTTAGTTAACCTTTTTTTTTTGTTTGTGAGAAGGAAATTGACCGATTTGTCTTTTCTTTTTCATGCATTGTTACGTATATAAATATATAGTCATGTAATTTATTATTTGTAACAAAACCGTTTTTACAATTGTTTGTAATGACTTTGATAATCATTGTAATGTATACGTGATAATAATAGTTGTGTAATAATTAATTAATCGATCTTGTCCCAATGACTCCTTTTAAATTACTATGCTGAGGAACATGCCGTCCCTCCGTTTTGTTTCAACTTTTTTTAATTTTTGTTTTAAGTAGTGTGACAAGCAATCTTTTTTTTAAAAAAAAAGAGCAAAGTGCTCACGAAAGACTTATTGTCAATTTCAAACTTATACCCCGCGCTTAGTCACTCAATTCCCCTGAATGTAGTACTCCAAACTTTGTTTTTTTATTTTATTTTTATTTTAACACCCAACCCCAGTTGAACCCAGTGTCGACCAAAACCGTTTTTACAAAAGTTTTTAACGAGTTTTATAATTATTTTGATTATATGATGACAGAAATAGCGTAACAATTAATCGATCATGTACCTAATTTATCCTGCTCTGTACGATCGGGAGATTTACCCGTATGATCGCACATACCCTAAATTTCAGTCATTTAATTTTTAATAAAACTTCTACACAATAAAACATGTATTTGTCTATATGCAAACAAGTTTTCAGATTAAAAAAATCAAATAATTCAAATTCTATCAACATTTAACGAAAGAGTATAATTTTTCTACTTAACATGCAAAAATTATTAAACCTTTTTAATATTTTTTTTATTATATAAAAATGATTTTTAATGAAAAATTTACCTGTAATTAGATTTTATAATAATTGACCTTGAGCTTAAAGGATTTTGTAATAATAATAATGATAATAATAATAATAATAATAATAACAATAATTAGCTTAAACTTAAAAGATTTTATAACCCTAAACCCATCTTAAATTATTATACATTATTTTTAAACTTTGTTAATTCAAAAACCTTCCAAATCCCTACACATTTGACCACAGGTCTATACATCATCCACTACGTAATTCGATTTGTACCTACAACAGTCAATAAAAATGCATGTATGCACATTATATATACTATATATATACAGCCCTTATGCTAAAATCATTGAATATCACAATAAAACTATTTCATTACGTTAGTGCAAACTATGCTATTTAGTCTTAATCATTTTTGCTTTCTAATATATCTTGCTCATGCATTTATTCAGTTACTTGAACAATCCTATCAGCTAATCTGTCCCTCGAAATTGTAAAATACACACTTTGCACCTAATACACCCAAATACCCACTTGACCACAGGTCTATACATCATCCATTACATAATTCGATTTTTTACCTACAATAGTCAATAAAATTAGTTACGAATTGTACTATCATGGTAACCTTGAAAATCCATGAACTTTAAAATTTATATTTTTCCCTTTTACCTATTCATTATGAATGTAATTTTCCCCACAGAAAATAAAATTTTGCTAAAAAAATTTAACAATACCATTCTTTGTCTAACTTAATTGTTTGTCTAAATTAAAGTATTAACCTTTGAATTATTTTTTATATTATATAATAACACTTGTTCTGTATAAAAATTTGTAATGTAAAGAAAAATTCGTCATCTAACTTGAAGTAGTTAGGATGTTATTTTCTCATTTGTATTGTATTAATGGTACCCTACTAGATTATTGTATAAATATCATTTTAGAGGGGGGACAATGTAAAAAATGAACAACGAATAATCCGTATTCATTTTTACATAAGAACCAAAATCGCTTAACGCGAGTTTGGATAATAATTTTACTTGTAGCTTCCTATTTTTGTTCGTGTCATAACCCTACGATCTACCATATCTATGGTTTAGTCGTATCCATTTTCCATTTGTTATAGAAGTTATTATAATTAATTATGAATTGTCTTGCATCTCACTCTCGACCCTAGATTATGCATACATATTGCATGTAACACGATTGGAACCCGTAGTTGTACTTCTTAGTCATTACTACCCACTCTGTGTCTGTAATTCGTTCTTGTAAATCTTCCTAATAATGATTTGTACTATACGTAAAAATTCAATAACTATGACGTCACATTTTCCCGTCATTTATTTCCCTTCATCATATTATTCGACCATATCTCCCGCCCCCATACGTCCATATCTTATCTTGACCATTATCGTATGTCAATTTTATTAAATATTCATTTTTTTTCGTTCGTTCGAAAACGCATAAATACGTTCTCGTATTATTTTTTTCATTTTTATTTTTAATTATATGACCTCCCGAGATGAACTCGAAAAAAATGCTGAGGTTAAGTGATCGAATTCCGCTGACTGGCAGATTCGAACGCTCAAAGATAAAATACCTCCTTTCGCTCTGATTTCAAATTTATAACATATTATAACATATTATTTTATATCATGTGTGTCATGTCTCATGTACTTCTGTTTTACTAATAACCATATATAATAACCATCTAGTATAACCATCTAGTATAACCATCTAGTATAACCATATATAAATATATAAAAACACTGTAAGAATGGTAAACGACGTAACGTACTAACGTACTTCATTGAAACTGTAATTAAATGTAATGATTTAATATATACGGTAATGTAAGAATGTACTTTAAAATGGAAGTGTAATTAAACAATAAGTGAATATGAAGTAATCCATAATTGTAATCGTAATTGTAATGAACCAAAATTAATACGTACTCAGTCGTGTACTTAATTTGTACTTATGTGTACTATTACGAAATGATATCGCCTTCATAAATGTAGACGGCGAAAAATACAAATTAGTTTTTATTTTTATTTTTTTAAAAATTTTATTTGCAATCTTTCAAACATCTGATCATGTGTTTAAAAGGGGGAAACTTAACCTTCGACTGTCTTCCCCAAACATTTAAGTTTATATTATACATGTATTTGTAAAATTAAGGCACTTCTTCATTAGACTTCTTGATTAAGTCACTTCATCATAGCAATTCATTAGGACTCCCTTGTTAGCAGCCTTGCTGCGGGGAGGGGGCAAAGGCCCCTTGCCTTCTTAATATTTTTAGATTCCGGCCTGAGCCCTGGTCGAAAGAGGTCGAACCTCTACCCTTGTAATTCAGAGCACTAACTGTAAATTTTTAAGAAGTAAATTACCGTAAGAGAAACTTTTTATTTTTCCCTTCGAGTTGGGCTATCTTCAGAGGAAGTTAGTCAGTAAAGTCGATAACTTTAGTATCAGAGAAAGTATCAGAGAAAGTATCAGAGTATTATAGAAAGAGAAGAATTAAAAATTGGCGACCCTTTGCCCAAATTAAGAGACAACCCAAGCACCATAGAAGATATTGGCATAACAGTCTGGCGAGTCTATAGCCAAGAGTTTAACAGAGTGGCAACCCACCATTTGGCCGGACCGAAAAGAATTAGAATGTTATAGAAGAAATATCCGTTGCTGCCTCCGAACTAGAACCCCCGTCGATCCGAACCACCCCAGGGCCATAGACGGAGGGGTTAACATATATATATATATATATATATATATATATATATATATATATATATATATATATATATATATATATATATATCGTAAAGAACGACGCTTGTATAGGAGAACATTCCGCGCAAGATGAGAAGAAAATGTGACCATGGTATAATGGGACATAAAATTAAAGACATGGGAATAACAGGCAAAGTGGGAAAATGGATCTACAACTTCCTTTGATCGTCTGCAGGTCGTCAAATTCAAGGTATATCATCATCAGAATCGGAAGTACGCAGCTCAGTACCACAAGGGACAGTACTGGCCCCACTCCTGTTCATTATCATGCTAACAGACATAGACAGCGGAGTAAACAGCAAAGTATAGTAACATCCTTTCAGACGATACAAAGATCAGCAGAAAAATCAGCGATGTACATGACGTGAGGCCTTGC
>JAJOZX010002800.1:315000-327500 GCA_023014485.1 Bathynomus jamesi | reverse complement strand
GATATTTTCAATGTTCGAAGGCAAAAGGTTATTTCTTTGAGGAGAGTGTGAAATTGTCACTCTCGGACAATACCAAAATTTAAGGATTAGGATTAGAACCTTAATGGATGGAGTATAGGATTAGTATGATTTTTGTCCGAGCAAACAGATTCTCGGAAAGGTCAGTCTTTACCTCTGGTGAAACCGGAAACGTTAATAAGCCTTATAAGTTATTTATAAGTTATAACCAAATTTTTAAAATCCGGATCCATATTTTTTATCGATTTGAATTCGAATTCGGATTCATCGTTTCTTTTCGATTCGGATCAAAATTTCGATTCAGATCCGCGCCCGTTTTTTCGATTCGATTTTTTTTCGATTCAGATTTCTCAAAAAATATCGATTAATTCCGATTATCGATTCGAATCCGATCCGATTTCCCATCTATGATATATATTATATATATATATATATATATGATGAATAAAACCACGAAGGAAAGGAAATACAAAATGGTGCTCAAGCGCTTTCGTCTAATGACATCCTCAGGAACACTGAAGTACATAAAAAGGTTAAGCCTATATATAGGTTACAGAAAGAAAAAAAGAAAAAATAAATAACATACATACACACACACATATATACATATATATATATATACATACATATCTATATATACAAATACATACATACATACATACATACATATATATACAATAAACAGAGAAGTAAAAATTAAAATTAAAAAAAAACCTTAAAGGATTACCAGTGAGGCGTACAGATTTGTAAGGAAAAATATCGATTTTTAGCACAAGATCAAATGGATTATAAAATAAAAATTTATACTGGAACTCTGCCCGGGTTTTAACACACTGCTGCCTATGGTCAGGTTTCGATATATATAAAAAAATAAAATGCAAATTAAAAGTTAATCGATTTTTAGCACAAGATCAAATGGATTATAAAAATACAAATTTATACTGGAACTCTGCCCGGGTTTTAACACACTGCTGCCTATGGTCAGGTTTCGATATATATAAAAAAATAAAATGCAAATTAAAAGTTAATAAAGTAGAAGACAAGTTTACCAAAGATTTAATGTTTTACCCTTCTTATCTAAATCTGTTTTAAAGGAATTCAAACTAACAGGATCGAGTTGAAAAAGACCTTTGCTTATGTTGAAGTTATTTGAAAGTTGGATAATGGCAGACTCAAGAATATTTCTATTAACAATGTTGCTTGAATGGAATAAAACTGAAGCATTATTCCAATCATACAGTGGGCTAACTCTGACAAATGGACAAAAAGGGCACTGGACAACTGTCCTGTTCTAACGGAATATTGATGCTGTTTTATACGTGTGTGCAAATCCTTTCCCGTCTGACCTATGTAAAAGGAATCACATTGTTTACAACCAATTTTATAGATAATGCCTGAATTATTGGTAGGGCTATTTTTTACTATGATATTTTTCACAATATTGTTATATGAAAATACTACATTAATATCCAAAAGTTTAAGTACATTAGCAATGCCTAAAAAGCCCGGGAAAAATGGAAGTACTAAAATATTTTTTGACAAAGTACGAGTGTTAATATTGACACTTTTACTCGGGACATGATACCCCCACTAAGAAGGGCATATTTTCATCAATGTTTCTCCGCGCCTTTAGGATCGCCAGTCCGGAATACATCGATGCCGAATTGGAAAAAATCAACGGTATTGGAAGTGATTTGTGTTATCCATCTGCGTTTATGGAATCTTGTCTCAACAAGGCAAAACGAACTTTCTATCGTGTCAATATTAACACTCGTACTTTGTCAAAAAATATTTTAGTACTTCCATTTTTCCCGGGCTTTTTAGGCATTGCTAATGTACTTAAACTTTTGGATATTAATGTAGTATTTTCATATAACAATATTGTGAAAAATATCATAGTAAAAAATAGCCCTACCAATAATTCAGGCATTATCTATAAAATTGGTTGTAAACAATGTGATTCCTTTTGCATAGGTCAGACGGGAAAGGATTTGCACACACGTATAAAACAGCATCAATATTCCGTTAGAACAGGACAGTTGTCCAGTGCCCTTTTTGTCCATTTGTCAGAGTTAGCCCACTGTATTGATTGGAATAATGCTTCAGTTTTATTCCATTCAAGCAACATTGTTAATAGAAATATTCTTGAGTCTGCCATTATCCAACTTTCAAATAACTTCAACATAAGCAAAGGTCTTTTTCAACTCGATCCTGTTAGTTTGAATTCCTTTAAAACAGATTTAGATAAGAAGGGTAAAACATTAAATCTTTGGTAAACTTGTCTTCTACTTTATTAACTTTTAATTTGCATTTTATTTTTTTATATATATCGAAACCTGACCATAGGCAGCAGTGTGTTAAAACCCGGGCAGAGTTCCAGTATAAATTTGTATTTTTATAATCCATTTGATCTTGTGCTGAAAATCGATTAACTTTTAATTTGCATTTTATTTTTTTATATATAGGGTGAACCAAATGTAGGTGGACAGTAAATGATAACGTTTATTTTGAGAATACATATTTAATTTTTTTGTATACTATAATACAAAATAAAATTTAAATAAATTTAGTTATAATATTTAATATAATATAACACAAACACCATAGTTATAATGAACACCACAGTTATAATATAATATAACACAAACGGTATTCAACCTACTGTCCACCTACTTTTGGTTCACCGTGTATATCGAAACCTGACCATAGGCAGCAGTGTGTTAAAACCCGGGCAGAGTTCCAGTATAAATTTGTATTTTTATAATCCATTTGATCCTGTGCTAAAAATCGATATTTTTCCTTACAAATCTGTACGCCTCACTGGTAATCCTTTAAGGTTTTAATTTTTAATTTTTAATTTTTACTTCTCTGTTTATTGTATATATGTATGTATGTATGTATGTATTTGTATATATAGATATGTATGTATATATATATATATATATATAATATATGTGTGTGTGTATGTATGTTATTTATTTTTTCTTTTTTTCTTTCTGTAACCTATATATAGGCTTAACCTTTTTATGTACTTCAGTGTTCCTGAGGATGTCATTAGACGAAAGCGCTTGAGCACCATTTTGTGTTTCCTTTCCTTCGTGGTTTTATTCATCATAAATATTTTTCACGTGTTACTTTCGTGAAATAATTTTCATATATATATATATATATATATGCATGGGTGCACACACATTTCTACATTACTGTACAGTCTTTACAGCCACACCTACACTTTTCCTCCAAAGTATATATATTGTAATGTATATGGTTGTAAATTGTGACTTGGTCCGCAATTGATATGGATCGTGACTTATTTTTGGTTGGCAAGGTACTGGTATTGATGGATACCGTAATGATCCCCTTGTCACCCCTCCTCTCCAATATTTATATGGAGTTTTTCGAAATTACTTACATTCCGAGAATCCTGGGGGTTGACATCCCATGGTTGCGGTACGTCGACGATATTTTGTGTATCTGGCCCATGAATCGTGACCTGGATGACTTCCTCTTTCAGTTAAATGATCAAATCCCCTCCATTAAGTTTACTTTAGAAGTGGAACAAGACGACTCAATCCCGTTTTTGGATGTGCGTGTACATAGGGAAAGCCCAGGTTTTAAGTTTAGTATCTATCCGAAAAAGCAAACAATTTGTCCTACGTACACTTTTACTCGGGACATGACACCCCAACTAAGAAGGCCATTTTTTCTTCAATGCTTCTCCGCGCCCTTAGGATCGCCAGTCCGGAATACATCGATGCCGAATTGAAAAAAATCAACGGTATTGGAAGTGATCTGTGTTACCCACCTTGTCTCAACAAGGCAAAACGAACCTTCCATCGTGTGAATTATAACACTCGTACTTTGTCAAAGAATATTTTAGTACTTCCATTTTTCCCGGGCTTTTTAGGCATTGCTAATGTACTTAAACTTTTGGATATTAATATAGTATTTTCATATGACAATATTATGAAAAATATCATAGTAAAAAATAGCCCTACCAATAATTCAGGCATTATCTATAAAATTGGTTGTAAACAATGTGATTCCTTTTACATAGGTCAGACAGGAAAGGATTTTCACACACGTGTAAAACAGCATCAATATTCCGTTAGAACGGGACATTTGTCCACTTCCCTTTTTGACCATTTGTCAGAGTTATCCCACTGTATTGATTGGAATAATGCTTCAGTTTTATTTCACTCTAGCAACATTGTTAATAGAAATATTCTTGAGTCTGCCATTATCCAACTTACAAATAACTTCAACATAATAAATGCAAAAACTTCACTTTTTTCTACGTGAAGGTCAAAATATGAAAATAAAAACCCACTCTAATAGACAGTTTATTTCCACAATAGTTTCGATGCCCACTGGCATCCTCCTCGGGTGGATACAGAAAAACGAATGAACCAAAACAAGAGGGAAAAACAGTCCAGGGACCGACCGTTAAGAAATTCGCACCTAGGTTAGATCCCATTCTCCCGACACCGGAAGGGCATTTTCATTAAAGGGACCCGCTTATAAGTACATTCGCACAAATTTAAAAACTATCTTCCTGTTCTAAACATACAGATTCTATTATTTTTTTTATTTTTTTTTTTACATAATTATTACATTTATTATTAAATTTATTACATTTAATATTGGATTATTATTTATTAAAGAAATTATAAATTTATTATTACATTGGTTATTACATTGTTGTTTATTATACAGAACTTATAAACCGAAAAACAAATGAAAAAGGCGAGAAGGAAACAATCCAGAGACCATTGAGAAATTCGCACCTAGGTTAGATACCGTTCTCCCGACACCACAAGGGCATTTTATTACAGGGTCCCGCTTATAAGTACATTCGCACAAATTAAAACTATCTTCTTGTTCTATACATACAGATTCTAATATTTTGACATAATTACTGCATTTATTATTGCATTCACATTTTTTTTTAACATTTATTATTATTACCTTTACCCTAATTATTAAATTTATAATATTACCTTTATTATTACATCTGTTGTATTTATATTTATTTCCACATTTATTACTTCCATTATTACATTTACTAAAAGCGACCTTTAAGAAATTCACACTTAGGTTAGAACACGTTCCCCCGACTCCGTAAGAGATTTTTTGACCAAGAATCTCATTAAAGGGTCTAACTTATAAGTACCTTCGCACAAATTAAAATTATCTACTTTTTCTCTACATACAGATTCTATTATTTTTCTTTTGACAAATTTATTATATTTATAAAGTACCTTACTTGATTCCCAATGTATAGCATGATTATTTTGGCTGGCGTGATAAAAAATGACATTATTAATATGAATTAGTGTGAATTTCTTAAAGGTCTCTGGATTGTTTCCTTACTCGCTTTTAGTAAATGTAATAATGGAAGTAATAAATGTGGAAATAAATATAAATGCAACAGATGTAATAATAAAGGTAATATTATAAATTTAATAATTAGGGTAAAGGTAATAATAATAATAAATGTTAAAAAAAAAATGTAATGCAATAATAAATGCAGTAATTATGTCAAAATATTAGAATCTGTATGTATAGAACAAGATAGTTTTAATTTGTGCGAATGTACTTATAAGCGAGACCCTGTAATAAAAATGCCCTTCCAGTGTCGGGAGAACGGTATCTAACCTTGGTACGAATTTCTCAATGGTCTCTGGATTGTTTCCTTCTCGCCTTTTTCATTTGTTTTTCGGTTTATAAGTTCTGTATAATAAACAACAATGTAATAACCAATGTAATAATAAATTTATAATTTCTGTAATAAATAATAATGCAATATTAAATGTAATAAATTTAATAATAAATGTAATAATTATGTAAAAAAAAAAAAAAAAAAAAATAATAGAATCTGTATGTTTAGAACAGGAAGATAGTTTTTAAATTTGTGCGAATGTACTTATAAGCGGGTCCCTGTAATGAAAATGCCCTTCCGGTGTCGGGAGAATGGGATCTAACCTAGGTGCGAATTTCTTAACGGTCGGTCCCTGGACTGTTTTTCCCTCTTGTTTTGGTTCATTCGTTTTTCTGTATCCACCCGAGGAGGATGCCAGTGGGCATCGAAACTGTTGTGGAAATAAACTCTGTCTATTAGAGTGGGTTTTTATTTTCAAACTTCAACATAAGCAAAGGTCTTTTTCAACTCGATACCGTTGTTTTGAATTCGTTCAGAACGGATTTAGACAAGAAGGGTAGAGAGCTAAACCTTTGCTAAACTTGGATGTTTCTCTAATAACTTTTATTTTTCAATTTATTTTTATATATATCGGATTTAGACAAGAAGGGCAGAGTGCTAAAACCTGGGCAGATTTCCAGTATAAATTCGTATGCTCCTCTTACAATTTTTATTTTTATTTTTCAATTTATTATTTTTTTTTAATTAACTATAACATTGGATGGAAGCAATTCATTTGATCTTGTGTTGGATTCGGGCAAAGTGCTAAAATCGGTAGTTTTTCCTTACAAATTTGTATGCTCCTCCCACAATCCTTTAATTTTTTTTTATTTCTCCGTTTATTGTATATATATAAATTTTTTTTGTAACCTATATATAGGCTGTAACTCTTTATGTACTTCAGTGTTCCTGAGGATGTCATTAGACGAAAGCGCTTGAGCACCATTCTGTTTCCTTTCCTTCGTGGTTTTATTCTTCATATATATATATATATATATATATATATGTGTGTGTGTGTGTGTGTGTGTGTGTGTGTAAAAATGAACAATGAATAATTCATATTCATTTTTACATGAGACACCAAAATCGCCTGATGCGATTTTGGCTAAAAAATTTATTTGTTGCTTTCTATTTTTGTTTGTGTCACAACCATACGATCTACCATTTCTATGGTTTAGTCGTATCCATATTTCCATTTTTCATTTGTTATAGAATTTATTATAATTAATTATGGTTGTCTTGCATCTCACCCTCGTCCCTAGATTATGCATAGACATTGCATATAACAGGACTGGAACCTGTAGTTGTACTTCTTAGTCCTTAATACCCACTCTTTGTCTCTGAGTCGTTTCTTTTAAATCCTCCCAATAATGACTTATACAGGTTATACTGTACGTATGAAGTAAATAACTATGACGTCATAAAGTAACTTAATTTCCCTTCATCATATCTCTAGTATACAATGTATGGAAATTCTTTAATATAATAATAAAAACTGTACAATCTATACGTCATTATTCATATGTTGTTCATTCATACATCCATGTCCTATCTTGACCATTATCCTATATCAATTTTATTAAATATTCATTTTTACTCGTGTCAGTCTACGGAATGGTACGAAACCTTATGCCTCCGTACCTATTCGTTCAAAATCGTCCAAATACGTTATGTATTTTTTTTATTTTTTTACTTTTTATTTTTAATTATTTCGCCTCTGGCAATGAACTCGAAAACGCTTATGGAAGTGTACGCAATTCGCTAATCACAGCATAAATCGAACATCTGAAAACGAAAGACCTCCTGTCCCTCTGATTTCAAATTTATAACTTATCATGTGTGTCATGTTGTGTATAAATTATCTCGTATGTACCCATGTACTTTTTGTTGTACTAATCTTCTTCTTCTTTCTCTTCGCCCGTTCCCGCCTCTATGCGGGGTCGGCGTTTCTGACCAGCCTCCTCCACACAGCCCGGTCCTGGGCTTCTTCCTCCGACAAGCCCTTCTCCCTCAAATCGTCCCTCACCTTCTCCATCCACCTTTGCTTCGGTCTGCCTCTCTTTCTCCTGCCACACACCTCCATATTCATCGTTCTCTTACCCACATAATCTTCGTCCCCTCTCATCACGTGTCCATACCATTTCAGTCTACTTTCTTGTATCTTCCTCGAGATTTCTCCAACCTTTGTTGTGCCCCTTATCCTTTCATTCCTTACTCTATCCAACCTTGTCACTCCGCACATCCATCTCAGCATTCTCATCTCCGTTACATCTAGTCTTTTCTCATGATCTTTCTTTATAGCCCAAGACTCAGCCCCATACATCATAGCCGGTCTTACCACAGTCTTATACACTTTTCCCTTAACCCTTGCGCCTATTCTTCGGTCACACAACACCCCTGAAACTTTCTTCCAATTTTTCCAACCAGATTGCACTCTGTGTGTTATTTCTGTGTCCAGCTCACCGTCCTCAGCCACTGTCGATCCCAAGTACGTAAACTTACTTACTCTCTTTAACCTCGCTCCCTCTAAACTAATTTCTGAGTCTTGATTTTCGTAGAACCTCAGGTACTCCGTTTTCTTTCTGCTGATTTTCAACCCTCTGTCTTCAAAAGCCCTCCTCCATTCCTCCAATTTTCTTTCTACTACAGTACTTCTCTCCTGTTGCTGCACAGAACAATATCGTCTGCAAAGAGCATACACCAAGGGGATTGATCTTTTATCCCCTGGGCCAACACATCCATAATCAAAACAAAAAGGTACGGGCTCAAAGAAGATCCCTGATGTAGACCAACCCTCACGGGGAACCATTCCGTTACACCTACACTACTCCTAACCTGGGTCCTTGCTCCTTCATACATACTTTGCACCAACCTAACGTACTTCTCCGGCACACCTTTCTCTCTCATACACCTCCAAACCTCCTGGCGTGGCACTCTATCATATGCTTTCTCTAGGTCGATGAAAACCATGTGCAGTCCCTTTTGTCGCGCCCGGTGTTTCTCCATCAACTGCCTCAGTGCAAAAATCGCATCAGTTGTTCCCCTACCTGGCATAAAACCCAACTGCTCTTCCCCCACGGTTGTCTCTTCTCTTAACCTTTTCTCTATAATTTTGTTGTACTAATAACCATATATAATAACCATATATAAATATAAAAACACTGTAAGAATTGTAAACGACGTAATGTACTTTAATTAAACGATCATAATTTAATATATAATGTATTAATGTACTTTAAATGGAAGTGTAATTAAACGATATTAAGTGAATATGAACTAATCCATAATTATAATCATAACTGTTGTAAACTCGAAATTACAATGTACTCAGGGTGTACTTGGATTGTACTTAATGTACTACGAAATTATGTCGCCCTTTAGAAATGCATACTCGACGAAAATCGATTATTTTTTATTTTTATTTTTTAAATTTTTGTTTGGAATCTTTCATCTGATCATATGTTTAAAAGGGGGGGGAAACTTAACCTTCAAACTGCATTTCCCGAAAAATTTAGATTGTATATAAATCATGTACCGTAATTGTAAAATAATGTCACTTCTTCACTCCGACTTCGATTACTTCGAATCACTCCCTTGTTAACAGCCTCGCTGCGAGGAGGAGGAAGAGGCCACTTTCCTCCTTAATTTTTAGATTCCGGCCTGAGTCATGGTTGAAAGAGGTCGAACCTCTACCCCTGTAAATTCAGGGCACTACCTGTACATTTTCAGAAGTAAACTACAGTAAAAGAAGTTTCTTTTATCTTTTCCTTCGAGCCGTGCTCTAGTCCGAGAACTCAGTCAGTAAAGTCGATAAGTTATAAGAAGAAAAGTCGATAAGTTTAGTATCAGGGAAAGTATCATCGAAAGAGAAGAATTAACAACTGTCGACCCTATAGCGAGAAAAAAAAATTAGAATGTTATAGAAAATAAACCATCGCGAGAAATATCCGTTGCTGCCTCCCAACCAGAACCCCCGTCGATTCGAACCAGCCCAGGGCCATAGACGGAGGGGTTAACAGTCTGGCGACCCTGCCAGGATAAAAAAAAACTAGCACCACAAGCACATAGAAGAAGGATTTTAACAAGAGGATCTTAACAAGTGGCCACTCTTTGGCCAGGATAGAAATTACCCTGCATCAGGATAAAACCAGTTGACCGGCGTGTCACGACTTCCAGTTCGTAACATCCACCCTTGAACCGCTGTGTAACGACTCCAAGTTCTCCACGCCTAGTTTTCATCCAAGAATAAGTAGCTAGCAAGACACGTCTTCAGGACACGTCTCTAAGGAATTCGCCGTAGAAATTTTGTTAAGTACAGAGTTGTTTTTTTTTAAAGAAATTTGTAAATATTTGAAAAGTCAGTATTATTAACAGTTAATAATGAGTATCAAGTCAGAATTTACAAGAAACACAGTGCACATTTCAGACACCAGTGATACATTTTTTTTATTGAAAGTAATTTTCACAGAAGTTTATTGTCACAGAAGTTTATTGTCACAGAAGTTGATTGTCACAGTGTTATTTTCAGATTTATTTTCACTATTATAGTCAGTATAGAATAATTTTATTTTATGTACCAAACATAATATTACTGTACCTTCGCGTACATTCGAGTGAAATGTTTACATTTTTTATTTTTGTTTACAATTTTTTTCAAATTATTGAATTGAATTGACTTGCAAATTAAGAAAGAGAGAGTTTGTAGAGAGTTATAGAGTTATAGAGATACTTGAAGCAGTTTCAAGTTCCGGTTTCCGTTTCAGTTGGTTGTATCCAAGAGGGACAACCAAACCCCAGAGATTTATAGAGATACTTGAAGTAGTTTCGAGTCAGTTTTAGTTGCAAATCAGTCGCAAATCAGTTCCAAGTCAGTTTTAGTTGCAAATAAGTTGCAAATCAGTTTTCAGACAGTTTCAGTCGGTTGTATCCAAGAGGGACAACCAAACCCCAGAGATTAATAGTCTCCACTTGATAGCAGTTCAAGTGCAAGTCAGTTTCAGTAGACTCCATTGATAGCAGTTCAGTGCAGTCCATTTCAGTTAGTTTCAGTTAGTTGGCTGCTTCCAAGAGGGACAACCAAACCCAGAGAATAATAGACTCCACTTGATAGAGTTCAAGTGCAGTCAATTCCAGACAGTTTCAGTTTCAAGTCAGTTTCAAGTCAGTTTCAGTTTCAAGTCAGTTTCAGTTGCAAGTTTCAAGTCAGTTTCAAGTTTCAAGTCAGTTTCAAGTTTCAAGTCAGTCAGATTCAAGTTAATCATTTTCAAGTTAATCATTTTCAAGTTTCAAGTAGTTTCGAAGTTTCAGTCAATTTCAGTCAGTTTTGTAGTCAGTTTGTTTTATTTCAAGTCAGTTTGAAGTTAGTTTCAAGTCTCAGTTTTGAAGTCCCAAGTCATTTCACTGCAGTCAATTGAATTCAATTTATTTTTGTTGTAAAAGAGAATTAAATTCAATCTGAATTGACCGGTTTGTGTCTTTAGTTAACCTTTTGTAAGAAGGAAATTGACCGATTTGTCTTTTCTTTTCATGCCATTGTTGCGTACATAAATATATAGGTAAAATGACATATTTTATTGTTTGCAACCAAAACCGTTTTTACAATTGTTTGTAACGAGTTTTATAATTATTATGATTATATGATGACAGTAATAGTTTAATAATTAATCGATCATGTACCTAATTTATCCTGCTCTGTACGTTCGGGAAATTTATCCGTATGACCACACATACCCTAAATTTCATTTTTTTATTTTTTTTTGTAATTATAAAAACTATAGTCATCATCTAGTTTGAATTAGTTGGGATGTTATATTAATTGTATTGTATTGTATTAATTGTATTATGTTATTGTGTTAATATTTTAAAAGGGGGAGCACTGTAAAAATGAACAATGAACAATTCCTATACAATCATTATATTGATTCATTGTCTTCATGCAGTACTTATGTTTGTATGGTTTTTACGTTTGAATGTTCATTTTTACACAAGAAACCAAAATCGCCTAAGCGAGTTTTGGATAGAATTTCGATTTGTACTTCTTTATTCATTACTGTATTTCTCTAATTCATCTTTTCTAAAAATGAGTTATACTGTACGTATGGCATAATTTGAATAACTATGACGTCACATTTTCCCGTCATTAATTTCCCTTCATCATATCTCTAGTATTCAATATTTGAAAATTCTTTAACATAATAATAAAAACTGTGCACTCTATAAGTATAAATATAACTATTATTCGACCATATTCCCCCCCCCCAATAAATCCATGTCCTTTCTTGACCTTTATCTTTTGTTAATTTTATTAATTATTCATTCAGCTACCTATTATCAACCTATTGTGTGACTACCAATATGTGTACAATAGTTTAGGCATTCGTACATGTCCACTGAGGACGTACATAATTACCTTACATGTAAGTACGTTCACATGTATTCTTTTTACTCTTTCTCTTAAGTGCGTTCACCTCTTGCAATGAACTCGAAAATGCTTATGCAAGTATACGCAATTCGATAACACAGCAAAAGTGAACGCTTCTAAGATAAAAATCTCCTTTCGCTCTGATCCAAATTTATTAAAAAAAATTATCATGCGTTATGTTAAATCATGTGTATATATAAATATATACCGTATGTGCCCATGTAGTCTGTGTTGTACTAATAACCATATATAAATATAAAAACACTAAGAATTGTAAGTGACTAATGTACTTAATAATGTAATCGATGTACCGTCATTTAAAATAAAACTGTAATTAATGATAATAATTTAAATGTAATT
>JAJOZX010002800.1:287500-310000 GCA_023014485.1 Bathynomus jamesi | reverse complement strand
AGACTGGATGCCTGGCTCAGGACAGTACCAGATGAGCCGGGCGTGCCTGGCTATGTACGGTGGAGAGCGCAAGAAAGCAACTCGCTCCTCCACCAGGCCAGACCTAGAGGCGGGGCCACCAGCTTGACCTCCGTGTGAAGAGAGACCAACGCACGAAACAACATAAGGTTCATAAGGTATGTATATGTGTGTATATATATATACAGGGTGGGCCGAAAGTCTGGATCCATTGGAAAATATTTATTTTAATACATAAATTACAACAAATGGTAAATACTTAAAATGAATATCAACTTTAACTCGTAAATGCGTATCCGTGATACTGTACAGTGGTTCGTACTCCAGTATAAACAACAAATTATAACAAATGCTCAAATTGGCGGCCTCTGACATCGAGACACTTAGGGATGGAATTTATGATTTTTAATAATTCTTCGAATTGACGTTCTCGAGATGCGTGTTTCATTTGATAATCTTCTTGTTGACTTTACTGGACTATTCGTTAAAGTTTCACATACCATTGCAGAGGTATTTTCATCAGTTGCAGTTTTTGGACGACCAGAACGCCGTCGATCATGTACACTTCCTGTTTTTTGAAACGTTTAAACAACTTGCCAACAGTCGCATGTGTGACTGGATGCTTATCAGAATGATTTCTATTGAATTCGGTAGCAACTTCTCTGTGTATAGCGCCCTGTCTTGCGTACATGAGCACAAGTTCTACCCGGTCTTCTGTTGTTAGATTCGAAGCCATTTCTGGGCTGAAATAAAAAAAGTATTTGAGTATTTTATACTGGAGTACGAACTACTGTACAGTATCACGGATACGCATTTACGAGTTAAAGTTGATATTCATTTTAAGTATTTACCATTTGTTGTAATTTATGTATTAAAATAAATATTTACCTATGGATCCAGACTTTCGGCCCACCCTGTATATATATGTCCGTTTCAAGATGGGAATGAACTCAGAATGGTCCCCTGAGTTTTTTATGATACACACAGACCGTGCATGGAACAAGGAACTCTTCTGGGATAATTAAATCCACTATAGTCCGAATAAGTAATGGTAAATGACAAATACCATAGTTTTTCTTTTTCATGATGCTAGCACGACGTGAAGGCAGCGAGTCTTTTGCTTATATTGAGGTTCTAAATGTAGCAGGGCTAGGCTGCTTTAAACCCTAGATCCCTGTCCCAAAGCTGGATCCTGTCTGCTTTGCAGATAGCTGGTGAGGGAA
This sequence comes from Bathynomus jamesi, assembly GCA_023014485.1. Taxonomy (NCBI): domain Eukaryota; kingdom Metazoa; phylum Arthropoda; class Malacostraca; order Isopoda; family Cirolanidae; genus Bathynomus; species Bathynomus jamesi. Next base: position 308,759 of record JAJOZX010002800.1, on the reverse strand, counting down.
GCTATATTTATGGTACCTCTTTGCGAGTGACCCGTTGCCCACGTCGGGCTAGCATCATGAAAAAGAAAAACTATGGTATTTGTCATTTACCATTACTTATTCGGACTATAGTGGATTTAATTATCCCAGAAGAGTTCCTTCTTCCATGCACTGTCTGTGTGTATCATAAAAAACTCAGGGGAGCATTCTGAGTTCATTCCCATATATATATATATACTGTATATATATATATATATATATATATATATATATATATATATATATATATAAATATATACTGTGTACACACACACACACACACACATATATATATATGATGAATAAAACCAAGAAGGAAAGGAAACAGAATGGTGCCCAAGCGCTTTCGTCTAATAACATCCTCAAGAACACTGAAGTACATAAAGAGTTACAGCCTATATATAGGTTACGAAAATATATATATATAATTAAAATTAAAAATTAAAGGATTGTGGGAGGAGCATACAAATTTGTAAGGAAAAACTATCGATTTTTAGCACAAGATCAAATGAATTGTTTCCAACCAATGTTAACATTGGTTGGAAACAATTCATTTGATCTTGTGCTAAAAATCGATAGTTTTTCCTTACAAATTTGTATGCTACTCCCACAATCCTTTAATTTTTAATTTTAATTATATATATTTATATATATATATATATATATATATATTAGGGTGATGCAAAAAAGGGGTCAAATTTCTTTTTTTTCAATTTTCAGGGAGACACCCTCCTATTTTATTCATATTCCTAAGAAAGCATTGTATGCGAAATTTGGGATTGAAAAAGAGAAAATTAGAGGTTGCTACCAAGCTTTAAAAATAAATGTATATCAGTTTGTGCTCAAAAATATTGTTTTGTTGATATTTTCGCCGGAGCCGGTTTGATATGTACCTAGTTAACCTAGTTTGAAAAAAAACGATGACATTCTAGACTATAGTACGTAGTGAGCTCATAAAATAGTAAATAATAGGCACGCTGATTTCCGCACCACCCTCTGAGGTACAGCGTATAGCGCGTTAACTTTTTTTTATGTGGAAGTTTCCCCAGTAGGCATATCATAACCACTTATGTATGTTTATTTTCGTTTTTTGTGAAGCAAGAGTAATGTTTTCTTGTTTTTGTTTGAGAGTGACGACCTGTAACTTTTAACAATTTGAAGAAGGTATTGTTTCTGCTCTTCATCATTGGTTATCAGTTTGTTGTATTCCTCCATCAGTCGTACACCTCTTTCCGCAATGTCGTTTACCACTTTGAGTCCATATGCGATATCTCTTGCATTCGCATAACTTTCATCATCATTCCATTCTTCAGCATCTTTTTCAAGAAAAGTGCAGGCACCTCTAGGATTTCAAAGAATCTTTTTGTGTTCGCAGTAACGAAATCCTGCAGTTGTTTCTGCCCAGCTGATTCAGGATTTATTGATGCTCGTTTGCTCGGTTTTGAGTCAACTGGTTTCTGCAGAGCATGCTTCATTTTGTTTTTTGTCTCATGCGAAACAGCTGAATCAAAAAATGCAAGCGCCACAAGCTCCTCAGAGAGGTACCACAAATGTCTCAAAAACTTATTGAGTGCAGCACTTGCAATTTTGTCATCCTTTGCTTGTAGAGCTGCAGACTTTGCACAAAATGCAAATCTGAACGGGGGGCGCATGAGGGTATGGGTGCCAGGTACCACGATCTGATGTATATCGCAGCTGAAAAGCAGCAAACATCTCTCAGTCCTTTTTCCTCTCTCTCAGTTAGTTTAAACTGAGATTTAAACATCCAAATTTTAATGCAGTAAATTAGCTTGCCCATCCATCGTGCTCTGTGATAAGCTCCGGGTGCTTTAAAGCTGATTCCTGACTTGGGGGCACTACCGATGAAAATGAGCGTTAGCTCGAGCAATTCCTTGTAGTCATCACGAGGCTGCTGTTCATCAAGCTGAGCTTGAGCAAATTGAATGAGTTCTTCAGCATCTGAGATTTTCTCTGCAATGTTAGGGTCATCTGTTGCTGTTTGGTAATTGTTCTTGTCAATTTCCACCCACTTTGCTTTGAATCTCTTAAACAGTTGTATGTCAGGGACACTAGAAGATGGCAAGGAGACAGAAACTGCAGCTTCTAACACTATTTCGAAAATATGATGTCGGCAAGCCAGCCACAGCATATTTTTATCCAATCTTTGCTCTAGTAACATACAAGCACCACTCTTAGAACCTGTGTTGGAGGCAGTGGTGTCAAAACACATGCCCTTCACTTGGTCAGATATATTCCACTCCAATACTAACTGATGGACAGCATCTGCAATGTTTTGACCAGTTCCTCTGGCAAGTTTGGGAATACCAAGAAGCTGATCAACTCCTTGGCCGGAAATTAGAACTGGCAGTCGATCAACATTTTCATGACCAGTAATATCTTCCAGTAGTTTGCCGTCCCAATGTATTTGGAGAGGGCAATTTGTTTCGAAATCCTGCTTCAAATTTTCTGCCATTGTCTTGCTCTCCGTATCGATGAATAGCTAACACTGTATTCTTCAGGGTTTTGCCCAAGAGCATTGATTGTTGGGATCAAGATTTCCGAAGCAGCTCTATCACTTACTTTTGCAGCATCAAGAGATACAAGCATTGAAGAATCCATAAGCTTTGCACTCTTAGACTTTGATCTACTTTGTCTCGAAGTTGATGGCTGCTGAGGGTCAGCAACAAATTCTTCTTCTGATTTTGAACTATCTTCATTCAAACTTGAAGGACTTGAACTTGAGAGCACTGCTGCTTCGAAACGGCTGTTTCCCTCTTTCTTTTCTTTTCAAGCAATGTTTCCTTTCTCTAGCAATCTCTTCCATTTGTGAAAAAACTTTATCCACTCCAGACATTTTGCCTTTTCTTCCTTTTTGTCGTTGCAGCATCAAAAACTCACGATCTTCATCTATCTTTATCATGTCAAGAGCACTTGCATGTGCAATGTCAAACAGATCTTGCAAGTCATTTTGCCAGCTCTCTTGTTTTTGAAGTAGTGCAGGTGATTGCTTCTTCTTATTATTTCTGTTCTTCTTTAGTTTCTCCCACTCGTTGAAAAGTTTCTTTACTCTCTCCACGACATGACATTTCAACACTGTTGGGATGCGTGCCTTTTCCCACACATCCATAACATCTCTAGCAGTCAACAAAGCCGCTGTTTTCACCTGTTGCTTTTTATTGATCTTGTAGTTCATAAACAATGCTAATGTTTCCCTTTTAGATGGAAGCTGGGTTTCTTTGAAGGACTCTATAGGATGTCCTATGAGCCAAACAACTGTTTTGTGACGCGTATGCCGCTCCATGAGTGCAACTCAGCAACTGCTATACAACCACTCTCAGCGAAGGCAGCAAAGATACTGAGTCAGTGACGCCGCACTTACACTGACGCGGCCGCCACAGTGACGTCACAGCAAAGAAATGATTCTAGAATGTTCGGCCACGGCGTCTATAGCAATGAAAGGGATGAGAAGGTTTACGGAAAGAGGTTCAGAGTCTGTTATGACTGCTATATGTTGCTGACTACCATTTTTTATGAAATCTGCAAAATAAATAAATGTACAATAAATACAAACTGAAAAATAACAATATACAAAATGTTCAATGGATGGTAGCAACCTCTAAAATGTCTTCAATTGTGCTGAAATTTTGCATGTTCAGTTTTTACACTAAATTAAATAAAATTAGAGGGTGTCTTCAAGTTTTTGAAATGATAAGTTATTTTGCATCACCCTAATATATATATATATATATATATATATATATAGGCTGTAACTCTTTATGTACTTCAGTGTTCCTGAGGATGTCATTAGACGAAAGCGCTTGAGCACCATTCTGTGTTTCCTTTCCTTCGTGGTTTTATTCATCATATATATTTTTCACGTGTTACTTTCGTGAAATAATTTTCATATATATATATATATATATATATATACATATATATATATATATATATATACACACACACATTTATATTATATATATATATATATATATATATATATATATATATATATATATATATATATATATATATATATATATATATATAATGTTATAATGTTTCAGACCAAACAAAGACCCTAGGATCCACTTATGGCTGGTCTACGTAACTGTGTTCGTAATTGTTTATTGTGCATGTCCTCCGTGGTGGCGGAGGGGACCTACAATTTTACGTGGGTTCCGAACCACAAGACCATAAGAACATAAGAAATTTTTATAGTGGGCACACGAGGGAGGGGACTCGGTCCATCCGTTCGGCCATCGAGTGGCTCCACTATGTAAAAACTACCTGTACATTGGCAACGACCAATTTTTACAAAACTAAATAATTATCAATTTAAAACTAATTAATTATCAATTTAAAACTAAAGATGGAATCTCTGGATCCAAAGGATCAAGTCATAATTGACTACTATCCACAAATATGTTACACTCTATATCTATTTATAACTGACATGCAAATATATCAGATCCAAAGAATCCAGTCAATTTCATTACGGTATCCATCAATTCCAGGACCTTGCCAACCAAAAATAAGTCACGATCCATATCATTTGCGGACCAAGTCACAATTTACAACCATATACATTACAATATATATACTTAGGAGGAAAAGTGTAGGTGTGGCTGTAAAGACTGTACAGTAATGTAGAAATATGTGTGCACCCATTTTGGGTCCCCCATTTAAAGGTGTTTGTGGGCAAGTGAAGATCATGAGCTTTTCAATAACTCACAGTACTATGGGGGGCACCGCTCAGCAAACGAATCTGTTTAAATGGGGTGTGGAAGGACAGAGAGTATCCCCTAACCCAAGATGCTGCCGCCCTATATCCCAAAACACTTGTGTTGAGCTATGGGATCTGTCACCTAAATGTACATAATATACATGAAATAAACTAGTACCATTCATGCAATAAAAATGGGCTTAAACACTACCACCAGATGTCCCTTGCAGACATTAAAGTACCCAACCTTCTTTTGAAAGAATCAATTGTATCTGAAGTCACCACTTCTTCTGTCAGACTGTTCCAAAATTTAATTACTCTGTTTGTAAAACTATGTTTTCTTAAATTTCTTCTACATCTTGTCTTAAATAATTTCATACTATGACCTCTAGTCTGGTTATTGTGATCTTTAATGAAAAGAGAATCAAAATCTATCTTATCCAACCCTTAATTTTACTCCCTTAAACTATAACCAATCTATCAACATATGCGTCTAATCGATTTTTAAACATGTTTGTAGACGTGCTACTAATTACTTCTACCGGCAAACCATTCCAGCTATTTACTATTCGATACGTAAAAAAGTTTTTGGCAATTGCTGTCTCAAACCCTCTACTTGTCAACTTACACCCGTTATTTCTAGTCCTATTATATTGAGATATTTCGAAAAAGCTATCTCTATTTACGTTATCGAACCCATTCATAATTTTGAAAACCTCTATTAGATCACCCCTTAGCCTCCTAGTCCTGAGTGTAGTCAATTTTAACTCTTTAAGCCTATCCTCGTACGACTTTGACCTACCTAAGCGACGGAATCATCTTAGTTGCTCGTGTTTGAACTCTTTCGATTTTGTCTATATCTTTTCGCATATGCGGATTCCAAAATTGGATCGCGTACTCCAAATGGGGTCTAACTAATGATTTATAAAGAGGAACTATAATATCGCGCGATTTGTACTTAAAATTCCAAGCGATAAAACCTACCACTTTGTTCGCTTTATTGACCGCTGCTGTACTTTCTTTGGCTACTTTAAATCACCAGTAACTATAACTCCTAAATCTTTTTCCTGCTCTACTCTTATCGACTCTTTCCCTGACATACTATACGCAAAATTACCGTTACGCGAACCTATATGTAAAATTTTGCACTTATTGACGTTAAATCTCATTTGCCATGTGACTGACCAATCAACGATTTTATTAAGATCATTCTGGATTTTACCTCTATCTTCGTCTTTAATCGCCCTACCACCCAGCTTCGTGGTGTCATCCGCAAACTTTGAAACTGTACTGACGAGGCCGAATCTAAATCGTCAATATATATAAGAAAAAGCAAGGGGCCAAATACAGAACCCTGAGGAACGCCAATCGCTACATTAGCCCAACACGACTCCGCTCCATCAACGACCACCCTCTGTTTCCTACCTCGCAACCACTCTTCAATCCAATTTATTACTACATCCCTGATTTTATGAGCCTTAGTTTTCTCAATGAGTCTTTGTGCGTTACGGTGTCAAACGCTTTTTGAAAATCTAAATACACTACATCAACCGCCCGATGACTATCGTAAACGTGAACCACGCTTTGAAAAAATTCTAAAAGATTAGTTAAGCAAGATTTATTTCGCCTAAAATCGTGCTGCGTATTTCTAACTAGTTTATGCAATTCTAAGTGTTCGACTATACGATCCCTAATTATTGATTCCAGTAGCTTACCTACAACAGACGTTAAACTGATTGGCCTATAATTTCCCGCCGCACCTTTATCGCCTTTCTTAAAGATAGGTGTTACGTTTGCTAACTTGAAATTATCTGGTACGCATCGCTCAGAAATGGACGCATTAAAAATCTTTGTTAGCGGCAAAACAATGCTATCTTTTAATTCTTTTAGTTGTATGGGATATATGGAATCCAGTCCCGGTGATTTACGCATTTTCATTTTATCAATATAGCGCATTACCTCCCCTTCACCAACCACAATATTATCCAAAATATTACCATTATCAAAAGGTATTATGTCTATGACAGTAGGGATATTCGTTACATCTTCTATAGTAAAAACTGACGTAAAGAATTCGTTTAGCAAGGTAGCCATTTCCTTGTTTTCAGAAACTAGATCTCCGTTAACATTTTTCAACGGCCTCAAGACACTTTTTACTGGATTTCTATTGTTGAAGTATTAAAAAAATCGCTTGGGGTTTTCTTTACCGTCACGAGTAATGGAGATTTCAAATTCGCGCTTGGACATTTTTATTACATTTTTCACTTCACGCCTTAGAGATATGTAGTTGTTTCGTAACCACAAATTGTCTTTATCACACTTAGGTAGCCTATAAGCCCTATCTCTACTCTTTATAATGTCTCCTAATCTAGAAGTAAACCACAAGGGCTTGTTATTTACTTTCGCACGCTTAATTTTGTACGGTACACATTCCTCATTTATAATCCTAAATATTGTTTCAAACGATTCCCACATTAGTTTTGCGTTGGAGTTCCCCATTACGTTTTCCCATTTGACGTGTGACAATTTATTTCGAAATTTACAAAACTCTGCGAGCTGGAAGTTAGGAATTTTAGTCGAGTTAGCTGGTTTCGAGTGACTTAATGAGAGGACATACTCTACCATATTGTGATCGCTATTCCTTTATGGTTCTATTACTTGAAGATCAGTAATTAGCCTATCATCCGTAGTTATTACTAAATCTAAAATACTGTCCAACCTCGTAGGTTCCCCAACCTTTTGAATAAGAAAGCTATCCTCGAGAAAATTAACTAAACGATTACCTTCCGCGTCTCCCTGCATTGTATCGTAATTCACGTTGGCGCAATTAAAGTCACCCATAACTAAAGCCTTCTCACTACCTATTATTCTCTTTAGTTCACGATATAACGCTTCGTCCGTATCAGCTGTTTGATTAGGGGTCCTATATATAACCGCAACAACACGTTTGAAATCGTTTAATTTAAGTTCTGCTATAGTCGAATCTATCGGTTCTGGAATTTTGTGCTTTATTTATATAACGTTCGCAATATTATCTTTGATATACAACATAACACCACATCCTCACCTACCTATTCTGTTTTTAACAAAAAGTCTATAACCTCTAATTTGATACTCCCCTACAAAGTCACGTGTTTCAGTGCTAAGCCACGATTCATTTATCGCAATTAAATCATAGTCTTTACAAGCAATTAAAGAAAAAAATTCGTTTATTTTATTTCGTAAGCTACGAGCATTTAAAGATAGAACCTTAAAATTGTTTGTAATTGCGACATATATATATATATATATAATATATATATATATATATATATATATATATATATATATATATATATATATATACACAGGGTGTCCGAGAATTATCTGTACAATTTTTGGCTGTTATTAAAAGTCAACCATGAAGTGTAGAAATTCCAGTGTTGTCCCATTTTACAGAGAATCTCATTAAGTTTTTTCTGATACCAAGTTTTGACAAGTTTTTTTTAGAAATTCCAGTGTGTCCGAACATTATCTGTACAATTTCATCTTTTAATAAATTCTTGATAACACACGTAAAATTCTTAAACAAGATTATTTAGAATCTGTATTTTCAAAAGTTTCTGTTATTAAAGTAAGGTTGTTACAAACATTCGATATGTGCATCATTAGTGATTCGCAAAACATCCAATCGGTACTCCAAATGTTGCCATGTACGCTGCAGCATATCCACATCAATTCGCTCAATAGCAGCTGTGATTCTTGCTTTTAAATCATCAATGTCTGTCACCCGCGTACATTTCTAAAAAACTTGTCAAAACGTGGTATCAGAAAAAACTTAATGAGATTCTCTGTAAAATGGGACAAGACTGGAATTTCTACACTTCATGGTTGACTTTTAATAACAGCCAAAAATTGTACAGATAATTCTCGGACATCCGGTATATAATATATATATATATAATATATATATATATATATATATATATATATATATATATATTATATATATATACAGCGGGATGGAGGACATAACTTCCCGAATTCGGTCCTCCAGTTCTTCCAATGTCCTCGGTTTGGTGCGGTAGACTTCTTCCTTTACCCACCCCCAAAGAAAGAAGTCGCACGGTGTCAAGTCGGGGCTCCTGGCTGGCCATTGATGTGGACCACGACGACCCATCCAACGCCCAGGGAAGTGGGCATCCAGCCACTCACGGACAACAAGAGCGAAGTGCGGAGGGGCGCCATCTTGCATAAATATCAGATCGTCGATGTTCTCCCATGTGCTGACAACCGGCCAGACCTCGTTTCGCAACATAGCAAGGTACCGCTCAGCATTCATGGTGTTGCGCAGAAGGAACGGGCCCACAACTTGATCTGAGGTCATACCACACCACACCGTTACACTGAACCGATTCTGCCGTTTTTCAGCGGTAACCATGGGATCCTCTCCTGCCCAGTAGTGGCAATTGTGGCGGTTGACAAAGCCTCCGACGTGGAACACCGCCTCGTCGCTCCAGAGGATGTTGCGGAAGAGATGGGGCCAGTCTTCATGCCAAGCCAGCATGATTTCCCCGAACTCCATGCGAATGTCGCAGTCCTCGTCCGAGAGAGATTGGCAGTAATGCGGCTTCCACGCACGCCAGTTCAGCTCCTTCTTCAGCACAGTTCGCACTGAGTAGCGGGAGAGTCCACTTTCCCGAGCTGCCTGGCGAGTTGACTTTCGTGGACTCCGTGCGAACATTTCCTGAACTGCCTGCACCGTCTCCTGGGCCCTGGATGTCGAAGGGCGACCACATCTTCGAACATCTGCCACAGACCCCGTGGTCATGAGCTTCGAGTGGCAGTTCTTGATTGTTTTCGGGTCCACTTGGGCACGTGGTCCGTGAATGGCCCGCCACCATCTTTGAACTCGAACGACAGATTGCCAAACTTCGTACCGTGCCGCCAACTGGGCACGCTCCTGCAGTGTTAAACGCTCAGCCATGTTACCCTTCAATCTGAAATGAAAAAAAAAATGAACGTTACAATTGTACCACTTTAGAGAACACAAAGAGAACACTTTAGAGAAAAAAAGATTACCGTTACAATTGTACCACTTTAGAGAACACACCATAACAATATAACAATACAATCACAATTTATACATAATTTATATGTAATTTAAATTAGGGAGCTACTTTCCGCCCACCCTGTATATATATATATATATATATATATATATATATATATATATATATACACACACACACATATATATATATATATCATAAAAAACTCAGGGAACCATTCTGAGTTCATTCCCATATAAACCTTACCTTATGAACCTTATGTTGTTTCGTGCGTTGGTCTCTCTTCACACGGAGGTCAAGCTGGTGGCCCCGCCTCTAGGTCTGGCCTGGTGGAGGAGCGAGTTGCTTTCTTGCACTCTCCACCGTACATAGCCAGGCACGCCCGGCTCATCTGGTACTGTCCTGAGCCAGGCATCCAGTCTTTTCTTGAAGACTTCAACTTTGACCCCCGTTACGTTTCTGAGGTCCTTAGGAAGCTGGTTGAAAAGTCTTGGCCCCCTGACAACCAAGCTATTTTCCTTTAGGGTTGAGGAGGTCCCTTGTCGTGCCTTTAATTTCGGAACACCACACATTCTGCCTTTCCTATTTTCCAGTGTTGTTTGAATGGTAATTGGTTTAGTTTTAGGTTTGGTACCAGTTTTTCGATCATTTTCCATATGTAGATTATGATGTACCTCTCTCTTCTTCTTTCCAGTGAGTACAGATTTAGTTTACGTAGTCTTTCCTAGTAGTTGAGTTCTTTGCAGCCATCAATCTTGGCTGTGAAATGCCTTTGCGTTTCTTCTAGTTTATTAGTTCTTCCTTTTTATATGGGGACGTCAAAACTGAGCAGTATTCAAGTTTTGGTATAATCAGTGTTTTTAGCAGGGGAATCATTACTGTCCTGTCCCTTCTCTTGAACGTTCTTAGAACCTGTCCAGCGACTCTTTTTGCTTTATTTATCGCTACTTTTGTGTTTCGAATTTCGCATCATCTGTCATTATTATCCCGAGATCAATCGCTTTCATGCTTCTCTGAATTTCCTGTCTATCTGGAGCATAATATGCAGTCTGTTTAAGTTCTTCTTTCTACCATATCTCAAGAGCTGAAATTTCTCGGCGTTGAATGACATGTTGTTGTCTTCTGACCATTTGTATATTTTGTTCGTGTCCCTCTGCAAGGCCTCCACGTCATGTACATCGCTGATTTTTCTGCTGATCTTTGTATCGTCTGCAAAGGATGTTAGTATACTATTGCTGTTTACTCCGCTGTCTATGTCTGTTAGCATGATAATGAACAGGAGTGGGGCCAGTACTGTCCTTGTGGTACTGAGCTGCGTACTTCCGATTGTGATGATGATATACCTTGAATTTTGACGACCTGCAGACGATCACTAAGGAAGTTGTAGATCCATTTTCCCACTTTGCCTGTTATTCCCATGTCTTTAATTTTATGTGCCATTATACCACCCACAGGGTGGGCCGAAAGTCTGGATCCATAGGAAAATATTTATTTTAATACATAAATTACAACAAATGGTAAATACTTAAAATGAATATCAACTTTAACTCGTAAATGCGTATCCGTGATACTGTACAGTAAGTAGTTCGTACTCCAGTATAAATACTCAAATACTTTTTTTATTTCAGCCTAGAAATGGCTTCGAATCTAACAACAGAAGACCGGGTAGAACTTGTGCTCATGTACGCAAGACAGGGCGCTACACACAGAGAAGTTGCTACCGAATTCAATAGAATTATCCTGATAAGCATCCAGTAACACATGCGACTGTTGGCAAGTTGTTTAAACGTTTCAAAGAAACAGGAAGTGTACATGATGGACGGCGTTCTGGTCGTCCAAAAACTGCAACTGATGAAAATACCGCTGCAATGGTATGTGAAACTTTAACGAATAGTCCAGTAAAGTCAACTAAAGATTATCAAATGAAACACGCATCTCGAGAACGTCAATTCGAAGAATTATTAAAAATCATAAATTCCATCCCTAAGTGTCTCTATGTCAGAGGCCGCCAATTTGAGCATTTGTTATAATTTGTTGTTTATACTGGAGTACGAACCACTGTACAGTATCACGGATACGCATTTACGAGTTAAAGTTGATATTCATTTTAAGTATATCCCATTTGTTGTAATTTATGTATTAAAATAAATATTTTCCTATGGATCCAGACTTTCGGCCCACCCTGTGTGTATATATATATATATATATATATATATATATACACACACACACATATATATACATATATATATATATATATATATATATATACACACACACAATATATATATATACACGCACACACACACACACATATATATATATATATATATATATATATATATTAGTGATGTAGCGGATGTCATTTTTTTCACATCCGCGGATGCGGATGCGGATGAGGATGTTTGATTTCAACATCCGCGGATGCGGATGTCTACATTTTCGTTATTTTTTAGGATATATTCGAGATTTGTTGTGTTTAACGTATATAATAAGTTATTATATAGAGAGAGCTGTAGCTGTAATGTAGTATATTTGATTAATTGTACAATAATTGCTGTACTTTTCTCTGAACATATAAAATAATATCAAGCATCTAACTAATATAGAAATCAATTAGTGAATTCGTCTGCAAATAAATTCGTTATATTTTGTTGATTTTCAGCCACAATTAGAAACCATAATTGTGTTACCAGGATGCGGGACGTGAACCCAACTCAAATGCACCCCACCGACCTCTTTCCCCAACCTCCACCCTTATAGAAAGAGATCTTTAATTAGCTTGATAACTATTTATATTAAGTTTAAAGTTTTATTAGGCATATTTATAAATGAGTAATTAAAATAAAGTAAACTAAGATGTTCATCGTTTAATGTTCAAACTTAATTATAGGAAGGTTATGCTTAAGGAACATTAATTTTTCTGCCTTTTCTGCTGCCAGTCTGTTTCTCTTTTCATCATATATTAATCCAGCACTGCTAAATAATCTCTCGCTTGTTACGTTTGTTGGAGGTCAGGCTAAATGTTTCCTTGCAAGTTTACTCAAGTATGGATAGATATTCTGCGTATTTTTCCACCAACTAATAGGATTGTCACATGCAGCCAGGCGTTTTTCTTGGTGATAGCTCTCGATCATTTTTACTACATCTTTTGACATCGCGTAGGTCTCGTCATTGCTGCTTGACTCAAGAAACTGAGAGACAGATTCTGTGATAGATTTGCTTGTTGAAGGTGTTGGTTCTGTCACTGAAACTTTTATTCTTTTGGTGGGTGGCGAAGCGACAGATTCAAGAGATTGAAGCTCTTCAACTGCTTTGCCAAGTGATGATTTAACTCGTTCTAATGTACTAGGTGAAAATAACTTAGCTTTGTAACGTGGATCTAAGTAGGTTGCAAGAGAGTAACTTCATACAAGAACAGCCTCTCGTCTTGTCGCTTGCATCACTTTTGCGCACAATGAACTAGTTCTATTAATATAGTAGAATTTGATAATTTCCGCTTATTAATGACATTTTATCTCAACGGTCCACATCCGCACGACATCCGCAGTCCAAAGTGCGGATGCGGGTGCGGATGCGGATGCGAGAAAATGTGCGGATGTTTCGCGGATGCGGATGCGGATGTGACCTACATCACTATATATATATATATATATATATATATGTGTTAACCCCTCCTTTTATAGCCCTGCGGTGGTTCGGGGTCGACGGGGGTTCTGGTTAGGAGGCAGCAACGGATATTTCTCGCGATAGTTTTCTTCTATAACATTCTAATTCTTTTCTCTCGCTATAGGGTTGAAAGTTGTTAATTCTTCTCTTTCTATAATACTCTGATACTTTCTCTGATACTAAAATTATCGACTTTTCTTTCATAACTTATCGTCTTTACTAAGTTCTTCTGGAGAGAGCCCAACTCGCAGGGGAAAATAAAAAGTCTCTCTCACTGTAATTTACTTCTAAAAATTTACAGGTAGTGCTCTGAATTTACAGGGGTAGAGGTTCGACCTCTTTCGACCATGGCTCAGGCCGCAATCTAAAAATTAAGGAGGCAAGGGGCCTCTGCCCCCTCCTCGAAGCGAGGCTGCTAACGAGGGAGTCTCGTAGTAGTGGCCAAAGAAGAGTGAAGTAATTTTACAATTACATGTATCATATAAGTCTAAATGTTGGGGGAATGAAGTTGAAGGTTAAGTTCACCCCTTTTAAACACATGATCAGTTGAAAGATTCCAAATAAAAATTTTAAAAACAAAATATAAACTAATCGTATTTTCGCCGAATATATATTTCTGAAGGCGATATAATTTCGTAGTAGTACATAAGTACAATCTAAGTACATCATTGAGTACGTTGTAATTTTGGTTCATTAAAATTACGATTACAATTACCAATTAATTCACATTCGCTTATTATCGTTAATTATCGTTATTAAAGTACATTACATTATATTAAATTATTACATTTAATTACAATTTTATTAAAGTACATTACATCAATGGTTATTAGTACATCAATGGTTATTAGTACAACACAAAGTACATGGGCACATACGGTATATAACATAATATACAACATAATGGTTATATTATGTTATAATATGTTATAAATTTGAATTAGAGCGAGAGGAGATTTTTATTTTAGAAGCGTTCGCTTCTGCCGTAGTTAGCGGAATTTGATCACTTACCTCAGCATTTTCGAGTTCATTGCGGGAGGCGAAATAGTTAAAAATAAAAATAAAAAAAATAATACACGAGAACATATTTGCGCGTTTTCGAACGAACAGATACGAATGCATAAAGTTTTGCATTTCATAGACTGACACGAGTAAAAATGAATATTTAATACAATTCATATAGGATAATGGTCAAGATAAGATATGGACGTATGGGCGAATATGGTTGAATGATAATATTTATACTACATAACACCACAAATAAATAATGACGTATAGAGAATGAAGTTTTTTTTATATTAAAGAATTTACTATACATTGAATACGGAAGATGTCCAAATACTAAACACGTGATTCAGTGTTCAAGGTATGGAAACCGTGAAGGAAATTTAAGTTATTTTATGACGTCATAGTGTATACGTCTTTATTGGGAGGGTTTAAAAGAAACGAATTAGAGACAAAGAGTGGGTATTAAGGACTAAGAAGTACAACTACGGGTTCCAATCCTGTTATATGTAATGTGTATGCATAATCTAGAGACGAGGGTGAGATGCAAGACAACCATAATTAATTATAATAAATTCTATAACAAATAAAAAATGGAAAATGCATACGACTAAACCATAGAAATGGTAGATCGTAGGGTTGTGACAAACAAAAATAGAAAGCTACAAATAAATTTTTTATCCAAAATCGCTTCAGGCGATTTTGGTGTCTCATGTAAAAATGAATATGGATTATTCATTATTCATTTTTACACACACACACACACACACACACATATATATATATATATATATATATATATATATATATTATATACACATTCAACTGCAAAGAACACGCAGTATAAATAACGTAAAGAACGACGCTTGTATAGGAGATATTCCGCGCAAGACGAAAGAGAGAGAACGGAACCAATGAAAAAATGAGGTAACCACCTGGGAATCGAACCCGGGATATATGTGTATATATATATATATATATATATATATATATATATATATATTATATATGTAAAAGTGAACAATGAACAATTCCTACACCATCATTATATGGATTCATTGTCTTCATGCAGAACTTATGTTCGTATAGTTTTATGTTGAATGTTCATTTTTACATAAGAAACCAAAATCGCCTAAGCGAGTTTTTGGATAGAATTTCGATTTATACTTCTTTATTCATTACTGTATTTCCCTAATTCATCTTTTCTAATAATGACTTATACACTATGACGTCATAAAATAACTTTATTCTCTTTACGTTTCCCATACTTTGTACACTGAATCACGTTCTTAGTATTTGGACGTCTTCCGTGTGCAATGTATGGTAAATTCTTTAATAATAATGTTGTGGTGTTGTGTAGTATAAGCATTATTATTCAACCATATTCATCCATACGTCACGTTTTCCCGTCATAGATTTCCCTTGATCATTGTCCTATATAAATTTTATTAAATATTCATTTTTTACTCGTGTCAATTTGTGAAGCGCGAAACTTTGGGCGTTCGTTCGAGAACGCGAAAATACGTTCTCGTATTATTTTTTTCATTTTTATTTTTAATTATATGACCTCCCGAGCTGAACTCGAATAAATGCTTAGTAAGATCGAATTCCGCTCACTACAACAGATTCGAGCGCCTCAAAGATAAAATATCTCCGTTCGCCCTGATTTCAAATTCATAACATATTATAGTACATTATTTCGTAAATAAATTATCTCGTATGTGCCATGTACTTTGTATTATATTTCTAACATCGTAATTGTCTATTAATATGAAACACTGTAAAAAACAAAACAAAGTTATAGTAACTGTTTAATTGTAATTAACTGTAATACTTTAATTTAATATAACGTAATGTACTTTAATGAAACTGTAATTAAATGTAATGATTTAATTTATAATGTAAGAATGTACTTTAATAGAACTATAATGAACAATCATAAGCGAATGTGAAGTAATCCATAATTGTAATCGTAATTGTAATGAACCAAAATTAATACGTACTCAGTCGTGTACTTAATTTGTACTTATGTGTACTATTACGAAATGATATCGCCTTCATAAATGTAGACTCGGCGAAAAATACAAATTAGTTTTTATTTTTATTTTTTTTAGTTGAAATCTTTCAAAACATCTGATCATGTGTTTAAAAAGGGGGGAAATTTAACTTTCAACTGTCCTCCCCCAAAACATTTAAGTTTATATTATACATGTACTTGTAAAATTACAGCACTTCTTCATTAGACTTCTTCATTAGACTTCTTCATCATAGCACTTCATTAGGACTCCTTTGTTAGCAGCCTTGCTGCGGGGAGGGGGCAGAGGCCCCTTGCCTTCTTAATATTTTTAGATTCCGGCCTGAGCCATGGTCGAAAGAGGTCGAACCTCTACCCCTGTAAATTCAGAGCAGTACCTGTATATTTTTAAGAAGTAAATTACCTTAAGAGAAACTTTTTATTTTTCCCTTCGAGCCGTGCTCTCTTCAGAACTTAGTCAGAAAAGTCGATAATTTTAGTATCAGAGAAAGTATCAGAGTATTATAAAAAGAGAAGAATTAAAAATTGGCGACCCTTTGCCCAAATTAAGAGACAACCCAAGCACCATAGAAGATATTGGCATAACAGTCTGGCGAGTCTGTAGCCAAGAGTTTAACAGAGTGGCGACCGAAAAGAATTAGAATGTTATAGAAGAAATATCCGTTGCTTGCCTCCTAACTAGAACCCCCGTCGATTCCGAACCGACCCCAGGGCCATTTTAGGAGGGGTTAACAGAGTGGCGACCCTGCCAGGATAAGAAGATATGGGGGTCTAACATTCTGGCGACCCTTTACCAGGATAAGAAAAAGATTTTTAGAAGATTTTAACAAGAAGATTTTAAGAAGAGGCCACTCTTTGGCCAATAATAGAAATTACCCTGCATCAGGATAAAACCATTTGACCGGCGTGTCACGACTTCTAGTTCGTAACATCCACCCTTGAACCGGTGTGTCACGACTCCAAGTTCTCCACGCCTAGTTTTCATCCAAGAAGTAGCCAGGAAGACGTCTTCAGGACACGTCTCTGAGGATTTCGCCCGTGGAAAATTTTAAGTACAAAACTCTTTTTTAAAAATAATTTCTAAACATTTGAAAAGTCATTATTATTAACAGTTAATATTTAGTATGGAGCCAGAATTTACTAGAAACACAGTGAACACTTCAGACACCAGTGATACATTTTTTTTTAGTGAAACACATTTAACTTCTGTGAAAATTACTAAGAGAAGTTAAATGTAAGAGAAGTTAAATGTAAGAGAAGTTAAAAGTAAGAGAGTTAATTTCAAAGAGAGTTAATTTCAAGAGAGTTAATTTCAAAGAGTTAATTTCAAGAGAGTTAATTTCAAGAGAGTTATTATTTTCACTGTTATATTCAGTATAGAATAATTTTATTTTATGTATCAAACATAATAGTATCGTACCTTCGTGTACATTAGAGTGAAATGTTGTTTACATTTTATATTTTTGTTTGCAAATTTTTTTCAAATTATTGAATTGAATTGACTTGCAAATTAAGAGAGAGAGAGTTTATAGAGAGTTTATAGAGTTATAGAGTTACTTGAAGCAGTTTCAAGTTCCATTTTCAGTTTTCAGACAGTTTCAGTTGGTTGCAACCAAAAGGGACAACCAAACCCGAGATTTATAAAGATACTTGAAGTAATTTTGAAGTCATTTTTTTGAAGTCATTTTTTGAAGTCATTTTTTTAAGTCATTTTTTTAAGTCGGTTTTTCAAGTCAGAAGGTTGCACCAAGAGGGTCAACCAAAACAGAGGTTAATCGTCTCCACTTGAATAGAGATCAAGTGCAGTCATTTTCCATTTTCAGTTAATCTTCACTTGACAAGCGTTCAAGTTAGACAGTTTCAGTTTCAAGATACTACTTGATAAGAGTTCAAGTCAGTTTCATTTTCAGTTTCAAGATACTACTTGATAAGAGTTCAAGTCAGTTTCATTTTCAGTTTCAAGATACTACTTGATAAGAGTTCAAGTCAGTTTCATTTTCAGTTTCAAGATACTACTTGATAAGAGTTCAAGTCAGTTTCATTTTCAGTTTCAAGATACTACTTGATAAGAGTTCAAGTCAGTTTCATTTTCAGTTTCAGAATACTTGATAGAGCTCAAGTCAGAGTTTTATTTGAAGTCAGAGAGTTTTATTCCAAGTCAGAGAGATTTATTCCAAGTCAGAGAGATTTATTCCAAGTCATTTTTATTCCGAGTCCCAAGTCATTTTTATTTCGAGTCCCAAGTCAGTTTTCAATGCAGTCAATTGAATTCAACTTTTCCTTTGTAATTTAAGAGAATTTAATTTAAGAAAATGTAATTTAAGAATTTAATTCAACCTGAATTGACCGGGTTGCGTCTTTAGTTAACCTTTCTTTGTTTTGTTGTGAGAAGGAAATTGACCGATTTGTCTTTTCTTTTCATGCCAGTTTTGCGTATATAAATATATAGTTATGTAATTCATTATTTGTAACCAAAATAGTTTTTACAATTGTTTGTAACGATTTTGGTAATTATTGTAATGTATATGAGGAACATGCCGTCCCTCCGTTTGTTGAACTCTTAATTTTTTGTTCTAAGTAGTGTGACAAGCAATCTTTTTAAAAAAAAAGAGCAAAGTGCTCACGAAAGATGTAATTGTCAATTTCAGACTTATACCCCCGCTTAGTCACTCAATTCCCCCGAATGTCGTACTACAAACTTTGTCTTTTAAGTTTATTTTATTTTCATACCCCCAACCCCAGTTGAACCCAGTGACAACCGGAGAAATGGTTCAACCATGGTTAATTCCTCTTTAGTACTATGGAACATAACCTCCGTTTATGTTAAGTTGTGTTTTTTTTTATTTTTAAGAATATTATATGCTTAGTTTATTATAGTTTATCATTGATTTCTATTTCCAAACTTTATATTTTTTATATTTTTTTAATTCGATTAATACTGAGTAATTGTCGTAGTCGAATTTAATTGTGTGTCGAAATTCAATTTTAAAACCGTGAGAGTTACTGTCATTACTCGTAAGGTCTTCTAAGTACGTCTTTTTTTATTACCTTAATTCGTGTAACTGATTTAATTAAATACTTAAATACTACCTTGAACTTAAAGGATTTTATAATAATAATAATAATAATAATAATAAATAATGACAATAATTGACTTAAACTTAAAAGATTTTATAACCCTAAACCCATCTTAAATTATTATACATTATTTTTAAACTTTGTTCATTCAAAAACCTTCCAAATCCCTACACATACACACGCATGTATGCGCACTATATATATATATATATATATATATATCCCCGCAAGGGGGTTCTAAGCTCGTGCTCTTGAGTGCTCTTTGTGCTCATTTGTACGTGCTTGTTCCTGGAGGTTTCACGTGCGCCCTCCCGGCCCTAGCACCCAAGGATGATGGGGCTCGACCCTGCAGTCCTTGTCATCCTTGGTCTTTTTCCACTTCGACTGTCCCCTCCACCCTTTCTTTTTCCTCTGTCTTTCCTCTCACTTTTTCTTTGTTTTTCCGCTGAGATATGCCCTTTAAATAGAGGCGAATCGGTTCTTCCTGAACAAAAAAAAATATATATATATATATACAAACCTTATGCTAAAATCATTAGATGTCACAATAAACTATTTCATAGCGTGTAAGTGCTAACTATGCTATTTATATAGTCCTTAGCATTTTTGCTTACTATATATAAATTCTCGCTCATGCATTTATTCAGTTACTTGAACAATCCTATCAGCTAATCTGTCCCTCGAAATTGTAAAATACACACTTTGCACCTAATACACCCAAATACACACTTGACGACAGGTCTATACATCATCCATTACATAATTCGATTTTTTATCTAAAATAGTCAATAAAATTAGTTATCAATTGTACTATCATGGAAGCCTCGAAAAATCCATGAACTTTAAAATTTATAGTTTTCCATTTTACTCTATTCATTATGTACATAATTTTTCCCACAGAAAAATAAAAATTTTGTAAAAAAATTTAACAATATCATTCTTTGTCTAGCTTAATTGTTTGTCTAAAATTAAAGTATTAATCTTTGAATTCTTTTATATTATATAATAACTCACTTGTTCTGTATAAAACTTGTATTGTAAAAAAGAATGTCGTCATCTAACTTGAATTACTTACGATGTTATTTTCTCAATTGTATTAATTGTATTATATTATTGTATTAATACCATTTTAGAGGGGGAAATACTGTAAAAAGTTAACAATGAACAATTCCTACACCATCATTATATGGATTCATTGTCTTCATGCAGAACTTATGTTCGTATAGTTTTATGTTGAATGTTCATTTTTACATAAGAAACCAAAATCGCCTAAGCGAGTTTTTGGATAGAATTTCGATTTATACTTCTTTATTCATTACTGTATTTCCCTAATTCATCTTTTCTAATAATGACTTATACACTATGACGTCATAAAATAACTTTATTCTCTTTACGTTTCCCATACTTTGTACACTGAATCACGTTCTTAGTATTTGGACGTCTTCCGTGTGCAATGTATAGTAAATTCTTTAATAATAATGTTGTGGTGTTGTGTAGTATAAGCATTATTATTCAACCATATTCATCCATACGTCACGTTTTCCCGTCATTGATTTCCCTTGATCATTGTCCGTTCGCCCTGATTTCAAATTCATAACATATTATAGCATATTATTTCGTAAATAAATTATCTCGTATGTGCCATGTACTTTGTATTATATTTCTAACATCGTAATTGTC
>JAJOZX010002800.1:277500-285000 GCA_023014485.1 Bathynomus jamesi | reverse complement strand
ATATATATATATATATATATATAATATATATATATATATATATATATAATATATATACATGCATGTGTGTGTATAATATATATATATATATATATATAGAAGCATCTGTGTATATATATATATATATTTATATGTATATGTATATATATATATGTAAAAATGAACAATGAATAATCAATATAATTTTTCCATTATAAATATATATATATATATATATATATATATATATATATATATATATATATACACATGCATGTGTGTATATATATATATATATATATATATATATATATATGTGTATATATATAGATATATATAGAAGCATCTGTATATATATATATATACATATTTATATGTATATGTATATATATATATGTAAAAATGAACAATGAATAATCAATATTAATTTTTACATATATATATGTAAAAATGAACAATGAATAATCAATATTAATTTTTACATATACATATACATATAAATATATATATAATATATATAATATATATATATATATATACAGATGCTTCTATATATATATATATATATATATATATAGAAGCATCTGTATATATATATATATATATATATTTATATGTATATGTGTATATATATATGTAAAAATGAACAATGAATAATCAATATTAATTTTTACATAAGAACCAAAATCGCTTAACGCGAGTTTGGATAAAAAATTTATTTGTTACTTTCTATTTTTTTTTCAGTGTCACAACCATGCGACTACCATTCCTATGGTTTAAGTCGTATCCATATTTCCATATCTTATCTTTACCATTATCCTATATCAATTTTATTAAATATTCATTATTACTCGTGTCAGTCTATGCATCTGTACCTGTTCGTTCAAAGTCGTGCAAATACGTTCTCATGTATTATTTTTATATTTTTTACTTTTTATTTTAATTATTTCACCTCCCGCAATGAACTCGAAAACGCTTATGCAAGTGTACGCAATTCGATGATCACAGCATAAATCGAACATCTGAAAACGTGAAACCTCCTGTCCCTCTGATTCAAATTTATAACATAACATATTATAACATATTATGTTGTATATAAATACATACCGTATGTGCCCATGTACTTCGTGTTGTACTAATAACCATTATAAATATAAAAACACTGTAAGAATTGTAAGTGACTAATGTACTTAATAATGTAATTGATGTAATGTGTTTTAATGAAACTAATAAATGACAATAATTTAATATATAATGTAATAATGTACTTTAAATGGAATTGTAATTAACGATACTAAGTGAAATGTGAATTAATCCATAATCTTAATCATAATTGTAATAACCAAAAATTAAAATGTACTCAGTAATGTACTTAAATTGTACTCATGTACTACTCCGAAATTATGTCGCCTTTAGAAATGAATACTCGGCGAAAATACGATCATTTTTTATTTTTATTTATTATTTTTTTTATTTGGAATCTTTAAAAAATCTGATCATGTGTTTAAAGGGGGGAAACTTAACCTTCAAACTGCACTCCCCCAACATTTAGTTAATATATAAAGCATGTAATTGTAAAATAATGATTAACTTTTACTTCGACTTTACTCCCTTGTTAGCAGCCTCTCAGCGAGGCCCCTCGCCTCCTTAGTTTTTAGATTCCGGCCTGAGCCATGGTTGAAAGAGGTCGAACCTCTACCCATGTAAATTCAGAGCACTGCCTGTACATCTTTAGAAGTAAATTACAGTAAAATAAATAGTTTTTTTTATCTTTTCCTTCGAGCCGTTCTCTCGTCCGAGAAATCAGTCAATAGAGAAAAATAATTTCCCGATGCGTTATAAGAGGCATCAGGGAATCTTCTGGTAATTTAGTAAGTTTTCACGGAATCCTGCGAACCCACCCAGTGGCATAGAAAGAGAAGAATTAACAGTCTGTCGACTCTTTAGTGAGAGAAAAATTAGAATATTATAAAAGAAAAAACTATCGCGAGAAATATCGGTTGCTGCCTCCTAACCACAATTCCCGTTGTGGTTAGGAGAGCTATATATATATATATATATATATATATATATATATATATATATACACACATGTGTGTGTGTGTGTATATATATAATATATATATGAAAATGAAAATGAAAATGAAAAGTTTAATTGGCAGACTATAGTCCATACGACAAATATTATTAATAGAATGACAGTTCATATACTAAGGATAGAAATATATACAAGTGATTAGAAATAATACTGCACTGTCGAAGTTAAGTGGAGCTACAGACAGACGTTTTCGTACCAAGAAGTCCATAGCTTAGAGCAGTGGTTCCCAACCTGGGGTCCCCGGACCCCTGGGGGTCCGCGAAGGTAGTACTAAGGGTCCGTGAGCTTTCAATATTTCGAGAGGCTTCAATGGAAGTCGTACATTTAGCTCAGGCTAAAATTTCAAGTTCCCTTGCTCTTGGCTGGAATTATTAATACTTTTTTAATACGCTGTATTTTAATTGCATACTCACTTATATGTCCTTTATTTGATAGTGAAAAATGAGAAAACGAGTTAATTATTAGTTAATAAAAACAGTTTGTTTGGTAGACGGAATCTTTCAAAAACATGGGGTCCGTGGGAAAAAAATAAAAGTAAAAGGGGTCCTTTGTGGTGAAAAGGTTGGGAACCACTGGCTTAGAGGATAAATGGCAGGACTCATGGATAGCTTGGATGATCGGGTTGGTTGATGTTTTAATTCTTTGCATTAGACTGTTGAGCACGTCTTGTTACCTCCGGGAAGCTCGGGACATTGCGGGAAGCTCGGGACATTGCGGGTAGCAAACATTTGCGAAGCTGAGCATCTAGGGGGTAATTTATGTAAGAGTCTAAACGACCTGTTGTACAGCAAATTTAGGATTCTGCCAGAACCTTTTTTATAATTCACCCAGAGTTGCTGACCGTATATATTACTGCAGAAAGTACGAAAAGAGTGTGTCTTTAGCTTTACTTGTACAGAAACGAAAGTTCCTTATGGCCATATTCGCTTTAGCACACAGGCTTCGAGATTGTTTTCTTATATCCGAGTGATCACTCAAGGAGCTGGTAATAGTTTGACCCAAATACTTAAACTCTTGTACTTCTTCAATTACTTCACCATTCATTTTAAACCTTATATCAGCAGGCTGATTACAGCTTTTAGAATGAAATTGCATAACCTTAGTTTTTGTCACATTAAAAAGAATATCATGTTTCTGCGAATACACTTCGCAGACATTTAGTAGCCGATCCAGACCTTTAACAGAGGGACTTATTAACATCATATCATCGGCATAAACTAAGTTATTTATCCTTGTGTTATCTATACACCATCCTACTGTTGCCTCATTAAGTGAAGCAATTAATCCGTCAATATACACATTAAACAGCATAGGGGAGAGCAAGGAGCCTTGTCTCACCCCGCAAGAGGAGCCAAAACACTCGGATAGTACATTGCCCCACCTAACAGTGAAAGATTGGTGGGAATACCAAAATTTCGATAAATTAAATATGTACATGGGAACCTTCCTGTCTTCTAGTTTTGCAAATAAAATATTGTGGTTCACCCTATCATATGCCTTACTTATTTCAAGGAAACAGCTATAAATGGTTGAATTACTGTCAATGTATTTAGATATTGTTTCTTTAAGTGCATAGATACACAGGTCAGTTGAGTGGGACCTTTTAAAGCCAAACTGATTAGGAGATGTCCATAGGAAATCATTTAATCGGAGTAACAAGTTTTTATAGTAGTTTCGAGAAGCAGGAAGCGACAGCAATAGGCCTGTAATTATTGCTGGACAGAATGTCTCCGTACTTATTTTTGACCAGGGCCAAGATACTATATACCCTCATGAACTCTGCAGGGATATAGCTATGAGCAAGCAATGATATATGCAGACATACTACGTCATTTGCATATTTTAAGTGCTCATTCGATAAGTCATCTACCCCTGACGCAGAACCAGTCTTTAACTCTTTAATTAACCTCTTTACTTCAGAAAATGATAACAAAATATTTTCCCTTGTCCCTCCCACAATCGTTTCGCTGCAATCTATCTTAAGATTATCCCTACTCACACTATTAAGAATGTTAGAGTAGTGGTTTTTCCACAGCTTTGCAATTTCATCCTCCCCCGACACCCCATCGATTGTCGGAGGGAGGACATTTTTGACACCCGTTTGATTCTTAACAAATTTCCAAAATTTGTTATTATCGTTATTTATGCGAGCTTCACAGGCTTTTGATGCTCGAATAGACTCTTCTTCCTGTTTACATCGCCTTATGGCCGCCTTATACTGACCCCGACTTCTACACATATTTATGTATTATTATACATAGTACAACTTTCAGGCATTACCGTTAGGGCGCCTATTATATTATTATTATTATTATTATTATTATTGTTATTTTGCCTGTTATCAAATCTCCTGGAAAAGTGAATAAACTCCTTAACAATAATACCGTCTGGCCATTGACTCATATTATACGGGTTGAAATGCGCATTTACACCTTTAATTATTACTTTAAAAGAGTTATAATACGGAGATTTCGTGTTTAGTTTATTAACTATCACTATACTGTGTTCACCAATGATTTCTTCTATCATGTGTCGAATATCGCTTGCCTCGTTCGAGAGCTGAATTCGCGACACAAATAGGGTGAGATTCTCCATCGGTGGCCTCGTCGCGGAGACCGGTTGAGGAGACCTTTGGGACGGGCGCCTATTAACAGTTACCCACCCGTCCTGCTCCCTCGACCTCCCTGAGGCAGGGTTCGCCTGCCTGGGGGATGGGTGGCACAACCTTTGGGGGATAGGAGGCCCCTCCCTTAGGAGGCCCCTCCCTTACGGCCGCGCGTGCCTCTCCTTCTTCGGTGGGAGGGGAGGAAACTGCGTACCGAGCGAGGCATAATCGAACACCTCTCCTCTACAGTGGGAGGCAGGGAAGAGGGCAATGATGCCTCGACTCTCGGCATTGGACCGTCCCTGTTCCTCATTGTGAGATCGGGAGCAGGAGTCCTTTCCTGAACGAGAGGGGGATTGACCGCTACCCCTGCATGCTGCGTTTCCACCCCACCTTCAGGGGGTGAGTTGGAGGCGGGGATTTCGTTTCCCTCGCTGCCCAACGCGCTTCTTGGAGATCTGGCTTGCTGAACTACTTCCGAGTAACTGGGCCTTGGGAGGAGCGTCTCTTTCAACGCATCTAACTCTGACCGGAACTGTTCTATCGAAATCGCGTTTTTCTGATTTGACACCACGTGTTGGTGTTTCAGTTCAACTATCGACTTTTGTACCTCATTATACTGTTTGAGGAGCATCGAGACGTTTACGTCACCCATAGAGATTACCGGTATTCTATGGAAGTTAGTAACGTAAAAGGTAATATTATTCTCATTATCCCGGAGGGTCGACACTTTATTTATGTCTTTCAGGGTATTCTCGTTTTTAGAATTACCTCTACGAGTTGGGAGGGAAGCACCGAACAGGGTGTTTAATTGTACCCTCGCATGTTCTATTTCTTCTGAATCATAAAAATCATAACAGACAGATACAAGAAGGTCTGACCTAATATGATCTACTTTGTCGAATATGAAACATAACAGAGGATTTTCTACAAGATTTACAGCAGACGACCCCATTGTATCTGTAACGGCTTGCGGGGGAGCGTAGCTGGTGGGGGCTGGTTGGGGGTGGCGATGGGTGGGAACGCCGAAAGGGGTCCCACTTTTTCGTCCCTTTAAATATATATATATATATATATATATATATATACACCTTACCTTACAACCTTACAAAGGTTCCGCGCGACGATTTCTCATTTCGCGAAGGTCAAGCTTGTCGCCCCTCCTCTCGAGTTGGCCTGGTGAAGTAGTGAGTTGGATTCTTGCGCTCTCCACCTCACATAGCCAGGTACACCCGGCTCATCGGGGATTGTTCTGAGCCAGGCGTCTAGTCTTCTTTTGAAGATTTCCACTGCAACTCCCTTCGTGTTTCTTAGGTCTTTGGGCAACTGATTAAACAGTTTTGGTCCTCTCACTACAAAACTATTTTCTTTCAGGGTTAAGGATGTTCCCTGTCTCGCCTTCAATTTGGGAATACGACACAATCTACCGCTTCTACTTTCCATCGTTGTTTGGGGAGTTATGGGATTCAGAGTAAGATTAGGGACTAGTTTCTCCATTATTTTCCAAGTGTAAATAATGGTGTATCTCTCTCTTCTCCTTTCCAGTGAATATAGGTCTAGTTCTCGTTATCTTTCCCAGTAATTTAGTTCTTTGCACCCATTGATCTTGGCTGTGAAGCTTCTTTGGATCCCCTCCAGCTGTCTAATGTCTTCTTTTTTATATGGGGAAGTTAGGACCGAGCAGTATTCTAATTTGGGTATGATCAGGGTTTTCAGTAGAGGAATCATTACATTCCTATCCCTTCGTTTAAAGGTTCTCAATATCTGACCCGTTATTCTCTTTACTCTGTTTACTGCTATCTTATTTTGTGTTTCAAATTTCGCATCATCTGTCATTACAACCCCCTAAATCTTTTGCTCTGGAATTTCTCTGAATTTCCTGTCCATTTGGGGTATAATATTCCATGCACTTTAGGTCTTCTCTTTTTCCGTACCGTAATAGCTGAAATTTCTCGGTGTTAAACTTCATATTGTTGTCTTCAGTCCACTTGTAGATTTTGTTTATGTCGGTTTGTAGAGATCCTATGTCTTCTGGGTTTCTTATTTTTCTACTGATCTTTGTGTCATCCGCAAAGGATGTTACTGTGCTGTCTCTGGTAACGTCCTCATCTATGTCAGTTAGCATGATTATGAAGAGTAGTGGAGCTAATACTGTTCCTTGTGGTACTGAGCTGAGGACCTCTGATTCTGATGAAGATACTCCTTGTACTGTAACGACTTGCCTCCGCTCACTAAGGAAATTATATATCCATTTCCCTACTTTTCCTGTTATTCCCATATATTTCAATTTATGTATTATGATTCCGTGGTCACACTTGTCGAACGCTTTAGCAAAGTCTGTGTATAGTACATCATAGTTTTCATTACTTTCAAGTGAATCAATAATGTTGTTGTAGTGTTCCATTAGTTGTGATAGGCATGATCTGCCTGATCGAAACCGTGTTGGTTATCATTGAATTTTTTCTGAGTTTCCAAAAAGTCATAGATTTTCTGTCTAACTATTCTTTCAAATATTTTAGTGAGATGAGATGTAAGCGACACTGGCCTATAGTTTTTGGCCTGGGATCGATCTCCTCCTTTATATTGGGACTATGTTCGCGCTCTTCAGGATGCCCGGTATTTCTCCCGTGTCTAATGATCGTCTCCATATCCAGTATAGGGGCTCAGTGATTGCATTCTTGCAGTTTTTGATCAGTGTGGCATTCCATTTATCCGGTCCTGCCGCTGAGTGTGTTTTTAGTTTCCCTATGGCTTGTGTAATATCATCCGTCGTAAAGTCGAAATCCGTTATACTTTCCCCTTGTGGTTCTTCTTCAAA
>JAJOZX010002800.1:265000-272500 GCA_023014485.1 Bathynomus jamesi | reverse complement strand
CAGCAGGCCGCTCCTCCGGCGGGAAGCCGGAGGGCGTTTGACGTGATGAGATCTGCTCGTGGAGGTGGAAAGCGAGTGTGTGTGAGTGAGAATGAGTGTGAGTGTAAACTTGCTTATATTACTTCGGTGATGCGGACTTTCGCCCGAGTAAAAGTGTACGTAGGAAAAATTGTTTATTTTTTTCCGATAGATACTAAACTTAAAACCTGGGCTTTCTCTATGTACACGCACATCCAAAAACGGGATTGAGTTGTCTTGTTCCACTTCTAAAGTAAACTTAATGGAGGGGACTTGATCATTTAACTGAAGGAGGAAGTTATCCAGGTCACGATTCATGGGCCAGATACTCGGGACATGACACCCCCACTAAGAAGGCCATTTTTTCTTCAATGTTTCTCCGCACCCTTAGGATCGCCAGTCCGGAATACATCGATGCCGAAATGGAAAAAATCAACAGTATTGGAAGTGATCTGTGTTATCCATCTGCGTTTATGGAATTTTGTCTCAACAAGGCAAAACGAACTTTCTATCGTGTGAATAATAACACTCGTACTTTGTCAAAGAATATTTTAGTACTTCCATTTTTCCCGGGCTTTTTAGGCATTGCTAATGTACTTAAACTTTTGGATATTAATGTAGTACTTTCATATAACAATATTGTGAAAAATATCATAGTAAAAAATAGCCCTACCAATAATTCAGGCATTATCTATAAAATTAGTTGTAAACAATGTCATTCCTTTTACATAGGTCAGACGGGAAAGGATTTGCACACACGTATAAAACAGCATCAATATTCCGTTAGAACAGGACAGTCGTCCAGTGCCCTTTTTATCCATTTGTCAGAATTATCCCACTGTCTTGATTGGAATAATGCTTCAGTTTTATTTCACTCTAGCAACATTGTTAATAGAAATATTCTTCAGTCTGCCATTATCCAACTTACAAATAACTTCAACATAAGCAAATGTCTTTTTCAACTCGATCCTGTTGTTTTGAATTCCTTCAGCACAGATTTAGATAAGAAGGGTAGAACGCTAAATCTTTGGTAAACTTGTATGCTACTCTAATAACTTTTATTTTTTCAATTTATAGTTATATATATCGAACTTAAACAAGAAGTGCAGAGTGCTAACACCCGGGCAGATTTCCAGTATAAATTTGCATTTTTTTTTTTAATCTATAACATTGGTTGGAAACAATTCATTTGATCTTGTGCTAAAAATTGGTAGTTTTTCCTTACAAATTTGTATTCTCCTCCCACAATCCTTTAATGTTTAATTTTTTTATTTTTATCTTTCCGTTTATTATATATATATATATATATATATATATATATATATATATATATGATGAATAAAACCACGAAGGAAAGGAAACACAAAAATGCTCAAGCGCTTTCGTCTAATGACATCTTCAGGAACAAGAGTGTTCCTGAGGATGTCATTAGACGAAAGCGCTTGAGCACCTTTTTGTGTTTCCTTTCCTTCGTGGTTTTATTCATCATAAATATTTTTCACGTGTTTCGTGAAATAATTTTCATATATATATATATATATATATATATATTTTTATCTTTCCGTTTATTGTATATATATATATATATATATATATATATATATATATATATATATATATATATATATATATATATATATATATATATGGAAAACTGATG
This sequence comes from Bathynomus jamesi, assembly GCA_023014485.1. Classification (NCBI taxonomy): domain Eukaryota; kingdom Metazoa; phylum Arthropoda; class Malacostraca; order Isopoda; family Cirolanidae; genus Bathynomus; species Bathynomus jamesi. Next base: position 270,822 of record JAJOZX010002800.1, on the reverse strand, counting down.
AGTGGGTAGTTGGGAGGTAACGAAAATGGTTCACTGAGTAGGTAGGTAGTTAATCTAACAATTATTAAATTCCTTTTATGTCAATAACTGGGTGGATGAAACCAATTGGTTGCTCACCAGAGTTATTCTCCACACTAGTATTTATATACTGTGTGACAAGAGCGTGCTCGGTAATAGATATACATTACCGCTCAACCAACCGAGGAAAAAACCAACACAACGCTGGTGGAAAAAGCCCCGCGAAAAGGAGAAAAAAGGAGAACGAAAACGAAGAACGGGGCGAGAGGACGGAACTGGAGAAGGGACGAGAACAGACACCGAAGAAAGATCCCCACCAGCAAGTACGCTCTCGACAATTATACAGGAAGGAGAAAAGAGACTCTCTAATAACTAGCAGTAAGTGACTAATTGTGTTTTTAGCCCAGTTGGATCTTCTAACTTCTAACTTAGAAGACTCATTAAATTAAGCTGGGTCAGACAACTTAGGCCTACATTGTGGCCTAAGACCCAGCATCAACTCATAGCTTAACAAAGGTAAAGGTAGATTGCCCTAACCTAGTTTGGTGAGGAATCCTACTGTGGACCTCAATTTATCTGCCCGCTCTGGACCATTTCCGGAATCTCTAGGCTGACCCCTCTAGGCTAGACTTGATCTACTCTATAGTTAGACTGGAGAAATAAGGGGTGGGTTAATTGTGGACCAATTCATTCAGAGCATTTTTCACATTGGTGGTCCGTGTGTGGGGAATTTACAAACCTTAACCTTACTTAACAAAAAAAATTGCAGAATTAGGCTAAATGGTCTAGCCTAAGCCTAAGCCTAACCTAATCAAGCCTAATTAGGTCTACAACCTAGGGCCTAACTAGGAAACATTTACATTTAAGGAGTCTCATTCTTTTATAAGCTTAGACCTGAGTGACACATAAGTACTTGGGGGGGATTAAACCAAATTTAAACTTGACTGTTTTGTCTGTGCTCTCTCTTCTCTGGTAATTTCTTCTTGTCCTCTATTTCATTACAATCCCCAGTTAAACAATTTTGACTTAAACATGGACAGTGCGGAATTGAAAAAGTTAAAAAAGAAAAGGGGGGCAAAGTTGGGAGCTGTTACAAAGGCCAGAACACTTTTAACAATATTACACAACCAGGTAAGGAAGATTTAGAGTGTGTAATTCTTAAATTGAAACTAAAAAGAAGGAAATAATAGCCATTGATGAGAGTATTTCAGAGTTAGTTGAATCCGAAATGGCTGAAGAACAATTGATAGACCTTTACGCTGATAATGATGTTCAGGTAATCTCAATTGAACAGCAAATAAGGAGACTACGGTCTCGTTTGACTGACTTAACACCAAATAAACCTAATTCTGATTTTAATCAAAGTAGAGCTAACCTTCAACAAAATTTAAGTGGCATGCTAAATCCTGAGTCACAAGAATTGAGGGCTCAGTTACCCATTTTGCTAGTACCAACATTTGAAGGGGACACGGTACAATTCCCATCTTTCATTGACAAATTTGTGAGTTTAATAGGTAATAAACCTTATATTTCAACTGTTGAAAAGTTTAGCTACTTAACTAGTTTCCTTAAAGGCCCAGCCTATAACCTGATAGCCTATTTACCAGCCGTAGGGAATTCATATGAAGTAGCTATTGATCTCTTAAAACGTAATTACATTAATAAAGATGAGATTGTATATGAATTATCTCAACAAATTTTTGATTTTGCACCCATAAAAGATAACCATAGTGATATGGAAAATTTTTATACAAAATTAGAAGCTATTATAGGACAACTGGTTAGCAATGAGATAGATATTAAAGCTTCATCTTGGATTATACAAGGCATAGTTCTTAGGTGCCTTCCTTTGAGGGTTAAAGATATTTTAGTTCTAAAGACGGGAGAAAATTATCCTAATCTTGAAGATATCAGAAAACACTTTCACAATATCCTAACTAATTACAAATTGAGAAATATTCCAACACAAAATAAGACCCAGACTATGGATAAACCAAAGACTGTTCCCAGAGACCAACTAGCTACAGCCAAACAGACAAAACTTGATACTGTAGAATCAAATGTGACCAACTGTAATACACGAACACCTACATCACAGAACTTTAATGTAACTGCTGCCTCAACTTACACACTACATTGCAAATTTTGTGCAAGTAATGAACACAGTAGTACTGGGTGTGACAAATATTCAGACTTTAACCAAAGAGCTAAAAGATGTGAACAGTTGAACCTATGTAAAAAGTGTACTGGCCAGGGACATTATAAGAAAGACTGTAAATCTAGGTTAAGATTCAAGTGTAAGTTTTGTAAAAGTTTACGACATGTCTCATCAATGTGTGATTCACCAAAGTGTCCAAACAATAGTACTCAAACTCAAAAGATACCTCCACCAAACAAAGGTAATCAAGAAAATGCCACTTTCATGGGACATTCTGTTTGTTCAAACAACGTAACAAAAAACATTGAGATTCTTTTACCAACTATTACTTTGGACTTAGTGAGTAGTGAGGGTAGCACCACTCCAGTGAGATGTCTTATAGACTGTTGTTCTCAACAAACATTTGTTTCGCAAAATGTAGTAAATAAATTGGGTTTGACACCAAACCCGAATGAACAAAAACTCAATATTGCATCCTTTGTTAAGGATAACTCGGACAAAAATAGTTATAAGACAATTGACCTGGAACTACATTTAGAAAATAAATTAGAGAAAATTGAAGCAGTTATTATTTCTAAAGTAGGACAAAAAAACTGGTTATACCCAAACTAGAACAAACCATAAATCATTTGGGAAAACACTACAAAATAGCTGATAGACATATCACTAACAACACAGTAGCTAACATTGAAATGTTAATGGGGGCAGATTATATTAATCTTATTCATAAGGGCATAGTGAAGATAGGTAATGGTATAGCTATTCAGACTCCATCAGGGATAGCCCCTTTGGGTGACCTATCCAAATACAACCTAGACCTAAACCAAAATAGTTCATGACCAACAAATACTATGTGCCTCAACTCAGTCCTACATAACACCTGTAAGAATAGCAACACTTTGAATAATATTATCTCAACTGAGAACATTAATTCATCATTATCAAATGAAACTTTGGATGAGGCAATTCAAACTTTATGGTTGCTAGAATCTGTGGGTATACATGACACAAATCAAACTTCAGAAGATCAGTTAATGGTAGAAAGATTTGAAGACACCATTCAGTGCAAAGACAATAGTTATTTTATTGAGTTACCTTGGAAAATAAATTGTCCAACTTTAAGAGACAATCTCAAAGTAGCTAAAGGACATTTATATAAAGTAATGAAAAAACTCAAACAAGATAATAATATTCAAACATATAATGATGTCTTCAAAGAACAGCTACAGAAAGGCTTCATTGAAGAAGTAACAAATAACCCTTTTAAAAAAGATGGTTGTCATTATTTAACCCACAGGGGGGTTTATCGACAAGATGCCCCAACAACAAAACTTAGAGTAGTATATAACTGTAACCTCAAAGACAGTGATAAACACAGTTTGAATGATTGCTTGATTGAGGGTCCTAATCTCATTTCTGACCTTGTGAAGATCTTACTGAGGTTCAGGTTAGATAAATATGCCGTACAAAGTGACATTTCAAAGGCATTTTTGAGAATAAATCTTAAAAATGAATATGATAAGAACCAACTTAGGTTCTTATGGTTCAAGGATCCATTTGATTTGAATAAAGGGTTCATAACCTATAGATTTAATGTTGTTCTTGTTTGGAGCCAATTGCTCACCTAGCCTATTAGCATTGACAATTGGACATCATTTGAACCAGTTTAATAACTCTTTAACATTGAACTTCCTTAAGGAACATTTTTACGTAGACAATCTAATAGGCTCAACAACAACAAAATCTGAATTATCTGAAGTCTATGAACATTCTCAAAACATTATGCAACAAGGTAACTTTGAACTTAGAGAGTGGATTTCAAATGATGAGGATTTAAATAAAAAGATTTTAAAGGATAATAATGGTCTTACTGAGCCATCAGACAGAGTTAAAACTTTAGGTATGAACTGGTATTTGGATGCAACTTCTAACAGTCATGATTCAATCTGTACTAAAGGTTTTAAACTTGATGAGGAAGCAAATACTAAAAGACAAATATTATCAGAGGCTTCCAAAATTTTTGATCCTATGGGTCTATTCCTGCCTTCAACAATAAAATCAAAGATTCTCCTCCAAGAAATTTGGAGGACAAATGTTGGGTGGGATGATCCAATAACAAATGAAAATCAAAAATCTTGGAAGAAGTTAGCTGCTGATTTAACAAAAGTGCAGAACATTAAAATTCAAAGGTGCTGTGGGTTTAGGGATAAGCCCCAGAGACTTCATGTGTTTGCTGATGCAAGCACACAAGCTTATGGGTGCTGTGCGTATCTTGTAAGTCCTACAGAAAGTCATCTAATTTATGCAAAAGGGAAAGTTGCACCTCTCAAACCTACCCGAACCATACTTCAATTGGAACTATTGGCTGCTGCATTAGCCATTAAAACTATTTCATTGCTTAAGGATGCTTACCATGATGTGAACATAACTCATATCCACATCTGGCTTGACAGTCAGATTTGTCTTGCCTGGATACGGAATGATAGCATTAATAGTAAGAATATCTTTGTAAGAAATAGGCTAAAAGAAATAGCTGAAGCTAATGAAAGCCTACAAGTAAACTTTCACTATGTTCCAACTAAACAAAATCCAGCAGACTTTCTGACCAGAGGTTTATCCTACAAGTTGTTGAAGTCAAACAAAACTTGGTTTATGGGACCTAAGTGGCTCTGTAATACAGACCAATGGCCTGTGGAACAAGTTAACTTGACATTGAATTTAATCTTTTCAAATAAAAAGGTTGAACCAATCACTAATTATGAACGTTATTCTGACTTCAGTAAACTTGTCAGGGTCACAGCCTACTGTTTGAGGTTTGCTCACAACTGTTTAACTACAATTAACAAACAGCTAAATAAAAACAATCATAATTATACAGAAGTTGCAACCAAATACTGGATAGGCCATGCACAACAAAAAGAGTACAATAAAGAGTTAGAATTCTTGACTAATGGGAAACAAACAAAAGAATCTGTACCATCAGTAGTTGTGGATCTAAACTTGTTCAGAGATGAGGAAGGCCTTCTAAGGTGTAAAGGGAGATTAGACAAATCAAAACTGTCATACAAAAGCAAACATCCAATCCTTTTACCTAGATTTAGCTATTTGACAACATTAATCATCAGAAAAACACACAATGATGTATAATATCATATGGGGGTACCACAGACACTAACTACATTAAGAAAAACTTATTGGATACCCAAGGGAAGGATCACTGTTAAAACAGTCCTGAGTGAGTGTGTCACATGTAGGCGTATTCATGCTGGGCCCTATAGGAAACCAAATCCTCCTGCTTTGCCAGAGGAGAGAGTTACTCTCAACAGACCCTTTGAGACTGTAGGCATTGACTATACAGGAGCATTGACTGTAGGGGTGGTTGACACTGAACAAAAAATGTACATTGTACTGTTTACATGTGCTGCCTCACGAGCTGTTTATTTGGATGTTGTGGAGGACCTTACAGCAGAATCTTTTGTTGCTGTCTTTAAGAGATTCTGTGCACGACATTCAGTACCAAAGACAGTTTGGACTGACAATGCTACATATTTCAAGGCTGGTGAACAAGTCATCCACGACTTGTTAAGCGATGAACTCGCACAATTATATATACAAAATTCAAACATAAAGTGGAAGTATATTCCGG
>JAJOZX010002800.1:145000-260000 GCA_023014485.1 Bathynomus jamesi | reverse complement strand
ATGTGCCTCAACTCAGTCCTACATAACACCTGTAAGAATAGCAACACTTTGAATAATATTATCTCAACTGAGAACATTAATTCATCATTATCAAATGAAACTTTGGATGAGGCAATTCAAACTTTATGGTTGCTAGAATCTGTGGGTATACATGACACAAATCAAACTTCAGAAGATCAGTTAATGGTAGAAAGATTTGAAGACACCATTCAGTGCAAAGACAATAGTTATTTTATTGAGTTACCTTGGAAAATAAATTGTCCAACTTTAAGAGACAATCTCAAAGTAGCTAAAGGACATTTATATAAAGTAATGAAAAAACTCAAACAAGATAATAATATTCAAACATATAATGATGTCTTCAAAGAACAGCTACAGAAAGGCTTCATTGAAGAAGTAACAAATAACCCTTTTAAAAAAATGGTTGTCATTATTTAACCCACAGGGGGGTTTATCGACAAGATGCCCCAACAACAAAACTCAGAGTAGTATATAACTGTAGCCTCAAAGACAGTGATAAACACAGTTTGAATGATTGCTTGATTGAGGGTCCTAATCTCATTTCTGACCTTGTGAAGATCTTACTGAGGTTCAGGTTAGATAAATATGCCGTACAAAGTGACATTTCAAAGGCATTTTTGAGAATAAATCTTAAAAATGAATATGATAAGAACCAACTTAGGTTCTTATGGTTCAAGGATCCATTTGATTTGAATAAAGGGTTCATAACCTATAGATTTAATGTTGTTCTTGTTTGGAGCCAATTGCTCACCTAGCCTATTAGCATTGACAATTGGACATCATTTGAACCAGTTTAATAACTCTTTAACATTGAACTTCCTTAAGGAACATTTTTACGTAGACAATCTAATAGGCTCAACAACAACAAAATCTGAATTATCTGAAGTCTATGAACATTCTCAAAACATTATGCAACAAGGTAACTTTGAACTTAGAGAGTGGATTTCAAATGATGAGGATTTAAATAAAAAGATTTTAAAGGATAATAATGGTCTTACTGAGCCATCAGACAGAGTTAAAACTTTAGGTATGAACTGGTATTTGGATGCAACTTCTAACAGTCATGATTCAATCTGTACTAAAGGTTTTAAACTTGATGAGGAAGCAAATACTAAAAGACAAATATTATCAGAGGCTTCCAAAATTTTTGATCCTATGGGTCTATTCCTGCCTTCAACAATAAAATCAAAGATTCTCCTCAAGAAATTTGGAGGACAAATGTTGGGTGGGATGATCCAATAACAAATGAAAATCAAAAATCTTGGAAGAAGTTAGCTGCTGATTTAACAAAAGTGCAGAACATTAAAATTCAAAGGTGCTGTGGGTTTAGGGATAAGCCCCAGAGACTTCATGTGTTTGCTGATGCAAGCACACAAGCTTATGGGTGCTGTGCGTATCTTGTAAGTCCTACAGAAAGTCATCTAATTTATGCAAAAGGGAAAGTTGCACCTCTCAAACGAAAGCTGATGCAAGCACACAAGCTTATGGGTGCTGTGCGTATCTTGTAAGTCCTACAGAAAGTCATCTAATTTATGCAAAAGGGAAAGTTGCACCTCTCAAACGAAAGCGCTTGAGCACCTTTTTGTGTTTCCTTTCCTTCGTGGTTTTATTCATCATATATATATATATATATATATATGTATATATATATATATATATATATATATATATATATATATGGTGTGGTGTGTGTGTGTGTGTATATATATATATATACCTTACAACCTTACAACCTTACAAAGGTTCCACGTGATGATTTCTCATTTCGCGAAGGTCAAGCGTGTCGCCCCTCCTCTCGAGTTGGCCTGGTGAAGTAGTGAGTTGGATTCTTGCGCTCTCCACCTCACATAGCCAGGTACACCCGGCTCATCGGGGATTGTTCTGAGCCAGGCGTCAAGTCTTCTTTTGAAGATTTCCACTGCAACTCCCTTCGTGTTTCTTAGGTCTTTGGGCAGCTGATTAAATAGTTTTGGTCCTCTCACTACAAAACTATTTTCTTTCAGGGTTAAGGATGTTCCCTGTCTCGCCTTCAATTTGGGAATACGACACAGTCTACCGTTTCTACCTTCCACCGTTGTTTGGGGAGTTATGGGATTCAGAGTAAGATTAGGGACTAGTTTCTCCATTATTTTCCAAGTGTAAATAATGGTGTATCTCTCTCTTCTCCTTTCCAGTGAATATAGGTTTAGTTCTCGTAACCTTTCCCAGTAATTTAGTTCTTTGCACCCATTGATCTTGGCTGTGAAACTTCTTTGAATCCCCTCCAGCTGTCTAATGTCTTCTTTTTTATATGGGGATGTTAGGAAAGAGCAGTATTCCAGTTTGGGTATTATCAGGGTTTTCAGTAGGGGGATCATTACATTCCTATCCCTTCGTTTAAAAGTTCTCAATATCAGACCCGTTATTCTCTTTGCTCTGTTTACTGCTATCTTATTTTGTGTTTCAAATTTCGCATCATCTGTCATTACAACCCCTAAATCTTTTGCTCTGGAATTTCTCTGGACTTCCTGTCCATTTGGGGTATAATATTCCATGGACTTTAGGTCTTCTCTTTTTCCGTACCGTAATAGCTGAAATTTCTCGGTGTTAAACTTCATGTTGTTGTCTTCCGTCCACTTGTAAATTTTGTTTATGTCGGTTTGTAGAGATCCTATGGTGTGTATATATATATATATATATATATATATATATATATATATAATATATATATATATACCATATATATATATATATATATATATATATATATATATATATATGGTATATAAATATATATATATGGTGTATATATATATATATATATATATATATATATATACACAGTCTAGGGTGGATCGATTTTACATTTTTTTCGATTTCCATATTCTAATAGAGACAAAAACTTGCGCATGCATGAGAAAATAGCCTGTGCAAAATCTTAGCTTAATAGGTAATCATCTTCTGCCCCCGGCAGAGCGATGAAAATCATATTTTAGTAGTCAAAAACGTATTTTTCTTATAATTTTTAAAATATTTCAATATGCATCAAAATTATTCCTAATAACTATAAAGTCGATGAAAAAGACCTCATATGATCGTTTTTCCAAGCGCGTTGTCCTACGTTAATATCTTTTGCCCCCGGCAACAACGTCAAATGTTGAAAAAATAGGTAATTTATATACATATTTTCAGATCGGCTCTTTGTCTTAAATAATGCATTTATATATTTCCCATAGCATTTATATCGTTGCTTAGGCATGAAATAACACACACGCAAAATTTTATGACTCTAGAGTAATATCTTCTGTCCCCGAGAAAAGTCTAAATGTGGATTATAATTACGTTAATGCGATGTTATAAGTACGATAAGTACTAAGTACAGCTCCTCGCTTGCTAATTTTATAAAATTAGCAACCCAGAACTCACCACGAGGAGGTGGCTGTACGTCGAGTTCCACCCTATCCAGCCCCAACCACCCTTCCTTTGGCTGCATGTCGATTTACATACGGTAATCTTTCTTAGAATCAAATCGTGGAATTTTTGTTCGGGAGTGAAGACGGGAGCGGATGAATCCGTCCCTCTCTTCTATTCCACTTACACTGGCAGAGGCTTCGGTTACTAATTTGATGAGTCTCTCGACCGCTTGAGTACGACAAGGGAATAGTGGGATCAGTCCATCAGGCTGGTCTCCCGTCTCAACAAACTCTTTTATTCGGGTATCAGGTATTGTTTTTGTAACGGGGAGTTCGGTCACCTCAGCCGTTTGCCAGTTGATCATTTCGTAATAGTTTTGACTATCGTAGAGCAGCTCAGGCATGGCGAAGGCTCGAATTTCCCCGCTGGTGATTGTTTTGATCGTGCTTTTAATTTCTTCCCCATCCCAATTCTCTTATGTGTTGCTCATCGGCATGTAGCATGGAGATCAAAATATTTTCTGGGTGAGCAAAGAAAGAATTTCTACGGAGGACTTTGTTGGCGATTGTCTTAGATCTTTGAGTCATGGTCTGAGAGAGACGCATCATTTCGAAAAAATGTTTTGCGCCCTCAGTGAAACTGGAGTTTTTTTTATCTTAAACCAAATTGGTGCGTAAACTGTCATAATGAATCGCACAATTTCGTTGAAGGTGCTGGAGGGTTCACTGGTTGAAACATAGAGGCGCAGAAATCTATTTGCTGTTGTCAGCCACCTGGAATGCGCCATCTTACCTGGATTTCGAGCCGCGAGAGCTGAAGAGCAGCTACCGCTCGACACTGCTCTGGAGATGCCTAACAAATATTTTTGGTCAGTGCTCAACTCGGCATCATCTATGTCAATGTCGGGAGATGGAATGGCATCGAATTCTGTAATTGGAAGTTTTTCGCAGTCGTTCAGTTGTTTTCCAACTGGTCCAGTAAAGCCCATTGGCCCAGTTGTTTTGCCGTCCAAGTCTTGAATGAGGTGTCGCAGTGATAATTCATTACCCTAGCCTAGAGTCATAAAATTTTGCGTGTGTTATTTCATGCCTAAGCAACGATATAAATGCTATTGGAAATATATAAATGCATTATTTAAGACAAAGAGCCGATCTGAAAATATGTATATAAATTACCTATTTTTTCAACATTTGACGTTGTTGCCGGGGGCAAAAGATATTAACGTTGGACAACGCGCTTGGAAAAACGATCATATGAGATCTTTTTCATCGACTTTATAGTTATTAGGAATAATTTTGATGCATATTGAAATATTTTAAAAATTATAAGAAAAATACGTTTTTGACTACTAAAATATGATTTTCATCGCTCTGCCGGGGGCAGAAGATGATTATATTTATATATATATATATATATATATATATATACACACACCGTATGTGTATATATATATATATATATATATATATATATATATATATATATATATATATATATATATATATATACACCATATATATATATACTGTATATATACCTTACCTTATGAACCTTATGTTCTTTCGTGTGTTGGTCTCTCTTCACACGGAGGTCAAGCTGGTGGCCCCGCCTCTAGGTCTGGCCTGGTGGAGGAGCGAGTTACTTTCTTGCGCTCTCCACCGTACATAGCCAGGCACGCCCGGCTCATCTGGTACCAGAGCTGGGCAATAAATACATTGAATGTATTTAAATACTAAATACTAAATACATGGGAGAAATGTATTTAAATACTAAATACTAAATACATTTTACGAATGTATTTAGATACTGAATACAAAATACATCAATTGTATTTAAATACATTTGTAAATACATTTTAAATACATACAAATTTTAACATATGCATTCACTAATTCATGTTTTGATAAATTTCTACTTTAGGGGACACGGTGAATTTCGAAATAAATACACCACTCGATAGATCAGACGATTTTAAAAGCTTTTTCATCAATGAATTTTCCATCGCAAATTGGATTGATTGCAACGAGTTAGTTACACAGGCCCACTTAAGGCAGAGCCGTTTTGTACGATTATTCGGTCAATTTCAAGATATTTTTTGATGTCTAAAAAAACACTTACCTTCAGATGAGTGTACAGATTCGTTGTAGCATTGCTTGCAGCAGAGACTTCGTGTTTACACAGCAAGCAGGTGCACTTTACCTTATTACCGTCTTTAGATTTAATTTTAAAGTATTTTCCATCAAACAGAGGGTGCACTAAATTGTTATCTGCAGATATATCACTGTTTGATTCACCGGATTTGCTTGTTGAAGCCATGACACGCACACGATAAAGAAATCAACCGCTTTCGACTAAGAGTGGCACACAACTGATTGAACTGACACGTTGAAACATGAACCATGCTGTACTACACTGTCGACGCGTCGTACTGTGCTAGTACAGAACGTGTATTAAACCAGTAAAATTATTTACATTTTTATATTTTGAGTATTTAAATACATTGTATTTAAATATTCATTAAAGTATTTAAATACTATATTTAAATACATGAAAAACAATGTATTTATAAATACAGTTCTAAATACACAAATGTATTTAAATATGTATTTAAATACAAATGTATTTAAATACTGCCCAGCTCTGTCTGGTACTGTCCTGAGCCAGGCATCCAGTCTTTTCTTGAAGACTTCAACTTTGACCCCCGTTACGTTTCTGAGGTCCTTAGGAAGCTGGTTGAAAAGTCTTGGCCCCCTGACAACCAAGCTATTTTCCTTCAGGGTTGAGGAGGTCCCTCGTCGTGCTTTTAATTTGGGAACACTACACATTCTGCCTTTCCTATTTTCCAGTGTTGTTTGAATGGTAATTGGGTTTAGTTTTAGGTTTGGTACCAGTTTTTCGATCATTTTCCATATGTAGATTATGATGTACCTCTCTCTTCTTCTTTCCAGTGAGTGCAGATTTAGTTTACGTAGTCTTTCCCAGTAGTTGAGTTCTTTGCAGCCATCAATCTTGGCTGTGAAATGCCTTTGCGTTTCTTCTAGTTTATTAGTTTCTTCCTTTTTATATGGGGACGTCAAAACTGAGCAGTATTCAAGTTTTGGTATAATCAGTGTTTTTAGCAGGGGAATCATTACTGTCCTGTCCCTTCTCTTGAACGTTCTTAGAACCTGTCCGGCGACTCTTTTTGCTTTATTTATCGCTATCTGATTTTGTGTTTCGAATTTCGCATCATCTGTCATTATTATCCCGAGATCAATCGCTTTCATGCTTCTCTGAATTTCCTGTCTATCTGGAGCATAATATGCAGTCTGTTTAAGTTCTCCTTTTCTACCATATCTCAAGAGTTGAAATTTCTCGGCGTTGAATGACATGTTGTTGTCTTCTGACCATTTGTATATTTTGTTCGTGTCCCTCTGCAAGGCCTCCACGTCATGTACATCGCTGATTTTTCTGCTGATCTTTGAATCATCTGCAAAGGATGTTACTATACTATTGCTGTTTACTCCGCTGTCTATGTCTGTTAGCATGATAATGAACAGGAGTGGGGCCAGTACTGTCCCTTGTGGTACTGAGCTGCGTACTTCCGATTCTGATGATGATATACTTTGAATTTTGACGACCTGCAGACGATCACTAAGGAAGTTGTAGATCCATTTTCCCACTTTGCCTGTTATTCCCATGTCTTTAATTTTATGTCCTATTATACCATGGTCACATTTATCGAAAGCTTTAGCAAAATCTGTGTATATAACATCGTAGTTGTCATTGCCTTCCAATGCATCTAGGATATTGTTGCAGTGCTCTATTAGTTGTGATAGGCATGATCTACCTGATCAGAATCCATGCTGATTTTCGTTGAATCTTTCCCGTGTCTCCAGGAAATCATAAATTTTCTCTCTAACTATTCTTTCAAATACTTTGGTGAGGTGGGACGTCAATGACACTGGTCTATAGTTCTTTGCTTGAGATCTGTCCCCTCCTTTATATATAGGGACAATGTTTGCTCTTTTCAAGATGCTCGGTATTTCCCCATTGTCTAGGGATCTTCTCCATATCCAGTATAAAGGTGTAGCTATTTCATTTTTACAGTTTTTAATCAATAATGCGTTCCAATTGTCCGGACCTGCAGCTGAATGTAGTTTCATTTGTTCTATAGCTCTCGCTACATCTTCTGGTGTAAACTCAAAGTCTGTTATATATATACTATATATATATATATATATATATATATATATATATATATATATATATATATATATATATATATATATGATACAAACAGACAGTGCATGGAACAAGGAACTCTTCTGGGATAATTAAATCCACTATAGTCCGAATAAGTAATGGTAAATGACAAATACCATAGTTTTTCTTTTCATGATGCTAGCCCGACGTGGGCAACGGGTCACTCGCAAAGAGGTCCCATAAATATAGCTTCCCTCACCAGCTATCTGGTGACCCGTTGCCCACGTCGGGCTAGCATCATGAAAAAGAAAAACTATGGTATTTGTCATTTACCATTACTTATTCGGACTATAATGGATTTAATTATCCCAGAAGAGTTCCTTGTTCCATGCACTGTCTGTGTGTATCATAAAAAACTCAGGGGACCATTCTGAGTTCATTCCCATATATATATATATATATATATATATATATATATATATATATATATATATATATATATATATATATATACAGTGTGTCCGTAAAGTCATGGTGGGATTTTAAATAGCTATATTATTGCAACGAAACATGATAATGAGATGAAAAAAAGGCAAATTGAAGAACAACTCTAAAAGAATAACTTTATTTAACGTAGTTCGATATGGGCTCCTCTGGTAGCCCTGCAGACATCTAGGCGGTGATTCAATTCCAGCCACACACGCCCAAGAACATCAGGAGAGACGGATGCGATAGCTTCCGTGATTCGCTCGTGCAAGTGATGAATATCCCTAATGGGTACACTGTACACGCTTTGCTTGACGTAACCCCACAAATAAAAGTCCAAAGGTGTCAGGTCCGGAGAGCGTGGAGGCCATGGCTTCCATCCTCCTCTTCCTATCCATCTCTGTGGAAATTTTTCATTAAGGAATTCTCGAACAACGTTGGCAAAGTGCGGAGGAGCACCATCTTGCTGAAAGATGACATTATTGTCAATAAATTGGGGTACTGCAAAATGTTCCAACATAGCGAGGTAGTTGTGTGACGTCACAGTGGGTTCCGTGAAGAAAAATGGGCCAATCACTCGATCTCGTGCTAGAGCACACCACACATTAACTTTCGGGCTATTACGCTCATGTTCAACATAGGCATGTGTACAGCCTAGACTAACTACGAGATAAAGGTTAAGCTTAGCCTAGACTAACTACAAGATACAACTTTAAGAGTTGTTCTTAAATTTGGCATTGTTTCATCTCATTATCATGTTTCGTTGCAATAATATAGCTATTTAAAATCCCACCATGACTTTACGGACACACTGTATATATAAGCAAACAACCACAGGGAAAAGGAAAAGAAAACACGAAGTCCGAGCGCTTTCGTGATATATTCACATCTTCAAGGAGAAACAAAAAATATTTTTTGTTTCTCCTTGAAGATGTGAATATATCACGAAAGCTCTCGGACTTCGTGTTTCCTTTTCCTTTTCCCTGTGGTTGTTTGCTTATTAATAAGATCACGTGTTATTCTGTGATTTTAGTGCATATATACTAGGGTGATGCAAAATAACTTATCATTTCAAAAACTTGAAGACACCCTCTAATTTTATTTAATTTAGTGTAAAAACTGAACATGCAAAATTTCAGCACAATTGAAGACATTTTAGAGGTTGCTACCATCCATTGAACATTTTGTATATTGTTATTTTTCAGTTTGTATTTATTGTACATTTATTTATTTTGCAGATTTCATAAAAAATGGTAGTCAGCAACATATAGCAGTCATAACAGACTCTGAACCTCTTTCCGTAAACCTTCTCATCCCTTTCATTGCTATAGACGCCGTGGCCGAACATTCTAGAATCATTTCTTTGCTGTGACGTCACTGTGGCGGCCGCGTCAGTGTAAGTGCGGCGTCACTGACTCAGTATCTTTGCTGCCTTCGCTGAGAGTGGTTGTATAGCAGTTGCTGAGTTGCACTCATGGAGCGGCATACGCGTCACAAAACAGTTGTTTGGCTCATAGGACATCCTATAGAGTCCTTCAAAGAAACCCAGCTTCCATCTAAAAGGGAAACATTAGCATTGTTTATGAACTACAAGATCAATAAAAAGCAACAGGTGAAAACAGCGGCTTTGTTGACTGCTAGAGATGTTATGGATGTGTGGGAAAAGGCACGCATCCCAACAGTGTTGAAATGTCATGTCGTGGAGAGAGTAAAGAAACTTTTCAACGAGTGGGAGAAACTAAAGAAGAACAGAAATAATAAGAAGAAGCAATCACCTGCACTACTTCAAAACAAGAGAGCTGGCAAAATGACTTGCAAGATCTGTTTGACATTGCACATGCAAGTGCTCTTGACATGATAAAGATAGATGAAGATCGTGAGTTTTTGATGCTGCAACGACAAAAAGGAAGAAAAGGCAAAATGTCTGGAGTGGATAAAGTTTTTTCACAAATGGAAGAGATTGCTAGAGAAAAGGAAACATTGCTTGAAAAGAAAAGAAAGAGGGAAACAGCCGTTTTCGAAGCAGCAGTGCTCTCAAGTTCAAGTCCTTCAAGTTTGAATGAAGATAGTTCAAAATCAGAAGAAGAATTTGTTGCTGACCCTCAGCAGCCATCAACTTCGAGACAAAGTAGATCAAAGTCTAAGAGTGCAAAGCTTATGGATTCTTCAATGCTTGTATCTCTTGATGCTGCAAAAGTAAGTGATAGAGCTGCTTCGGAAATCTTGATCCCAACAATCAATGCTCTTGGGCAAAACCCTGAAGAATACAGTGTTAGCTATTCATCGATACGGAGAGCAAGACAATGGCAGAAAATTTGAAGCAGGATTTCGAAACAAATTGCCCTCTCCAAATACATTGGGACGGCAAACTACTGGAAGATATTACTGGTCATGAAAATGTTGATCGACTGCCAGTTCTAATTTCCGGCCAAGGAGTTGATCAGCTTCTTGGTATTCCCAAACTTGCCAGAGGAACTGGTCAAACATTGCAGATGCTGTCCATCAGTTAGTATTGGAGTGGAATATATCTGACCAAGTGAAGGGCATGTGTTTTGACACCACTGCCTCCAACACAGGTTCTAAGAGTGGTGCTTGTATGTTACTAGAGCAAAGATTGGATAAAAATATGCTGTGGCTGGCTTGCCGACATCATATTTTCGAAATAGTGTTAGAAGCTGCAGTTTCTGTCTCCTTGCCATCTTCTAGTGTCCCTGACATACAACTGTTTAAGAGATTCAAAGCAAAGTGGGTGGAAATTGACAAGAACAATTACCAAACAGCAACAGATGACCCTAACATTGCAGAGAAAATCTCAGATGCTGAAGAACTCATTCAATTTGCTCAAGCTCAGCTTGATGAACAGCAGCCTCGTGATGACTACAAGGAATTGCTCGAGCTAACGCTCATTTTCATCGGTAGTGCCCCCAAGTCAGGAATCAGCTTTAAAGCACCCGGAGCTTATCACAGAGCACGATGGATGGGCAAGCTAATTTACTGCATTAAAATTTGGATGTTTAAATCTCAGTTTAAACTAACTGAGAGAGAGGAAAAAGGACTGAGAGATGTTTGCTGCTTTTCAGCTGCGATATACATCAGATCGTGGTACCTGGCACCCATACCCTCATGCGCCCCCCGTTCAGATTTGCATTTTGTGCAAAGTCTGCAGCTCTACAAGCAAAAGGATGACAAAATTGCAAGTGCTGCACTCAATAAGTTTTTGAGACATTTGTGGTACCTCTCTGAGGAGCTTGTGGCGCTTGCATTTTTTGATTCAGCTGTTTCGCATGAGACAAAAAACAAATGAAGCATGCTCTGCAGAAACCAGTTGACTCAAAACCGAGCAAACGAGCATCAATAAATCCTGAATCAGCTGGGCAGAAACAACTGCAGGATTTCGTTACTGCGAACACAAAAAGATTCTTTGAAATCCTAGAGGTGCCTTGCACTTTTCTTGAAAAAGATGCTGAAGAATGGAATGATGATGAAAGTTATGCGAATGCAAGAGATATCGCATATGGACTCAAAGTGGTAAACGACATTGCGGAAAGAGGTGTACGACTGATGGAGGAATACAACAAACTGATAACCAATGATGAAGAGCAGAAACAATACCTTCTTCAAATTGTTAAAAGTTACAGGTCGTCACTCTCAAACAAAACAAGAAAACATTACTCTTGCTTCACAAAAAACGAAAATAAACATACATAAGTGGTTATGATATGCCTACTGGGGAAACTTCCACATAAAAAAAGTTAACGCGCTATACGCTGTACCTCAGAGGGTGGTGCGGAAATCAGCGTGCCTATTATTTACTATTTTATGAGCTCACTACGTACTATAGTCTAGAATGTCATCGTTTTTTTTCAAACTAGGTTAACTAGGTACATATCAAACCGGCTCCGGCGAAAATATCAACAAAACAATATTTTTGAGCACAAACTGATATACATTTATTTTTAAAGCTTGGTAGCAACCTCTAATTTTCTCTTTTTCAATCCCAAATTTCGCATACAATGCTTTCTTAGGAATATGAATAAAATAGGAGGGTGTCTCCCTGAAAATTGAAAAAAAAGAAATTTGACCCCTTTTTTGCATCACCCTAATATATACTATATATATATATATATATACACATTTAACTGCAATGACCACGCAGCATATTAATGTATAGAAACGACGGAAGTGTTGAGGAGTGTTCTGCACACGAGGAAGAGAAATAACGAACAAATGAAAAATGAGCCACCCGCCCGGGACTTCTGACTATCGTGGCTCCGTGGTGTAGTGGTTAGCATATCTGACCGGCAATTGGAAGATCCTGGGTTCGATTCCCGGGCGGGTGCCTCATTTTTCATTTGTTCGTTATTTCTCTTCCTCGTGTGCAGAACACTCCTCAACACTTCCGTGTGTGTGTGTGTATATATATATATATATATATATATGGTGTGTATATATTATATATATATGGTGTATATATATATATATATATATATATATATATATATATATATATATGGTGTGTGTATATATATATATATATATATATATATGGTGTGTGTATATATATATATATATATATATATATATATATATATGGGAATGAACTCAGAATGGTCCCCTGAGTTTTTTATGATACACACAGACAGTGCATGGAACAAGGAACTCTTCTGGGATACTTAAATCCACTATAGTCCGAATAAGTAATGGTAAATGACAAATACCATAGTTTTTCTTTTTCATGATGCTAGCCCAGTAGTATAGCCGCAAAAGGGGAGAGTGCAAGAATGTTGCAAGTTATTATGTAATGTTGCAAAGGGAGTGGGGGTTGTTGTAAAATGGGGGTGGGGGTTGCTGCAAAGGGGGTGGGGGTTGTTGCAAATGGGGGGGTTGTTGCAAAGGGGGTGGGGGGAAACTTGGAGGCGGCGTTATCCCCCAAGAGAGAGAGAGAGAGAGAGGAGGAGAGAAAGGAGGAGAGGTGTTCACCTGGCAGGAGCCAAGTGCACATTAAGAATTCAGCCGAGTTGGCGTTGTTTTATAGGCTCCTAATCAGCCAGTTGGCGTAAATGGCTTGAGTTGCCAGATACCGCGATACCATTGTATACATTATTATAGACTCCTAATCAGCCAGTTGGCTGTAAATGGTTGTCAGATACCTCTTTTTAGCAGTATTATTGTATACATTATTATTATATACGCATAATCAGCCAGTTGGCTGTAAACGGCTTGAGTTGCCAGATACCACTTTTACCCATTATTATGGCGAGTTGTCTCCAATTAAAAGATTTCGTTCCATCAAATACCATTGTATGCATTATTATATTTGAATACCGGTAGTAGAAGGCATAACAATTAAGTAAAACAACATTGCATCATTCTTTTTATTATAAATATATAGAAAATAAATATACATTTGAGGAATATGCATATAACAGTACAGGAAATATATACACACAATTATGGATATATATAAAATAAAATATACATTTCAAATAAATATACACTTCAATAGAAATATGTACATAACAGTACAGGAGAAATATACACACACACACAATTATGGAGATATATTTATAAAATAAATATACTTTTCAAATAAATATACATTTCAATAGAAATATGCGTATAATCAGTACAGGAGAAATGTCAAGCAAAATATAAATACAATTCACTTTTTTTCAAAATACTAAACTCGGTCTTAATCGAGTTTACAATTACATCATTATTGCTTTGCATTACGCAGTATATGCGGCTTAATAATATTTCACCGCTTAAAGTATAGGGAAACCTGTATTCGATATGAAGGGCTTTCATATCGTTCAGTACTATTTTTGTTCCCACTTTACAACCGGTTGGTAAGTCATCTTTAAATACGTCTAGAATACAATCAAAAGCACGCACAAAGAGTTCATCGTTAGCTACATTATTAAACACAAGTTTATAAGAACGCTTTTCCAATCGAGGGTTTATTTCTACCGACTCGAGCTTTTCAATCGTGAACTCACTCAACATAGCGGCAATTGAAATAATCTTCTAAATCGTTACGACAACTGCGCGTTATATAAAGAAATAGTTCTTCAGGGTGAACGGTGTAGGTGAGCTCAGCCTTGTACCGATCAATTGCTTTGTACCAAAGTTCATGGTATTTCAAAGAGTCTAAACTTTTTAAATAAACATCCAGCACTAGACCATTCTCACCAGCCCTACACTCGGTAAACCCATCGAGCAGAGCGGTGTATGCGTATTCAAGTACTGTATCAAAATAAAACATATCCGTAACACGCGCGTCTAATATAGGTTTCAGTTTACGGAATCCGACGATTTCAAACATTCTGTCGAGGATGAAACGGTTTCGCGTAGGAATAAGAGCGTTATTATCGGAAGCATTCTTCCACATCAACCGTATATCAATGCACGGCCGATCGTTATTTATACACAACGTACATACAACGGCGTATGAGGGTGCGTCACTAATCTGCTCTCTTCTTGTACCTACGTTAGCAGGTATTTTATAACGATCTTCACTCCACTTCTAAACTATCACAAAGATTCTATTCATCTCCTCGATACTTAAATAAACCCGTTTGTTTGTCGGTCTACATTCCGTTTCCAGTACATAGCTAATGGTACCGGAATTACGCCTGAACACGCGCAACGATTTCGTCACGGACACATCGTACGAGGCGTTGAGAATGCTGCTCAAAGGAAGTTTCATCGTATTCGAGGAGCGCACGTCCACTCGGCTCAAGCTCTGAGATAACTATGAGCCGTGTGAGGCACGAAGGTAGGCAGGAATGGTTCGACGGGCGGCTGACTCGATGATACGTGAATGGGCTTGTTCCGCGAGTCGAATTGTTGTACCGGTACAAGAATATCACTACAGCCTACGCACCAGACTTTTGGATAAGAACTAGGAAACATTTTATGTTTTACTAAATACTCCACACTCCGGCGCACTATTTGAGAGGAACATATGTTCATATTTTCCTTTCTGCCCATCAAACGATACTCGTCTCTAAACTCTGTTAAAAATTCACGCAGGGCACTAGCACCAACCTCATACGAACCTCATCATGATATACGTTAATATAGTGATAAAAATACTTAAGATTGTCCATGATCACGAGATTCACATTTCAGTCGTAGGGTATGAGTAATCGACATGGTGTAGCATGACGTAATACCGCTTGTCACACCACCCATCAGCAAGACTCATTATCCATACCTGCTGCTTCTCTTCTGCACGCGTGTTTCTTTTACTTCACGGTGTATGTGAGACTTTATAAAGTTTAGCTCTCAGTATACTTCAGCAATCGTCTGTGCAACGAAAGCCTTCAACGTCTCACCAGAACATCGTAGAGTATTTGTACATCTGGAACTTCGCACAATCCAAGTTTTTAAAAGAGGCATAGGAGGGATGAATAGGAAGTTTTCGGATCCACCACATCCTGGCACTTACTGAATACCATTTCGTAAACGTTGTACAAGCAATATAAAGGTAGCCATTTGAATACACGTCTGATCTGAAACACGTCTGATCTTCGGGCTTACTGCGGTCGATGACCACGCAGGGATCCCAGATAGTAGCATGACTCACGGTCTACAGTGGGCGGAGCTTAGAACTTTCACCTACACACACACACACACACACACACCACACACACACACACACAAAGGAGAAAGTGAAACGCTATTTGAAAACATGATTTATTAATAAACGAGATATTCAAGTTATATATATTTACAAATACGATTAATAAACGAGATATTCAAGTTATATATATATATATATATATTTACAAATAGATACGATTATATACAAGACGTGTGAGTTAGAATCATCATTGGTATCCAAAGGGTACGGTATCATAGGTACCAGGTAACTGGTAACGTTTCCTATAGGTGTTACGGCACACCATCGTACCCTAAGTTCCTTCACGCCCCCCAGCTTCTGCGCCCGAAAATTGTGGGTGCCTACCAATTAGTGGTGAGGTTGTTCATCCAAAACATACTAGATCCTTCAACGACTCAAAGTAACAACCCCCCGATTCGCATGGTTGAGCGTAATACCCTTTGCCTTCACGATATATTTCATTTCCTCCCCCACCCTGACCCGTACCCCATAAGTCTTAGGTCCTGTTGAGGCAAAAGAGTCGGCGTATGCGTTGTCCCCATACTCATCCTTGATCTCATCAGTGAGCTCGCCGAGGAACTCCCCAATAGTGGGCATGTATCACCCTCCCTCTCTGTGAATATCACGCTATCTGTATCGGCATACAATACTCTCCGCCCAAGAGAATGCAATAGACCCCAAAGTTTTATACGGGCGTAGGCTGTTGTGAAGCTGGCCACAGGTATGTTTGTAACCCTTGAGGTATCTGTGGCAAATTCAGTTGTTGTACTTTATTACGGAAGTATTACCTACATTTACGATCTCCATGACCTCTTTATCGGGAGCATTGGCATAATCCCAGACATCGCTATAACTTTTGTGCCAAATGAATGCTCCCTCTGCCGGTATTCGCGCAAATTTTCCCCATAGACTGTTTAGACACAACTTTGCACTAAAGCGCTTGCCAGGATTCTTTACAATTTGGACACGATCAAGTTGTATACCTTCGCGGTCGCGGTAACGTTGAATATAGGCAGACTTTTCATCTTCGGTATCAACTCCTCGCGGATACCCTGATGCCTCAACCTTATCTTCAAAAAGGTGTTTATATATGGTGTGAAAAGGTTGGGTAGCTTCTGAAACCTCCACACCTCATCTTCAGTATCTATTCTAAACCATGGCGCACGGCTAGGGCCAACTCAGGACTTGTATATACGCTCTGATCTTACGCTGGTGGGGTATATGGTTACATTCGCCGTTATCCTCTTACGCGCACTTCACGCACAGGGAAACATGAGCTTGTCGTCGATAACGACAGGTAAGATCGGCATCCATAATTGCGTGGGGGGAGTACGTCTACGAAAGAGATCCCAAAGTAACGATCATTCAAATTTTTTAAAATTCATTGATGGATGGTAGGCTAGGCCCCACCAGTTTCTCAGGAGCGCCCACGGGGTACGGATTGCTCTTCATCACGTATGGGTATAAAGAACAGAAATCGTAGTAATGGAGCTTCACGCCCTCCGTAGGTGGGAAGTATAGTCTGAATGGATTTGTACGTCCTCCAAACAAGCTATCACCACATTTGAGAGGATCCAGCACCATTGAACGCTTGATCGCTTTTATTTCCTCACGGTACACCTCGTCTGTCTCCATCCGTGCATCATATTCATGCTCCACAAGACTTTGTGAGTGAACTGTGATCCTATAAGTTGATCGCGGGTGCGGGTCGATGCAAGACAGTCGGCAGGAGACTACCGTGGATATCTCCGGGACTCCGCACTCAGGACGGGGGCATCATGCCACCAGCAACCGTTAAAGGAGTACACAGTCTTCACACCAGTGACACGGTTTTCACTTAACCCATCAACACAAAAACACGTCCATTAATCTTAATGGGTACTTCACCCGTGTTGCGGGCGTGCTTTATGTATACACCTGTCTGTTGCTGTAGGTGTATGAGCCAGTAAATAGCCTTGTGCCGTAACTGCGGGGATTGTTTCGGTGAATAATGGCTAAGGTGTCTTTCGGCATGAAGTTATTCTTGAACACCGTAAAACATAATGATGCGATGGTGGTTGCGACTTGCAGTGGATCGCATTTGAAACGGGCTATGTACATCCTTCTAAAGGCCTGGAAACATACTCTAAGCACGCGCACATCATTCACGCAATAACGCTCACATTCATCAGCTATATTATAAGGGTTACTTTCATTAAAACTGTCGTAGTATCGATCAAAGTCTTCACGTTCATCCATGCAGTCAAAATAATGTTTGGGGGGTGGTGGGCCTACGTAGTTTAAAGTCTCGCTGGTGAGGAAAGTGTGGGAAGTATCCTTTGGAAACTTCAGCTGCTACTCCCATCACCTTGGGTAGCTTTGCTAATTACAAGGTGTGAATAATAAATATCTTTAAATTGTACATTGCCTCTTATCTGCATCTGTATTAATTTGTTGCCTCTTTTCAATGGATCACTGTAAATATCTCAGAGGATTCGTGTTCAAGCAACTCCTTATAAAGGAACTGCGTGTCAAACTTTGCCCCGTTATGGGCGAGAATATACACAGTCATTTTTTTGAACTTGCCGGCTAACTTGACAATATAGGACACAAATAGTTCACAGGACTATCGCTGACATTCGTTTTAAAAACGTTTGTCCGTTTACCACATTTGGGGCACTCGTCACATTCGATATCCATACACTCATCACAAATAGTCTGGCTCACAAGTAAATGTGGAATTACCTCTTTGGTTTCAGCGTTCGTATATGTTTCTATATCGTAGTATACAGTTATACAAGGGTTATTTTAGGCTTAGCATCTTTCATATAACATACATGCTTTACTCCATCCGCCTTATATTCCTCCTGGCATGTAGGGCAGTGAATTACGTCACACTTGTGCTTAAATTCTCCAATTATCCATTGTGTGAAACATACCACATTCACAGATTCTCATTTTCCTGCACGTGCCAATGATTTATGGAAATCAAAACAGCTATTATTGAAAAATGTGCGTCTACACACATCACAGTCTCTCTTCTCAGCTTCAACTACACGGCTTTCACATTTGGTGCTTTTACACTACTCACATACCATGTGACATTCTTTACAATGTCTCACTATATCATCCGCAAACTCGAGGCACCCCTTACAAAATCATGATGTCTCCCATATTTTCGACTTTTGTCATAACTCGCGTAAAGCCACCTTATATTACGGATGGGGAGATACGTTGTCCCTGACAATCCTAAAATAAGTAGGGGCCTTGTACGATCTCTCACACAGCTTTTAAAAACATACACAGTCCTACGACGATCATCTAACCCAAACACAACTATGCGGACATTCATTTCCTGTTCTACCCTTCTCAGCTCTTCAGGACCCATATTACAGTCAAATTCAAGTTCACAGTCTACAGCTAGTTTACGGGCATGCTCCACGACTGTAGGCAACCAAATTTTTGAGTTCGTGTATTTTGTACAGTAAACATACGTGCTAAGAGTACTGCTATAAAGCCGCAACCACGATCGACGTTTATATGCCGTCTATAAATAGCTTGAGAATTGAAGTTAAGAGTATACGGTATGGCACTATGACCAGCAACACGGTATACATGGTCAATATTTACCGTGAAGTTGTCCATATTGAAGGCTATACTACTTGGGCGGCTTGCATTATACGCCCTATATAATTCTACATCTTCAGCCGCCAAACGTCTAAATGCACTATCACCAATAATCGTCTACATCACCGTCATCTGACCCGAATCCAAAGGACAGACTCGTCCTGACTTCACGCTCGTCACGATTCTGAAGAGCAAACTCTATAATATGCTCTACAACCCGGCGTAGTCCGCGCTCAATTCCACTGCTATACATGACTCTAGGGTCGACCCTGACTCTATACCGATTTCTAGTCAAGGCTGGGGTGGGGGCTGCGGATCGCACCAATTCCAGCGTTATACCATCCTCAACAGAACGGGGGGCGGAATTAGTGGATATATTAGCGGAAGGTGCTGCTGATGGGGCCCTGTTGCGTAGGAGGTTGATGGTTGGGGCTCTATTATTGTAGACTTAACAGAACGGGGGACGGCGGAGAATAAGGGGATATATTAGGTGCTGCTGGGGGTGTTGTTGCGTAAGAGGTTGAGGGTTGGGGATCTATTACCGCTGCAACAGACGCGTATTTCGGTCGCTTTATACCTGACGTGGGTATCTCATACCTCCGCTTTGGACGTGTTACCGGTATCGCTGGTGAGGGTTCACGGGAGGAGATCACAACTACACTGTCGTCGAGGTCATCCGTAATGATGGGCTGCTCTACCTCATCGTCATTCACGGTTTGGGAGAAGAAAATAAGGATCAGCACTCAAAATTTGTAATATTTGTAAATGACTCACTTAGGAGTGTGACGTGTTAGAAATGGACTCTGTAGAAAAATTCAGATTCACGAGCCCATCCACATGTATTATATCTGGACCTACAGGATGTGGTAAACTGTGTTTATGCTTAAAATCATAAGAAAAGGGGAGATGTTCTCGAAATTTGTGCATAAGTTATATGGTGCTTAGGGTGGTCGATTTTACATTGTTTTCGATTTCCATATTCTAATAGAGACAAAAACTTGCGCATGCATGAGAAAATAGCCTCTGCAAAATCTTAGCTTAATAGGTAATCATCTTCTGCCCCGGCAGAGCGATGAAAATCATATTTAGTAGTCAAAAACGTATTTTAAACCCTAGCCTAGAGTCATAAAATTTTGCGTGTGTGTTATTTCATGCCTAAGCAACGATATAAATGCTATGGGAAATATATAAATGCATTATTTAAGACAAAGAGCCGATCTGAAAATATGTATATTATACATATTTTCAGATCGGCTCTTTGTCTTAAATAATGCATTTATATATTTCCCATAGCATTTATATCGTTGCTTAGGCATGAAATAACACACACGCAAAATTTTATGACTCTAGGCTAGGGTTTAAAAATACGTTTTTGACTACTAAAATATGATTTTCATCGCTCTGCCGGGGGCAGAAGATGATTACCTATTAAGCTAAGATTTTGCAGAGGCTATTTTCTCATGCATGCGCAAGTTTTTGTCTCTATTAGAATATGGAAATCGAAAACAATGTAAAATCGATCCACCCTAAGCACCATATAACTTTATGCACAAATTTCGAGAACATCTCCCCTAAGCAACGATATAAATGCTATGGGAAATATATAAATGCATTATTTAAGACAAAGAGCCGATCTGAAAATATGTATATTATACATATTTTCAGATCGGCTCTTTGTCTTAAATAATGCATTTATATATTTCCCATAGCATTTATATCGTTGCTTAGGCATGAAATAACACACACGCAAAATTTTATGACTCTAGGCTAGGGTTTAAAAATACGTTTTTGACTAATAAAATATGATTTTCATCGCTCTGCCGGGGGCAAAAGATGATTACCTATTAAGCTAAGATTTTGCAGAGGCTATTTTCTCATGCATGCGCAAGTTTTTGTCTCTATTAGAATATGGAAATCGAAAAAAATGTAAAATCGATCCACCCTAATGGTGCTATTCGACGTATCAATCAGTGTTCAACGAGTACCAAGATGATATTTTGTTCCACAAAGGCGTATATGACGTTAATTCGTAAAAGGGAAATGAACATACAATCGTTGTAATTGACGATCTCATGTTGGAGATGGATAAAACGTTTGCCGAGACATTTACAGTATTCTCCCACCATCTTAACATAAGCGTGTTCTTCATCAATCAGAATCTATTTTTCAAAAATAGATACATGCGCGATGTGTCGTTAAATACGCAATATCTAGTCTTATTCGCGCAACGTAGAGATGTATCACAAATTGGGGTATTAGCCAATCAAATGTTCCCGAATCAGCGTAAGGAGTTTTTGGAAGTTTATAAAGAAGCTACAAGCACGCGTTACGGATATTTGCTTTGCGACCTTCATCCGCGAAACACGTTTAGAGTGCTTCTGCGAACGAATATATTTCCAAACGAGCCTGAAACGGTGTATATTCCAGAATGACAAAGAGACTAAAGAAATACCGTGAATTAATAAAAATCTATCATCGACTGCCCGGGCAATGCAGCAGATGTTTATTAAAAATATCGATGCCGACTTTTTAAAATGCATCTGTGAAATCTGTCTTAACGTTATAAATTGCAATGTATCAATGAAAACCCATCAGAAGGCTCGCCTACGCCGCTACAAGAACATAATACGTGCACTCGCTCGTAAAAGCCAAACTGTAGCGAAGAAAAAACGAATTATTGTACAAACAGGAGGGTCATTTCTCCCCATCTTATTTTCAGTTTTGGGTCCTTTACTGACTAGATTAATATAATGAAGAAAGTGGTAGTGATTCCCCACGAGGTGTACGCCTCACTGCAAAGAGACACGTATCTAGATCCCCGTAAAAGCAGACTTAAAAGAATGGAAAGCGAATTGTTAGCCCTATTAAACAGTGAAAAAACACCTGATGAGAAAAGAATCTTATACCAAGAAGCTCTGCAGAAATTTCTTCACGAGTACGAAAATTATAAGAGCCCTACAGAGATTCCTGTGGTTATTAGGCACAGCACGGGGGACGATGGCGACATAGGATCTGTACCCGACGACACAGCTGACCAACCAAAAAGATTAGCCACACAACATATCGAACATGTATTAAAAAATACCCTCCCACTTACATTGAGGAGTAAGGCTTAAGTCTTTATAATCTATTGAATGAGGATCCCGCATACAATGGACCGATACAGGGGAGATCATTGTGGAAGGATCAAAGGTACAGGGATCGAATATCGTAGACATTGTCCATGATCTGGTGAGAAAGTGGGATAGGCCATCACCATCAGGATGGAAGCATATTAAAGCAAGACTACAACAAATAAATGTCCCTAAAACGTTGATAGGAAATCTGAACAGGTTAAAAGACTTGGAACATGCAACGCCTGTGACACATTGAAGGCGCCGTCACCCCCGGCGGTAACACCTTTGAAGAGGAGCAAGAAGAGGTTAAACCAACCCTACCCACGTGCCTCTAAAATACGCAAATGGCTAACGTATTAACTAAACGCTATTATGACATTTCTACCATCCTCTACGGCGGCGTAGATAGACTGTACAAAGTGTTTACGGAGTAGGAGAAAAAAAGATGTTGAAAGATTTTTGAGGGAGCAGGACGCTTATACGCTTCATAAGCCTGTGAGAAAAAGGTTTAAAACAGCCAAGACAACGGCTTCCTCGATTGATTCTATTTGGCAAGCAGATTTAACAGACATGCAAAGATATTCTGTGTATAACGATGGTTACCGCTACATTCTATTCATAATAGACGTATTCTCTAGATATCTGTGGCTAGTTCCTCTGAAAAATAAATCACCTGAAACAGTTGCTAAAGCCACCAAAACGCTAATGTTAAAAGAAAACAGGGTTCCTGGCTATTTTTGTACGGATATGGGGAAGGAGTTTATAGGCCGTGCTTTTCAGAATATGTTGACAGAGTTTAATATCAGCTATTACACAACCAATTCTATACATAAGGCTTCTTTAGCTGAAAGAGTTCAGCGCACCATAAAGGAACGCATGCACCGTTATTTTACACATAAAAACACATACAGATTTCTAGACATTCTGGAATCATTGGCATCATCCTACAACCGCTCACACCATCGCACGATTGGGGCAACACCTAACGAAGTTTTAGAAAGAGGTACGCTCCCGAGAAGAGATGGATCACCACCACCACCACCACACATCTGCGCGCTTCAAAATCAATGATTATGTAAGGCTGTCGCGTTCGGGGAATAAATTCGCAAAGGGTTTTGAGCAAGGATGGACACGCGAGATTTTTAAAGTTAGGGCTGTGAGACCTAAAGGTGAGATAATGATGTATTACATTGAAGATTTGAATGGGGAAGAAATCTCAGGAGGCTTTTACCGCGAGGAATTGCAGAAAGTTGCGTTTAATTTAGAAAAAAATGTGTTTAAAATTGAGAAAATTTTAGGAAGCAAAGGTTCAGGAAGGAGAAAAATGTACCTGGTGAAATGGCTAGGGTACCCAGAAAGCTTCAACACCTATATAAAAGCTGATGCAATAATGAAGCTTAAATAGTATGCAACATGGCTCCTAACCATTTCTACGTCACACTCCCGTCCTCCTCGTCCCTGTCTGTACACCCTAACAACACGCTAGCCAACTTTGTAACAGAACTCCATGGGCACATTGAATTGGGTCGTGATTCGTATGAGGTGGGGATATGCGAAATTCAGCTGGACACCGTCTTTTTAAATATTGAACATAAAGAAACCGTTTTTACGATTCTTAGAGACATTGACGAGTGTGAAAAAGCTGGGGTAGCTATGGATGAAACTATGCGCATCGCTCGGACTAAGATTGCACGGTATTACAGTACAGAAGTAAGACTAGGGCCGGGTCAATATGGTTCGGCCGAGGATGTTGTGAGAGGCTTAAACGTAAGTTTAAGAAACTCAAACCTTACGAATGATTTAGTATATGAAATCGTAAACAACCCTGCACATACACTAATCCTAAAATCAAAGACTAACAGACGTCTTAAAGAACATAGAAAGTTCAAAATTCTAACCAACGGCCGATATAGCGCAGCCTTCCAAAGAGACACATTTCACGAGACACAGTATAACTTGTCCAGATTAATGTATCAATTGAAGATGGAGAAATTGGCTGAAAGGTCCCCAGACATGTGCTATATTTACAGTAATATAGTGGAGCACCAGTTTGTTGGGGATACCCAGGCACGCCTGCTGCGCATTGCTCACATCCCCAACCATAGAGGAAGGAGTTTGAGTATTACATATGACAGACCCCATTATGTGAATGTCGCAACTAATTTAATAACCAATATCACAATATATATAAGAACGATTGAGGGCGAAAACTTCCCATTCGGTAACGGGAGCTTAACAGTGAAGCTACACTTTCGACGCACTGAGTTATAATGGATAGAAAGCCTTTCACCGTCTATCGAGGGATGCGATACCAGCGCGGTAGTGGACTTGGATCCATTTTTTCATCCATACTACGTACGGCTGTTCCTTTGCTGAAGAGGGGTGCCAGATACCTTGGAAGGAAAGCGCTACAATCAGGCCTTAACACTGCAGAAGACATATTGGCCGGGGCTAAACCTAAAGAAGCTCTAAAAAAACATTTAAAGCGTACACGGAACGAAATCATCAAAGATGCAAAGAGAAAAATGCGTGGTGGCGGGAAGAAGAAGAGGGCTCCCCGGAAGAAGAAGGGGTCACGTGGTATTAAACGTAAAAGGCTATCAAAAAAGAAATGCTGTAAGCGAATGAAACCTATGGTTGACCACTTTTTTGACTGATATAAGCTAAGGATATTGATCTCATGAATCATAGTTTGTTTACCACTTGTCGAGAGAGGAGTCACTATTTCGCCATGGCACGCTTCATCCACCCATGTAGTTCACAATGCTGTAAATCGGAGCTGTCCTTTTTTGAGCTCCCGCCAACCCAAGTTTCTATTGAGCACAGTGACTTTATTACAATTAACCCTTTAAACACAATTAGTTCCCGAGTGCACCTATAGAATTCGTGATACCCAGCTCAGGTCCTTACTTTTTTGATCCAAGCTGTGTGCACATGTACGCTAAGCTACGTATAGCCCATTCTGATGGAACGGTCTGCGATGACAAATATGCTGTATACCCTGAAACAAACTTTCTGCACGCCATATTCAACCAGTGTGACGTATATTTAAATCAGACCAACATATCGGCAGGCACGGGGTACTATCATCTACGAGCCTATTTGGAAAATGTCCTCAACTTTTCCAAAGAAGCGAAGGCTACCTTTTTAAGTGCGGAGGGATATTATCAAACTAAAGATGAAAATAGTATAAAGGACAAATTTAAAAATTCTAAAAAGAAAATATACGAGTGTTTTGGACGGTTGCACACAGATTTCACTTTCCAGGAGAAGTTGCTTGTGAACGGGGTGGATATGAAAATAAAGCTCACCCGCACGAGTCCTGAGATCTGCTTAAATCTGGATGCGAATCAAGAAGAGGGTGCAAAGTCCGTTGTGGTTCACATTATGGACACATACCTCCGCGTACGGCGAGTGAAATTAAGTTCACCAAAACAACTAGAAATTGAGAAAAATTTACTAAACGCTACAGTGAAATATCCTATTAACAGAGTGCAGATCAAACTATATACGGTTCCTGCAGGGTTGGCATCGAAGCAGATAGAAAACATTGCCCTGGGAAATCTTCCTAAAAGGATATTAATCGGCATGCAGGACCACGCTTCGGTGAATGGAAAATATAAAAAGAGTGCCTTTAAATTCGAGAATTTCGGACTTAAAAATATAACTCTATACGTTAATGGCACTGCTTTGGGTGGAACAATGGGTACGGACTATTCATCAGACGCTGTGTTACCTCTTTGTGCCAGAGCCTATAGTAATCTGACCCATATTGCAGGTGATTGTGATGAGCTTGGTAATGGGGTAACGCAGGAAGAATTCATTGATCAATTTAACCTTTACCCGTTTGACATTACACCTGACTTATCTGCTAGCGTAAATACCCATTTAACCCCACAGCAGAGCGGTAACATCTCAGTGCGGCTGGAATTCGCCAAGCCTATAGACGCTCCTATTAGTGTACTAGTATATCTCGAATCGCAAGCCCTAATAGAAGTAGATAGATTTAGAAGCGTTATCACTGACTTTTAAAATGGATGCTAATACACTTCAGAAAGTAATGGAGCGAGTCACACGTTCCAAATTTATCGGCGTGTTTGCGAAGAATGAAACATTGAGTTTGCCAAGTACGCGAGAATGCGGTAGTCTTATTGTGAACACAGACATCATCGGTAATGAAGGGATTCACTGGATCGCTGTCTATTTTAAAAATAGACAGCGCCTGTACTATTTTGATTCACTCGGTACTCAACCCTGGAGTGACCCTATTATTGTAAAATTTCTCGCTCAGTTACATATTCCCGAAGTTGTGTGGACCCCATTTCGCATGCAAGGATATTTTACTAATGTTTGCGGAATGTACTGTGTCTCATTTCTCATGCATATGTCAAATGATAAAGAATTTATAAATTTTTTAAATTTATTTGACCCGTGTCACACTCGCCGAAACGATGAAATGGTATGCAGACAGATAAAAAACCGTTTTCCAATTGTACGTACTCGTTGTATATTATAATGTTTTTGTTCGTATATTTGTAACGGTATATTCGTTTATTGTACTGATTTCTTTCATTTAATAAATTTATGAAAATATATTGTTCTTCTTATCCCAAAAAGATCGAAAAACACTTACATTATTTCGGTGTGACATTGTTGACTGATCAGTATACCCTCCCTATTCCGAGATTCTTCAAAAGATTGTATAACTCGTGTCAAATCCTCATCGGACCTTAAAGGAATAATGCTTTTAAAACATATACAGAGTATACAGACAGACAGATCCCCATTATGTGAAGATATCTTTGGTTCGAGGAGTGAACGCCATAAAAATTTCGATTTTAGCATAATGGGGAAATAACATGATGACATTTTTGGCGAGTATCTATTTGACGAGATACTACAACTCTCCATATATATATAAAATTCTAATTATAGACACTTACATTTCTATGGTAGTCCCTTGCGTCGGATTGTAAGGAGCGTCACTGCAAATATCTTCTACGGTTTGCGTTGAAAATAATTCGCCACGATCAATCGCATTGAAAAGACTAATTGCGGTTAATGCTGCAGTATCACGTTCTTCATACAAGTCTGGGGAGACGTACAGGTCCATGGTGGAGGATGTGTGACACTGCTGACTGATCAGTATATCATCCATATTCCGAGGTTCTTCAAAAGATTGTATAACACGTGTCAAATCCTCATCGGACCTTAAAGGAATAATGCTTTTAAAACATATACAGAGTATACAGACAGATCCCCATTATGTGAAGATATCTTTGGTTCGATTACCAATTTCGATTTTAGCATGATGGGGAAATAACATTGATTGACATTTTTGACTAGTATCTATTTGACGAAATACTACAACTCTCCATATATATATAAAATCGAATTATGGACACTTACATTTCTATGGTAGTCCCTTGCGTCGGATTGTAAGGAGCTTCACTGCAAATATCTTCTACGGTTTGCGTTGAAAATAAGTCGTCACGATCAATCGCTTAAAAAGACTAAGTGCAGTTAATGCTGCAGTATCACTTTCTTCATACAAATCTGGGGAGACGTACAGGTCCATGGTTGAGGAATGATTATTCACTGATGCGAAAATAGCTACTGTTACTCCCAACTGAAAAATATCCCCTTTTATATGCACATTCGCCAAGCTCCGCCCAAAAGACCAGATGTTCGTCGTGATTGGCTGCCGATGTAGCTGGGTGGAGCTATGACGTGTACCATTCCGCTATAACGGGTACGGACGAGTAATTGCATCTTTATATTTTCACTAATAGATTTAATGCTCTTATTCTCCTTTGAAAATTATTTGGTGATTCGTATAGAACTTTTGATATTGATTCCAAATATGGTTTCAGAAGTTTTCTATCACCCATAGTTTTCGAGAAAATAATATTTCCATTTACTCAGTTTCCCGCATCATTAGTCACTAATGTAATCGAGAGGGTATAAAGAAATATATCATAATTATATTTTAAAAATAACATTCGGTTTCAACGTTAAACTGTGGGTCTAAGGTCCGCCCGAATTGTTCATTCTGACGAAGGTCAAGCTTTCCACTCCACCTTAGACCTACAGTTTAACTCCGAACCATCAACAGCCCAGCGTCTTAACCACTAGGACACGTAGGGTACCCATTTATCTGCCAACCACTTTCTTTGTTCCACTCCACCTTAGACCTACAGTTTAACTCCGAACCATCAACAGCCCAGCGTCTTAACCACTAGGACACGTAGGGTACCCATTTATCTGCCAACCACTTTCTTTTATTATGTTGACCACCTTAGACCTACAGTTTAACGTGAACCATCAACAGCCCAGCGTCTTAACCACTAGGACACGTAGGGTACCCATTTATCTGCCAACCACTTTCTTTTATTATGTGTAATGACCACCTTAGACCTACAGTTTAACGTGAACCATCAACAGCCCAGCGTCTTAACCACTAGGACACGTAGGGTACCCATTTATCTGCCAACCACTTTCTTTTATTATGTGTAATGACCACCTTAGACCTACAGTTTAACGTGAACCATCAACAGCCCAGCGTCTTAACCACTAGGACACGTAGGGTACCCATTTATCTGCCAACCACTTTCTTTTATTATGTGTAATGACCACCTTAGACCTACAGTTTAACGTGGAACCATCAACAGCCCAGCGTCTTAACCACTAGGACACGTAGGGTACCCATTTATCTGCCAACCACTTTCTTTTATTATGTGGAATGACCACCTTAGACCTACAGTTTAACGTGGAACCATCAACAGCCCAGCGTCTTAACCACTAGGACACGTAGGGTACCCATTTATCTGCCAACCACTTTCTTTTATTATGTGGAATGACCACCTTAGACCTACAGTTTAACGTGGAACCATCAACAGCCCAGCGTCTTAACCACTAGGACACGTAGGGTACCCATTTATCTGCCAACCACTTTCTTTTATTATGTGGAATGACCACCTTAGACCTACAGTTTAACGTGGAACCATCAACAGCCCAGCGTCTTAACCACTAGGACACGTAGGGTACCCATTTATCTGCCAACCACTTTCTTTTATTATGTGGAATGACCACCTTAGACCTACAGTTTAACGTGGAACCATCAACAGCCCCAGCGTCTTAACCACTAGGACACGTAGGGTACCCGTTTATCTGCCAACCACTTTATTTTATTATGTGGAATGATGAACAGCTGGGCTTTGCTGATCTCTTACATATAAAACCCATTCACTAAGAACATTGGCTTTCCTTTCTCACTAGAAACAAACTCTGCCATAAGTAGAATTTAATTGGATTCATCTACACTATATATATATATATATATATATTATATTTCTATATGACACCATACAAATTACGCGTAAATATTTTCATTGTAGAAGTAATAACAATGACAATATTAATATCTGAAGTCAGTGGTGATTTCTGCTCGAATAGCTTGTAGAAGGATAATCCCTCGACCCGAAAAAGGTCTCTAGGGACACGATTCGAACTGATTTAGCTTCTGCCTTTCATCGTGTGTGTGTGTGTGTGTGTGTGCATGAGTTGTTACTCGTTTATTTTATATATATATATATATATATATATATATATATATATATATATATATATTGGGGGGAAGATCTCTCACCCAGGTGTTCTTCGACCCGACCCCGTTTCATTGTAGAAATAATAAATAATAATAATATAATAATAATGATAATAAGAATTGATGTGCAAGGTGTTTGCAGTTAAGATGTAGTTTGTGTGTAAAAAGTTATTTATTAATAAGTAGAATTTAATTGGCTTCATCTACACTATATATATATATATATATATATATATATATATATATATATATATGTATAAGCTGTTTAAAAGACTGTATAATTATAGTAACGAAATAAGCTAGTTAACCGTAAAATTAATTATTTTCTATTATGACGTTTTCGAAGGTAAACTATGTTATTTGTTTCTTTAAGTTCAATGAAGTTAATGTTAAATTTGCTTCTAAACTAAAATTAAATGTTATAAAATATATATATATATATATATATATATATATATATATACCTAACATAAGAAAAGAATGTGTATATATATATATATAGCATAATAATATATATCTAACAGAGCAATCCATCATTGCAAAAAAAAACTGGAAAGGTATGCAATTAAAAAGATTGATTGTGTATTTATTTAATAAACAGAATTTAATTGGAATAACTGCCGTCATATATGTGTTACACAATGGATGATTAATGGGACACATGGCGCTATCTGGCAACTGAACACATTGCGCTATCTGGCAACTCAGCCAGAATAGAGGCTTATAAAAGACCGCGAAGTTGGTGAAAGACTCATTCCCAGCTCGGCTCCAGCCGAGCAAGGAGCTCTGGTCCTTCTCTTTCTGGCCCTTTGGTAAACCCCTTAGTGGCCTCTTAGGTTAGGAAAACGAAAATAATATGCCTTGCTATCAATGGCAACTACTCTCTCTCTCTCTCTCTCTCTCTCCTTCAGGTATCTCCCTCCTTCAGGTATCTCTCTCTCTCCTGCATGTGTACCTACTGCATGTGTACCTCCTGCATGTGTGCGTATGTGTGTGTGTACACCTCCTGCATGTGTACCTCTCCTCTCTCCTTCAGGCGTCTCTCCCTCCTTCAGGCGTCTCTCTCTTCTTCAGGTCTCTCTCTCCTTCAGCTGTCTCTCTCTCTCCTTCAGGCGTCTCTCTCACCTTGGCTCAGCCAACTGGCTGATTCTGGCTGATTAGGAGCCTATAAAACAACGCCTACTCGGCTAAAGTCTTAGTGTGCACTTGGCTCCTGCCAGGTGAACACCTCTCCTCCTTTCTCTCCTCCTTTCTCTCTGGCCCTTTGGGGGGAATAGCTTGGGGGAGGCCCCCAAGTTGCATGCCCCTTGCAACCTAGGTTGGTGCATGACCCTTGCAACCTAGGTTGGCAACAAAGGCCAGTACTCTTTTTTTCTTTCTTTTTTCTTTTTTTTTTCCTTTTTTTTATTTTTTCTTTTTTTGCAACACCCCACCCCCTTTGTAACAACCCCCACCCCCTTTGCAACAACCCCACCCCCCTTTGCAACATTACATAATAACCTGCAACATTCTTGCACTCTCCCCTTTTGCGGCTATACTACTTAGCCCGACGTGAGCAACGGGTCACTCGCAAAGAGGTCCCATAAATATAGCTTCCCTCACCAGCTATCTGCAAAGCAGACAGGATCCAGCTTTGGGACATGGATCTAGGGTTTAAAGCACCTAGCCATGCTACATTTAGAACCTCAATATAAGCAAAAGACTCGCTGCCTTCACGTCAGATTGAATGCATCAAAGAAAAAGAAAAAGGGGTAACTATATATTTTTAGCCAAAAACCAAAACTTAAACCTCAACTGGCAGAATTGAGCGTCCACTTTTCAGGCACATAACATGTCCGTTTCAAGATGGGAATGAACTCAGAATGGTCCCCTGAGTTTTTTATGATACACACAGACAGCGCATGGAACAAGGAACTCTTCTGGGATAATTAAATCCACTATAGTCCGAATAAGTAATGGTAAATGACAAATACCATAGTTTTTCTTTTTCATGATGCTAGCCCGACGTGGGCAACGGGTCACTCGCAAAGAGGTCCCATAAATATAGCTTCCCTCACCAGCTATCTGCAAAGCAGACAGGATCCAGCTTTGGGACATGGATCTAGGGTTTGCAGATAGCTGGTGAGGGAAGCTATATTTATGGGACCTCTTTGCGAGTGACCCGTTGCCCACGTCGGGCTAGCATCATGAAAAAGAAAAACTATGGTATTTGTCATTTACCATTACTTATTCGGACTATAGTGGATTTAATTATCCCAGAAGAGTTCCTTGTTCCATGCACTGTCTGTGTGTATCATAGAAAACTCAGGGGACCATTCTGAGTTCATTCCCATCTTGAAACGGACATGTTATGTGCCTTGAAAAGTGGACGCTCAATTCTGCCAGTTGAGGTTTAAGTTTTGGTTTTTGGCTAAAAAATAATAGTTACCCTTTTTCTTTTTCTTTGATGCATTCAATCTGACGTGAAGGCAGCGAGTCTTTTGCTTATATTGAGGTTCTAAATGTAGCATGGCTAGGTGCTTTAAACCCTAGATCCATGTCCCAAAGCTGGATCCTGTCTGCTTTGCAGATAGCTGGTGAGGGAAGCTATATTTATGGGACCTCTTTGCGAGTGACCGTTGCCACGTCGGGCTAGCATCATGAAAAGAAAAACTATGGTATTTGTCATTTACCATTACTTATTCGGACTATAGTGGATTTAATTATCCAGAAGAGTTCCTTGTTCCATGCACTGTCTGTGTGTATCATATATATATATATATATATATATATATATATATATATATATATGGTGTATATATATATAATGTTTATAATGTTTAAGACCAACAAAGACCCTACGATCCACTCATGGCTGGTCTACCTAACTGTGTTCATAATTGTGTATTGTGTATGTCCTCCGTGGTTGCGGAGGGGACCTACAATTTTACGTGGGTTCCGAACCACAAGAACAAGAAATTTATGCAAAAACTGCATGTACATTGGCAACGACCAATTTTTACAAAACTAAATAATTATCAATTTAAACCTAATTAATTATCGATTTAAAACTAAAGATAGAATCTCTGGATCCAGAGGATCAAGTCATAATAGACTACTATCCACAAATATGTTACACTCCTCTATATCTATTTATAACCGACATGCAAATATACCAGATCCAAAGGATCCAGTCAATTTTATTACGGTATCCATCCAACCAAAAATAAGTCACGATCCATATCGATTGCGAACCAAGTCAAAATTTACCACCATATACATTACAATGTATATACTTAGGAGGAAAAGTGTAGGTGTGGCTGTAAAGACTGTACAGTAATGTAGAAATGTGTGTGCACCCATTTTGGGTCTCCCATTTAAAGGTGTTTGTGGGGCAAGTAAAGATCATGAGTTTTTCAATACCTCACAGTACTATGGGGGGCACCGCTCGGCAGAGGAATCTCTTTAAATGGGGTGTGTAAGGACAGAGAGTATCCCCTAACCCAAGATGCTGCCTCCGTATATCCTACAACACTTGTGTTGAGCTGTGGGATCTATCACCACAAAGCCTTAATTTTACTACCTTAAACTATACCGAGTCTATCAATATATGCGTCTAATCAATTTTTAAACATGTTTATAGACGTGCTACTAATTACTTCTACCGGCAAACTATTCCAGCTATTAACTATTCTATGCGTAAAAACGTTTTGGGCAACTGCTGTCTCGAACCTTCTACTTGTTAACTTGCACCCGTTATTTCTAGTCCTATTATATTGAGATATTTCAAAAAGGCTATCTCTATCTACGTTATCGAACTCATTCATAATTTTGGAAACCTGGATTAGATCACCCCTTAGCCTCCTAGTCTCGAGTGTTGTCAATTTTAACTCCTTAAGCCTATCCTCGTACGACTTTGACCTAAGCGACGGAATCATCTTAGTTGCTCGTCTTTGAACTCTTTCGATTTTGTCTATTTCTTTGCGCATATGCGGATTCCAAAATTGGATCGCGTACTCCAAATGGGGTCTAATTAATGATTTATAAAGAGGAACTATAATATCGCGCGATTTGTACTCAAAATTTCGGGCTATAAAACCTAACACTTTGTTCGCCTTATTGACCGCTGCTGTACTTTGTTTCGCTACTTTTAAATCACCAGTGACTATAACTCCTAAATCTTTTTCCTGCTCTACGCTTGTTAAATCTTTCTCTGACATACTATACGCAAAATTACCGTTACGCGAACCTATATGCAAAATTTTGCACTTATCAACGTTAAATCTCATTTGCCACATGACTGACCAATCAACGATTTTATTCAGATCTTCCTGGATTTTACCTCTATCTTCGTCATTAATCGCCCTACCACCCAGCTTCGTGTCATCCGCAAACTTTGAAACTGTGCTGACTAGGCCGACATCTAAATCGTTAATATACCATATGTCCCACAAAAAAGTACACCCAACTTTAGATTGTACTAACTCCTCCAAAAATTGAGATATTTTGGGTCTGTTTGTTTGATTTAATATAGCAAATTATTCTTTGTTAACGTTCAAATTTATTCATGTTTAAACGATTTAGTGTTTAAGCATCTGCTTTTAATTGAAGGGTACAACAAAATGGATTGCGCAAAATTGGTGAATGAAAAAATAATGTGTGTGCTATCGATGTAATGAAAAGACAAATACATAATAATAGATACTTTAACATAATTTTAATAAGATACAAAGCAGATTTTTCTTTATTCCTTATTGCAAAAGTTATGCTTAGTTTCGTTTTCTTTCAACATGACCGCCATTCGTATCGAGACAAATCTGGAGTCGAGCTCTCATCTTCCCCATTACTCTTTTGATAAGATCTGGATTGTCTTTTAACAAGTTGATTTCAGCTGTGATGCGAGTCCTCAAATCATCTAAATTGATAGGTTGTGATGCAAATACTCTATTTTTCAAATGACCCCATAAAAAGTAATCACACGGGGTCAAGTCAGGGCTTCTGGGAGGCCATTCAATGTCATGGCCTGTAGCAATTACTCTTTAGTGGAAGACTTCCTGCAAGCGTTCCTTCACAATAACTCTCCTGTGAGCAGGAGCTCCGTCTTGCACCCACCAAATACGATTAAATCGGTTTCCATAAGTAATACGTATTTGTGGAAGGATTTCTCGGTCTATCATTTCTAGGTAAGCTTCACCATTTAGATTACCATCGTAAAAGACCGGGCCAATTACCGCTCCATTACCGCACAGTCCTACCCAGAGAGACAGTTTTTGTCTAGAGTTATTCTTTTCGTAGATATGATTGTCAGGTGGATGATTTTTTGGTGCATACTGACAGCAGATTTGTCTGTTCACTAGACCATTCATAAAAAAGGCCGCCTCATCTCCAACCACTAATTGTTCCGTGAATCTTTCTGGTTTTTCAAGAAACCACTGGGCAAATCTTAGGCGGCGAGGTAGATCTCCTTCAATGAGTTGATGTCGAATTTCCATTCTGTATGGGTACAAATTCAAATCCTCACGAACTATTCGATGAAATGACATGCGTGAGAGTTCTGTACCATTTCGCCTGGTAGACACTTTTGGATGTCTCTCTAATAAATGCCGAGCATGCTGAATGTTCTCGTCTGTTCTTGTCGTCTTCGGATGGCCTGAACGTCCTTTGTTCAAATTGAGGACCGTTCCTTCTTCTTTGTATTTCCCAACATTCTTCAAAATTGTATGTTTAGTTGGAGAAGCTCTATCGGGAAATTGCAGTTCGAAGGTATTCTGAACTTGTTTTAAGCTTTTAGTTTGCAGATAAGCTGTGACCATGAGAACGCGCTGCCTTCGTGTAAACTGCATGATAAGGGTTTCAAAGTTATTTATAAATTTAGTAATTCAGATTCTTCATTTATATGTATGACTCGTATCTTAGATACAAAAGTTCGAATTATTAAAAAAAAATATTTGCAATATCCTTCGACGTAAAAAGTAGCACATTGGTTAAAGCAAGAGGAGCTATCTGGCTGGGAGAAATGATCATTCCGCGCAACCCATTTTGCTGTACCCTTCAGTTAAAAGCAGATGCTTAAACACTAAATCGTTTAAACATGAATAAATTTGAACGTTACCAAAGAATAATTTGCTATATTAAATCAAACAAACAGATCCAAAATATCTCAATTTTTGGAGGAGTTAGTACAATCTAAAGTTGGGTGTACTTTTTTGTGGGACATATGGTATATAAGAAAAAGCAAGGGGCCTAATACAGAACCCTGAGGAACGCCACTCGCTACATTAGCCCAAGACGACTCCGCTCAATCAACGACCACCCTCTGTTTCCTACCTCGCAACCACTCTTCTATCCAATTTATTACTACACCCCTGATTCCATGAGCCTTAGTTTTT
The DNA here is from genome assembly GCA_023014485.1 of Bathynomus jamesi. Classification (NCBI taxonomy): domain Eukaryota; kingdom Metazoa; phylum Arthropoda; class Malacostraca; order Isopoda; family Cirolanidae; genus Bathynomus; species Bathynomus jamesi. The sequence continues at coordinate 223,592 of JAJOZX010002800.1, read as the reverse complement.
TCAATGAGTCTTTTGTGCGGCACGGTGTCAAACGCTTTTTGAAAATCTAAATACACTACATCAACTGCCCGATGACTGTCGTAAACGTCAACCACGCTTTGAAAAAATTCTAAAAGATGAGTTAAGCAAGATTTGTTTCGCCTAAAACCGTGCTGCGTATTTCTAACTAGTTTATGCAATTCTAAGTGTTCGACTATACGATCCCTAATTATTGATTCCAGTAGCTTACCTACAACAGACGTTAAACTGATTGGCCTATAATTTCCCGCCGCACCTTTATCGCCTTTCTTAAAGATAGGTGTTACGTTTGCTAACTTGAAATTATCTGGTACGCACCCCTCAGAAATAGATGCATTAAATATTGTTGTTAGCGGCACAACAATGCTATCTTTTAATTTTTTTAGTTGTATGGGATATATGGAATCCGGCCCGGGTGATTTACGCGTTTTCATTTTATCAATATAGCGCATTACCTCCCCTTCACTAACCACAATATTATCCAAAATATTACCATTATCAAAAGGTATTATGTGTATTACCGTAGGGTTATTCGTTACATCTTCTGACGTAAAAAATTCATTTAGCAAGGTAGCCATTTCCTTGTTTTCAGAAACTAGATCTCCATTAACATTTTTCAACGGCCCCAAGACACTTTTTACTGGATTTCTGTTGTTGACGTATTGAAAGAATATATATATATATATATATATATATATATATATATATATACACAGTCCCTCAAACTGATCTTGCATCTTGTAGAGCTCTAATCCTTCTCCCCACTTTTTGGATCTCTTTTAAGCCTAAGTCTCCTTCCTTAAAAGGGACATACCGGGCATGAGCCTCTCTCCACATCCTTTTATCTTCCTCTCCTAAGCCTGTTCTAGATCTTATATTCTGTTTCGAATTTAATATATACTGACTGGGTGAGGTCTTGAGTGCAGTATGGTATGTGGCATTGTAGCTCCACAATACCCTACTGAGGCTCTCATCCTAATCTACTATTTCTGTGTTCACCCTCCTCAACGTCTCACTCAAGGTTTTCACTGTGTGTTCAGCCACTCCATTAGATGATGGCATATAAGGTGTTACCAACACCTGCCTGACTCCACACTCCTGTAGCATCCTCTGAAAAGCCTTACCAACAAACTCGGGACCGTTATCAGTCAGACACTTTCAAGGTTTCACGATCATCATGGGAAACAACTTATCCTGCATGGTCTCAGCTACCGTCCAACTGGTCTTGTCTTTCAACGGCGCTGCATAAGTGAATTTGGACTTATGGTCCACTAAAATTATCATGGCAACATTTCCTTTCCATGTCCTCGGCAAATTTACACAATCCATGACAATCAGCTCTCCGACTTCCCTCGCCTCGATCTTCCTTAAAGGTGGCTTGACCACTTGTGACTGCCCTTTCTGTTTTTGGCACTGTTCACATGTTACCGCTACATCAATACAAACCCTACTTAAATAAGGATGAAATGCCATGTTTTTCATTAAACTCCAGAGTTTGTTTCCCAGGATGCCCATACACAAAATGAATTAAGATTACCAACCCAATCATCCCCACTAAACTAAAAATTGGTACTAACGTTTTCTCACGAAGAGAATTTTCTCTGGCAAAATACAGCACTCCAGCACACTTGACAAACTGTTTGGAAAACCATTTAAAATCCTCTAGCCTTTTATCCCACTCCCTTAGTACGGTTCCTGACGTAGTGACGTAATCATTCTTTTCAACTCTACTAATGTCTAGTTGTTTTCTTGAATCTCAAGAATATCCTGATCATCTTGAAAACCCCACTTGACAACACTTACCATCCCTAAAGCTACATCTAATTTCTCTAAAGGACCCCTTACACAAGCTACTTCGTTACTCTCTCTCAAAATTTTCCCAGCTTCTACATCTATGCTTAATCTTTGCCCTTTCAGGAAATTTATCCCAAACAGAAAACAGTACGGCATGGTTTCCTCATGAATCACAACAAACACTCGGTCAATCCTTTCACACATTCGTCCTAAGGTAACAATTACAATTACAACTTCATGCGCCTTCACACGTCCTTCTCCCAACCCTTTCATCATTACTCTTGCTGGTCGCTTATTCACATTTATTCCTTCATTTTCCAATTCTCTTACAACCCTTCCATTTATCAAACAAATTTGTGCTCTGGTATCAATCAAACCACAAAATACTCTTCCTTCTACTTGCACATCTACAACCATCGCACCCAGACACTGCTCTCCACATTTCATTTCCACTTCCTGACATTCATCTTCACATTCCAGACACTCATTCCAATTCTCCTCTTCTATCACCTCTTGACTTACACAATGGTCATACTGACACGTTTCGACTACCCAATTACAGTATAATGGATTCCAGACAGACACTGCAAATGTAGCACCATTTGCTCACCATTTTTCATGCCCTTGCCATACTTTTACACAATTGGCCTATTCATTCCATAATGTACATACACCGGAACTCCATACAACTTACTCACTATCACCAATAACTCCTGATACGGCAATCTCCCTGGTTCACACATTGCTCTTAATTCTCTCAACTGACTTTTACCTTTCTTCAATCCAATACATTCAGGCCTCTTTATCACTTTGTTCATAACCTCTCTTCGCAACTCATCTCTACTGTCAGGCACCTGAACCTCCAGTCCATCACTTACTAAATCCTTCAATCCATACAATACACTTTCAAACATTGAATCCCCTCCTCCCTTATTCTTTCATTCTTTTTAGACCCTTTACCAAATACCCAGGATCAATCTCTACCTTGTCATCTAATTCATTCGTCCCAGGCATTTTAGACATAAGGTCCACCAAATAATTCCTTTTACCAGGCACATATTCAATCTGATAATCAAAATCACTCAAATCCTCAATTGTTCTCGCAATCCTACTATCTACCATTCTCATTCGTTCCAGATACACCAATGGCTGGTGATCTGTTTTCAATAGAAATTGGACTCCATACTAAAAGGGTCTAAAAGCTTTCAAACAATAACGCATAGCAGCAAGCTCGCTCTCAATCATAGAATACTTTCACTCTGCTTTACTAAAAGCCTTAGATACATACCCTATTACTTTACTCACTCTCTCCATTTACCTCTTGCTCCTGACATAAACATCCTCCAATACAGTACCCACTTGCATCCGTGTATACTTCTAATGCACTTGCATCCAAATCATAATTAGAGTAAGCTAACTCTATATCTAATGCCATTGCTCCTTTAATTTTTCAAACGCCTCATTCATTTCCTTGGTCCATTTCAAAACCATTCTCCCTTTCATTCCTGTTAATTCATTCAAAGGTCTTGCTGTTCCAGAACATTCACTGTCAAACTTTCTCTGAAATTCAATCAAACCGAGGAACGATTTCAACTCTTTTACTGTTCTCAGTTTCAGAAAATCCTGAACTTTCTCCAGATACTCTGGGGATTTCCTAATCCCATTCAGCCCCACTATATCCGCCAAAAACTCTACAGGTCTGCCTCTGTACCCATGAACACTTTGCAGGCTTCATTTTCACTCCAACGCCATCCAGAGTGATCAAGACGTCATCAAGTAACTGGAGATGTTCGTCCAGGGTTTCACTGATGACTAAAATGTCGTCAATGAAAACCATCACACTCCGGCTTTTGAATCTGGCCAAAACACTGGACATCGCTCTCTGGAAGGCAGCGGGAGCATTTGCCAAACCAAACGATAAGGCCTTCCAAGCGTAATGCTTATGGGCTGTTGAGAAGGCTGTTATTGGCCGTGAAGTCTCATCCAGATGCATCTGGTAATATCCTCGCACCAGATCCATTTCTAAGCATGATTTTATATTTAAATTTTTTTTCCGAAACTTCTTACCTCCCTGTACACCCCCCTGAAGGCATACATATGTGTATTTTCTGTTTTTCTGCTATATAATCAATATTTATTGCCAGATGTGCTTTGTAATATGTCCTTTATAGGGTTTTCAGGGTTGCAGAACACGAATACGCATTCATAATGAACTTTGAAAAATCATTATGGCGGAAATCCAAGGTGGCAGTCAAAAATCACAAATTTTTGGGCATTTGAAAGTGAAATGTGGATGGAAATATTACAAACATCCATTATACTATATTTAATTGGGGGTTTGCGACAACACTGAATAGAATTATGCAGTTGACAAGGTATTTGTGAGAACTTGTAGTTAAATCATGAACTTTCAACCCATCTGAGACCACCAAGGACAACAAGGAGAGTGCTAAGTGCACAAAGACCAATTTCAAGATGATTTTCACACATTCTACATTTGCATAAAGATCATAGTATATTACCATACACGCATATTCTTCATTTCAGTAATGTGTCTACGGCATGGTTAAACTCACTGATTGTGACCTGAGCTTTACAGCTGACATTGCTGAGATAAAGCTTCAAATTAGTGGCATACGTTGAGAGGGGCAATTTTCTGTAGTCCTTCATTAGATGAAATATATCACTAGTTTTTGGCACAGAAAGAGCAGTATCTCTTGGTATATCTGACTTTGAGATAAAGATGGTTCAGCTTCTGTGAATCATCCACATTTGATTCTTTAAGATAATTACCATATCCACTTGCTCACTAGCCGTGAATGGCCCTCCTAGTCTTTTTAATTCTTCAAGGTCTCTATTTCTCCTGCGGTCTACAGCAACATTCGCAATCTCTTTAGTTTGTAATCCTTGCTTCTGTAATTGTTCATGTTGTACGCTCCACTCTCTCATTATTTCTGGAATTTTTGCAGTTCCAATTTTCCTATAGTTTTTGAAAGACCCTGTTTGTTGTTTTTGAATCAATGCAAGAGATTTAGCTTTGACCTGCGCTGCCAACGGGCATGCGAGTTGCTTGGCGCCTCTTCTGCCGAGTTCATAGTTGATGAACCCTACACTGCGCTCAGAGTCCAAGTTGTGAATTGGTGCTTTTTCCAGTTTTTCAGTCCATTTTTGAGAGAACATGTTCCACTGATTCATCAAATTCTCTGAATCCAAAGATATCTCCCTTTTGTTTCTGAAATCCTTCAGCAAGCTTTGCCAATATCATACCCAAAACCTTTATGACTTCAGTACTCATTTGGAGAGCTGTAGCTTTGACAGCATTGCAAATATTGTCGTTATATTGTGTTTGTTGGAATCTTTCAACAGACACAAACTCAAATGCCAGCGTATCCACTTCCAACAGTTTAGCTGGATCAGTAGAAATGAGGTCTTGGTATAACTGTTGGAATGCTGGAATTAGCTTTGAATAATTTGTACTGGTCGATATCGTCAGTGAAAGGAACGGCTCCACTAAATGAAGTTCAAAGAGAGCTCCAGCCATGTACACAACTCTCAAGAAGTCCAGATCCAGGAAGCATCGTACGATGCAGGCCAATTGGTTTGTCACATGCTCACATGATTTAGCAGTCTGGTTATACAGCCCAGCGCTTGTTCAGTCACACTCGAGGAAGAAGTTGTGGCATTGATGAGAAAGCTGGAATATATTTTATCTTGCCCAATGGCATTTTCTATTTTGGTCCATTGTTTAGTGATCACTTGATTGAACATGAGAGTTGGGTGGACATTGCAAAACAAATGATCTGGGCATGTTCTGATTCTAGCTTCTCAGCCACCATTTGTTCGACAGAGATTATGGGATGTCTGATCAGTGATCACACAAAGTCTATCTTTTCAAACAGTTCCTTCGAACTAACTCCGCTCGCTGCTTCCAGTATGTTCAACATGGCAACTTTCAAATCCGCCAAGTTCTCTCTACTTTCCGTAGCACTCGGAAATGTTGGGCGAGGTCTGTATTTTCCATTTACCATCATTCCCTGCACTGAGAAAGAACTGGCTCTCTGTTTTTACGAACCATTAACAAAATAGGTAACTACCAACTTTTGATCTGATTGCATGATCTCTCTCGCAGTTTCATGCAATGCTAGCGCTTCAATGCTCTTTCTGGCTTGTCGAATATTGCTAGACTGGTAGTGTCTAGGTCTATTAAGTCTGGCGATTCGTCATGAAATTTCCATTTCTGACCAAATAGTTTATTGCCAACAATCACTACAGCTCCCGCAGCTTGACTATCTGACATGTGATGAGAACTTTTGAGCTGGTCCATTGCTTTGCAAACCTTGGGCCTTACTTTTCTGACACTCTTATGGGTAATTATTCGTTTTAGTGCTTTTTCTCCTTTCTGAACCAAAACACATTTTTCTAGTGTTTTTTGGTGTGATTTGTTCAAATCTGAACTTCGTTTCTTTGGGAAATGAGCCGTTTTGAGAAATTTTAAAATTGAAAATTTCTCAAAAACGGCTCATTTCCCAAAGAAAACGAAGTTCAGATTTGAACAAATCACCAAAAAACACCAGAAAAATGTTTTGGTTCAGACCTAACCTAATCTAACCTAACCTAACCCGCGTTTTTTCGCAATTTCTTACCTTAAATAGCAGCGTGGGGGTTTATACAAATCAGCGGCGACCAACATGAATTTGTGGAGACGTTGTTGAGAGGGATATTCACGGTTAAACAAGTACCATGCAAGATACTTTGAATAGGATTGGGTTTTGTTGCCAGACCGTAATATCCAGCTCTTCACGTCTTTCCAACAACGTTCAATATTTTGAATGTGAACGGTGTCTTCCACGAACCGCTGTGAATGGTTGACTGTCCGGTGAATGTAGCCTAGATTTCCAAGTTGAGAATACGCACGCCACTCGTCGGAATAGATTGTAGTCCCAGGCCTAATATGTTGCTGGATCAGGCGAACAAGAGTTGTTGCGTCTCTCTGAGGAACCGCAAACAACAGTAGTTTTTTGGAACTGCGCTCCAAGGTACCAAAAACCCAGGTACCGCCAATATTTCTTCCCCGTCCGTATTTAGACCTGCCGAATTTTGACTCGTCGATCTCGACGATTTCGCCAGGCCCACCAATTTGAACTTGTTGGCCTAGCCAATGCTCACAGACTTCGAAGCAAAAACTCCTCCAATTAACCGCACTCTCGGAAGCTAACGCTAAATACAGCTATGCATCTAGCTGTGTCGAACGCTTTGTCAAGAATAACCCAACGTACAATAAGTTTTGCCACAGTTTGTGGTGGAATTTTTCAACCCACGTGCCTTTTCGACGGAAACAGAGAAGGGACACTTTTTTTTTTCTGCCGCGCTCGTCCCTAGTCAATCTTGTGCAATAATATTGATCAGCAACTTCTCTATAATTACACTCATGACCACACTGCGGACAAATAACACGAGTAGGTAAAACACCGTGACTCGTAAAGAAAACTTCAGCACCGTCTTCTTTCTTATAAATATCTTGTATTAATTGATAGTAATCCAAATCACAACCTCCGCAAACCATAGTGAAAAGCAAATTGAAAAAGCATTTTGGAATGAGTATACATTATGAGAGATTCAAAATGTACGTCTCTGATTGGTCGGATAAGGTCACGTGAAACAAAAACCAGATTTAATTGGCTGTTTTGACCTATGTTTCCTAATTTTGCCATGAGATGTTTCCCCATAAAACTGGAGAGGACGAGGACCGGCAAAATTTTAACCAGCGGAAAGAGCTAAACACTCGGTCAATGGCCTATAATGGCTGCTTTTTACGTCTAATTTTTTTTTTTTCCATAAAAAATAATTATTACATTTCCTTGATTTTTATCAGTTTCCCTGAGGTTTCAAGGTGTCCTGAATACGAATTTATACAGTATGTTAAATTGTCATAGAATGTCTCATTCTATCGAAAACGAACAAAGCACTAAAACGAATATTAACCCTCTTATGTGCTGGTACTTTGGTGGCAACTCATCCTTCTCAAATTTTTGTTTTTGTCTAGGGGACAGTTTACGACACTTCCGACCCGTAGACGTGGAAGGCTCATCTGATTCTGATGTGCTAATTTGGAAGTCACTATGATTTGGATCATCCTCAGCTAGTTCACTGAAGCCTTCAGCTGAAGCTATTTCTTTATTCTTCGCTCTTTCCATCTCTGCTTCCTCTCTCATTTGCTCGAAACTCTGCAGATCGCTCTCTCTGCGTTCCATGGTCTTATTCCATTTTTTGTTGACAAAACTCTCTCAAAACATTTTTCTATCATGTCTTTGGTCTTCCAGAAAGTCCCATTCTTCTCGAGTCATTTTCACACCATAAAAATTTTCTAAGCATTTCATTACTTCATCGTCGGCGCAGAAGTATCAAGAAGTCCTTTTGCTTTTTCGTTGAAATCTTTGACTTTTTTATAATAGTTGTCATTTTGGCAGTTTTTTCTGGTCTGAACTAATTGGATGAATCTTTCATACAGTTCCAAATTTTCAGTTTGATGCATTTAGTGGTCACTGTATATATATTACAAAAAATCCAGTGTTCTTGAAGGATGTCCGCAAGAATTCTGGCTGCAACTTCCTTTGACCTCTGTTTTACCGTCTCTATCCAGTCGAAGTAAGTACAACATATTTTCTAAAATGTCCTTCTTCATTGGAAGCAAGCCATTTGAAAAGTCAGCAGTTTATATGTAGGTTGTTGAACCCAAGGTCTTCTGGGCGGACAAGCGTGTACTTGGCGTCCGAGTGTAGCTCATTGTTCACTCAGGTGTGAAGTCTGAAAATAGAAAAAAAAAAGTTGCATCAGACTGGAAAACCTTGCGGCATGAAATGGGAGTCTTAGGGAATAAATAAAGGCACATACAACAATGTAATGAAAGCACAGTGAATCATAATAATAGTTTCAGTCCCTGAAACCAGCATTAGATGAGACATTCCATGTCAAGTGTACACACCTTATGTCAGGTCATCTCACTGATTTTAATGATTTTTGGTGTGGTAGTTTGGTATGATGAGTAATGAAGCGTGACCAAATTTTAGCCACTTGGGTCAAATAGTTTGGGAGTAATGACCTCAAATTTGGGGTCAGCAGCGTAATCTCATGATTTTGAAAGGTCATAACTCAGGATCTAATGGATGGATTTTAATGATTTTGGTGTCAAAATGCTCAGAAAAACAACCTTACAACCTTACCTTACAAAGGTTTTCAGTAGAGGAATCATTACATTCCTATCCTTTTGTTTAAAGGTTCTCAATATCTGTCCCGTTATTCTCTTTCCTCTGTTTACTGCTATCTTATTTTGTGTTTCAAATTTTGCATCATCTGTCATTACAACCCCTAAATCTTTTGCTCTGGAGTTTCTCTGAATTTCCTGTCCATTTGGGGAATAATATTCCATGGATTTTAGGTCTTCTCTTTTTCCATACCGTAATAACTGAAATTTCTCAGTGTTAAACTTCATATTGTTGTCTTCCATCCACTTGTAGATTCTGTTTGTAGAGATCCTTGTCTTCTGGGTTTCTTATTTTTCTAATGATCTTTGGGTTCTTTTGCATTATCCTCCCAATACTAATTTTTTTATATAATATTGGTTTGGTTTTGGTTATGGTACTTTATTTGGTATTATTATAGTATTACACCTGTCTAACGTCCAGCAATTATTATATGTTCATTAAGTAGGTTTTTTAATTCTAAGACACTTTCCTTCTATAGCATTTCCATCGCAAATGCTTCGTTTTCGAGATATAAATATTTTTTTGGTGTGTATTGAGTGCAGTGGTTCCCAACCTGGGGTCCGCGAAGGTAGTACTGGGGGTCCGTGAGCTTTCAATATTTCGAGAGGTTCCAATAGAAATCGTACATTTACCCATGGTAAGGGCGCTTAGGCTAAAATTTCAAGTTTCCTTGCTCTTTGCTAGAATTATTGGTTAATATTCGTTTTTTGACCCAGTCACACCCAGCTATAACAGCAATATATATTGAATAACCAATCGAAGCTGAATAAGAAAATATATATATTATCTTGTGCAAATTTGTATAAAATGTACTTTTTTAAAAAAAATATCTTCTACTTGGGTCATTCTCTGTCAGTTCAACCAAAAAAAATTGAAATTAACACCCTCATCTCTCATATTTTGCTGAAATTTGGTTTATAGGGAGTTTGTGAGCCCTGAATCCATTTCTGAAATTATAAGGTCAATCCGACCAACGGTTCAAGAGATATGACCTCGGGCAATTTGAGGTCACTCGCGAGATTACTAACATTTGGCGAGCCATAACTTGGGTAATAATTGTCATAATTATATAAAAGTATATATATTTAGAATCAGAAAATGACAAGGAATCCAAATATGCAAGTTTTAGAACTCTAGGTTGAAAAATAAAAAAGTTACACTGTAACCAAAAAAGACTCATCATTGTGTGTGAACTGCTGGACACTGATAATGAAAAACCCCACTATACTTAGTACCACTGAAAACAACGAGTCTGAGCAGGATTCAAATGAATCATCTATTATCAGTGGCTTGAGTAACATCTCTTCAATTCAAGATCTGGACAATGACAGTGATTGCTTGATAAAGGAAAATCCTTCAACTTCAGTTGAACCAGTTCTAGCATTTCTGGACCAAACACCAGTTAAAAAAAGTAAGTAATAAATTAATATAATAACTTATACTTTACTACAAGGTCTGTTTGATCTACTATATAGCCAATTATATAGCATTTAAGGTACTATAATTAATATTTAATTACTAATATTCAGGTGTGTGAAACCTTTTTTTCTGTTCTTTTCAGAAGGGCTGTCATTAAGCCAGAAAAAGCGCAAGGCTCGTGGTAAGCTATCATCTGCTCAGAAACACCTGAAGGAGAGGCTAGAACTCAGTTATGGTGTTCAAATTACCGAGGAGGTAAGTGATACTTCAAAACCTGAAACTAAATCTGAAAAACATCTAGACAAATTAATGAATGAATTGAAACAGTCATTCCTGGAGAGCAAATGTCACCATCACAAACTACAAATATTGATACTCTCACCATACACAATTGAAAAAACAGCTAGTTTCTTTCAAACTACAACATACATGGTGAAAAGAAGCCGTTCACTTAAATCAGAACATGGAATCCTTCCGAAGATTCACCTAATGAGCAAAGGAAAAGTGATATCTGAAGAACACAAAGATATAGTTAGAAGATTCTATGAGTCAGAAGAGGTTAGTCGTATGTGTCCTGGCCAAAAGGATTGCGTGAAAGTTATCAGTGCTGAAGGTGCAATGAAGGTGCAAAAACGATTGGTCCTCGGGAATTTAAGAGATGTTTGAACTATATAAAAATGATGAAAAGAATCCCAAAATAGGATTTTCCACATTTGCAAAATTACGGCCATCATATTGTGTGCTTGCTGGTAGTGGTGGGACTCATTCTGTCTGTGTCTGCACATACCATCAAAATCCAAAATTGCAGCTGGCTGCATTGGGAGAAAGAGGTCTTTCATACAAGGATCTTATGGATTACAGTGTCTGCAGTACAGAAAGAGAGACTTGCATGATGCAACTTTGCAATGATTGCCCAAGAGAAGAGGGTGTCCTGGATTTTCTTGAGTTATTTGACAGTGTGAAATCAGCTCCAAATGAAATATCTTACAAGCAATGGGTGACTGTTGACCGTTGTACAATGGTTGATAAGGTGGAGCCACTTCATGAATACTTATCATCCCTAAGCATGAAAATATCCTGCATGGTTCGTCATCACTTTGTTGCTCAGCAACAATCACAGTACTTCAAGCAGTTGAAAGAAACACTACCACCTCAGAGCGAGGTAGTTATAGTAGGTGATTTCTCTGAGAATTATTCTTTCATTGTCCAGGATGCTGCCCAAGGGTTTCACTGGGACAATTCACAGTGTACAGTTCACCCTTTGTCATCTATTATAGATCATCTGCAGACCAGGAACTTAGCCATTTTAGTGTCTGTTTCTTATCTGCATCACTAAAACACAACACTATAATGGTTTACTCATTCATATTGAAGCTTATGACATATGTTAAATTCAGATGCCCACAATTGAAGAAGGTGCACTATTTCTCAGATGGATGTGCTGGCCAATATAAGAACAGATACAACTTCACAAATCTCTGTTACCATGAAGAGGATTTTGGTCTGTCTTGTGAATGGCACTTCTTTGCTACATCCCATGGCAAAAATGCATGTGATGGGATTGGAGGAACAGTGAAAAGAGCTACTGCTCGTGCCAGTTTGCAGAGAACTACAGAGGCAAATTCTTACACCAGAACACATGTTTCAGTTTTGTGAAGAAAACTTGAGCAAGAAGATAAATTTTTCTTTGTAACTACAGCTGATTTGAAAGATGCAGAAGAACGGTTGGAACATCGATTCAAGGATAGTAGGGCTATTCCTGGAACTCAGAAATATCATAGATTTGTTCCCCTAAACAAGGAAGAACTGATGGTGTATCCCATTTCAAGTGGCATTGGAGAAAAGAAAAGAATAAGGAAAAGTCATTTTACTAATGAACCTGCAATGCTTGGTAACCTAAAATGTGTCAAACCAGGAGAGTATGTTGGCTGCATTTATGACATGCAAGTTTGGTATGGAATTGTGGAGGAATATTGTGAAGAGTTTGATGATTTCACTGTGAACTTTCTACATCCCTCTGGGTCATCAGGATCAAGTGCATATTATTATCCATCAAACAAGGATTCATGTGCAGTGCCAGGACATCATATATTAACTGTAATGAGTTGTCCTACCCTAAGAGGAGGCAGCAGAATTCAATACATTTTTCCACAAAAAGAAATTGATGAGAGCATTGAGCATGCAAAAATTGTATTAGGCTAGCACATGAATCCTCTCAGAAGGTCTTCCCCTTTCACTATTATAACTATTATTGCCAGTGTAGATTAGCAGTGAAATACAATTTTACATTTTTTGCCTTTGTTTTTATATCTATAAAAAAATGTAATTTTAATTTCTATAGGTCAAATTATGAGCTTAAGTGTGAAAAAATAGGTAGAATTGACGCACAACTTATGAATATGGTGTTCACTTATATGTTAGTTACATGAAAAATACTAACATAAACAAACTTTTTTTTGCTGATTCTAATAGCCAATGCCTATGCCTTCATTTTTACATTTAAAAAAAAAATTCTCATTTGATACCCCAGAGGTCAAATCGTGACCTCAAATTTTGGTTACAGTGTAACTTTTTTATTTTTCAACCTAGAGTTCTAAAACTTGCATATTTGGATTCCTTGTCATTTTCTGATTCTAAATATATATACTTTTATATAATTATGACCATTATTACCCAAGTTATGGGTCGCCAAATGTTAGTGACCTCGCGAGTGACCTCAAATTTCCCGAGGTCATATCTCTCGAACCGTTGGTCGGATTGACCTTATAATTTCAGAAATGGATTTAGGGCCCACAAACTCCCTATAAACCAAATTTCAGCAAAATCTGAGAGATGAGGGTGTTAGGCACTGGTTGATCTGACAGAGAATGACCCACTTTCTAAAATGTATGTATATAAATTTCGGTTGGTTTGTTTATTTGGGCTACCTTTTTTGGAGATTTTTCTTGGCTTTTTTTGGCTACTTGGCTTTTTTTTGGCTACTTTTTCTTGCTTTGGCTACTTCTTTCTGTTTCTGGTCAGTGTGGTGGTTTTCGTTCTACTGGTATGACGTGTGAATCTTGTGAACTTGATTTCGAGGACCTAATCCGCCTTGTTGGCCTCGATGAAAATAAAAGTTTAGAAGTTTTTTCCAATCACGGCATAATTCCGACATCCATGATTTGCCCTAAATGTAATACTGCCTGTATTTTAAGACAAGACTCGAAGGTGTTTAGGTGCCGTAAAAAAAATGTAAGGATGTGAAATTGTGGGTTTTACGTGCTGGGAATAGACGTCCTCATTACTGGCAGAACATCCTGACGATTCTACAGTAGGGTGGATTGATTTTACATTTTTTTCGATTTCCATATTCTAATAGAGACAAAAACTTGCGCATGCATGAGAAAATAGCCTCTGCAAAATCTTAGCTTAATAGGTAATCATCTTCTGCCCCCGGCAGAGCGATGAAAATCATATTTTAGTAGTCAAAAACATATTTTTAAACCCTAGCCTAGTCATAAAATTTTGCGTGTGTGTTATTTCATGCCTAAGCAACGATATAAATGCTATGGGAAATATATAAATGCATTATTTAAGACAAAGAGCCGATCTGAAAATATGTATAATATACATATTTTCAGATCGGCTCTTTGTCTTAAATAATGCATTATATATTTCCCATAGCATTTATATCGTTGCTTAGGCATGAAATAACACACACGCAAAATTTTATGACTCTAGGCTAGGGTTTAAAAATACGTTTTTGACTACTAAAATATGATTTTCATCGCTCTGCCGGGGGCAGAAGATGATTACCTATTAAGCTAAGATTTTGCAGAGGCTATTTTCTCATGCATGCGCAAGTTTGTCTCTATTAGAATAAGGAAGTCGAAAAAAATGTAAAATCGATCCACCCTATTCTACAGTTCTGCATCACTTCCTTACTGCAATTGCAGAACTATATCCTCCAAAATAAGGTGACTGGTTAGGTTAGGCTAAGGTTAGGTTAGGCTAAGGTTAGGTTAGGCTAAGGTTAGGCTAAGGTTAGGTTAGGCTAAGGTTAGGTTAGGCTAAGGTTAGGTTAGGCTAAGGTTAGGCTAAGGTTAGGTTAGGCTAAGGTTAGGTTAGGCTAAGGTTAGGTTAGGCTAAGGTTAGGTTAGGCTAAGGTTAGGTTAGGCTAAGGTTAGGTTAGGCTAAGGTTAGGTTAGGCTAAGGTTAGGTTAGGCTAAGGTTAGGTAGGCTAAGGTTAGGTTAGGCTAAGGTTAGGTTAGGCTAAGGTTAGGTTAGGCTAAGGTTAGGTTAGGCTAAGGTTAGGTTAGGCTAAGTTAGGTTAGGCTAAGGTTAGGTTAGGCTAAGGTTAGGTTAGGCTAAGGTTAGGTTAGGCCAAGGTTAGGTTAGGCCAAGGTTAGGTTAGGCCAAGGTTAGGTTAGGCCAAGGTTAGGTTAGGCCAAGGTTAGGTTAGGCCAAGGTTAGGTTAGGCCAAGGTTAGGTTAGGCCAAGGTTAGGTTAGGCCAAGGTTAGGTTAGGCCAAGGTTAGGTTAGGCCAAGGTTAGGTTAGGCCAAGGTTAGGTTAGGCCAAGGTTAGGTTAGGCCAAGGTTAGGTTAGGCCAAGGTTAGGTTAGGCCAAGGTTAGGTTAGGCCAAGGTTAGGTTAGGCCAAGGTTAGGTTAGGCCAAGGTTAGGTTAGGCCAAGGTTAGGTTAGGCCAAGGTTAGGTTAGGCCAAGGTTAGGTTAGGCCAAGGTTAGGTTAGGCCAAGGTTAGGTTAGGCTAAGGCTAGGCTAAGGCTAAGGCTAGGCTAAGGCTAAGGCTAGGCTAAGGCTAAGGCTAGGCTAAGGCTAAGGCTAGGCTAAGGCTAAGGTTAGGCTAGCACGAATGCAAACTTTTCTGGTCGATTTTGAGGTGTTTTGCACGAATCTGCCATCCGTTTCCTGTGCAAATGCGTAGTTTTTGAGATGACGATATCTCAAAAACTACGCATTTGCACAGGAAACGGATGGCAGATTCGTGCAGAGCACCTCCAAATTGACCAGAAACGTTTGCTCTCATTATAAAAAGAGACTGGGTCAAAAAATGAATAATTACCGAATTATTAATACTTTTTTAATACGCTGTATTTTAATTGCATACTCTTATATGTCCTTTATTTGATAGTGAAAAATGAGAAAATGACTATTACTTATTAAAAACAGTTTGTTCGGTAGACGGAATCTTTCAAAAACATGGTGTCCGTGGGGAAAAAAATAAAAATAAAAGAGGTCCTTTGTGGTGAAAAGGTTGGGAACCACTGATCTAGTGTGTGTTCGTACGTTCGTTTGTGTGTTCGTACATTCGCTTGTGTGGCTGTTACATGTCTGCCCAATCACTGCGCTCCATCCATTTTGAATTTGAATTACTTTGCTACTGGAGTGGCTTCATGTGACACGTGCTTGTTTGATTATTACCGCTGTATTGTCACTTTCTACAAAAATTTAGAAAAAAGTGTTGAGTTTCTGTATGCTCAGTGTTCTACTGACAGTAGTGAAGTGTCCACATTTTAAAATGGAGTGCACATATCGTCAAGACCAGAAACTGTGGCATTGTAGAAAAAGTTACGTTGTGCTTAAAATGAAGAAAAGACGGTACTGTGATTATTCTGTCTTAGCTTTTAAAGGTAATTCCTGTTTTCTTTTAGGTTAGGATAGGTTTAGTTAGGTTAGGTTGTTAGGTTAGGTCAGGATAGGTTAGGTCAATTTTGAAGGTGAAATTTGTTTTTCCTATGGTTTTTGAACGAATCTGACCTTCAAACCATCGGAAATGACTCATTTTCTGTGATTTCCCCACATTGCCAGCTGGGGGGGGGGGGGGGGATCTCAAAAACGAGTCATTTCCGACGGTTTTGAAGGTCAGATTCATTCAAAACACATCAAAAACCATAGGAAAAACATAAATTTCACCTCCAAAGGGAGACGGGTGTAATACTATAAATTTACCCTTTATTTTCCTTCCATTATAAAAAAAAAGGTAATTTTTTACTATCACTCCGGTCTCTTCAATTCCCATAATTTATAGATCAATGGATTTGTTATTACACCAGGAATGCGATTTGGATAGTCTCAAGTGAGGGAACTGGCCCAAAACTAAGTTAGGACACGAAGTTTGTTTTGGGGTATAAGTGTGAAAAAATACCCTAAAATGCGGGTAATTCCTTCAGTAGAGACTATCTAGGGCGCATTCGCGATGTAAAAACGAATCCATTGATATATAAATTATGGAAATTGTAGAAACAGCCAACATGAGTGACCTAAAAGGTGTATATATACATTTATATATGTAGTAAAACGAACACTGTATATATTCACTGGGATCTTTTCCATTTGACTGCCGCCATTGAAACATAATTAAACTCCAGTCTTCTTTAGTTAGCTTTATAAGGCTAACTAACAAAAATATCACGACCTAACCTAACCAATCGTCAAGGTCGTACAGTTGACCTAACGATTGGTTAGGTTAGGTAGTGATATTTTCGTTAGTTAGCCTTATAAGGCTAAGTAAAGAAGGCTGGGGGCACTCACCTCTTATGTTTCAATGGCGGCAGTCAAACGGAAAAGATCCATTCACTGTATATATTATATATACCGTAAAACTAAACACTACTAACCTAACCTAACCTACCTAACCTAACCTTGCGTGTTCCCCTTCTCCATTTCTTATCACGCACCGACCTATGGCAACGAAATGCTTTTCTGTTTTTATCGAACACACACTTATTACCACAAACACTATCTTCCTTGTTTTTCTTAGGTCAAATAAATTCTTTTAGCAATACACCGTGTTCTACATAAAAATTAAATGCAGCCTCTTCATCACCAAAAAATTTGCATGAAGTTAAACACTGAATAATTACAACCATCGCAAACCGACGCCATCGTGACACTAAAATCTTATGAGTTCAGGTCAAACCACCCAATTTTGTTAGCGGTACCTTCCTAACCTTTGTGGGATCAGCCATTTTATCACTCCCAAAAACATGATCCGCGATTTTATCGCTCAAAAAAAATTTTAGTAACATTAATTTTATAGCTTTAATCGGCATTTGCCTTCATATTGTACTTAATAAAAGTTGTTTAAAAAAATGTAGAGAGTCTTATGGTAAACTTTATTTTCAGTTTCCAGAGACCGGACTGATAGTAAAAAATTACCAAAAAAAATTAGTGTTGATTAGGTTAGGTTAAAAATAGCCAGCCACAGGCGTTAGCCGGCTTCAAGTTAGGTTAGGTTAAGAATATTTATTCATATAACTAATGTTTTGCTAATGTACTTTATTTTCCTTCCATTATAAAAAAAAGTGTTGGGAGGATAATGCAAAAGTACCGATCTTTGTGTCATCCGCAAAGGATATTACTGTGCTGTCTCTGGTAACGTCCTCATCTATGTCAGTTAGCATGATTATGAAGAGTACTGGAGCTAATACTGTTCCTTGCGGTACCGCGCTGAGGACTTCTGATGAAGATACTCCTTGTACTGTAATGACTTGCTGCTGCTCACTAAGGAAATTACGGTATACAGTATTCCCTCAAATATCATGGGGGTTACGTTCCAGAACCCCCCACGATAGGTGAAAATCCGCGAAGTAGAAACAAATGTTTATTACGTATTTTACGCCTTTATAAACCCTCCCCGCACTCTTATAAACCTTTCCCACGCTCTTATAAACACTTTCTACACTCGGAGTATGAAAGAGACTAACAGTATTTTAAAAAGAAAACATTTGTATATACAGTATTTTTTAATAATTTTACCAACATTAAAATTTTGTATGGGTACTCACCAGCGAAGATACTAAAACTTGAATGATGATGATGACGATGAATTAGCTGTGCAGTACTGAACGATGAAGGTGATGACGATGATGAGATGAATGTACTGCACAGCAAAGAAGAGCATTACATCTCTTCTAAATGAATAACACGTGGAAGCGAACTGAGCAAGGCGAGATGCTGAATGCTTCGGTAGGCTGCAGATCGAGATGCGACGAACGCTAAGCCAATCAGCACCCAGGATACTGAACAGCGTGCTCTGATTGGTCGCGTCTCATCCATCGGCCAATGGTGTGCCGTGTACGGTATCATATAGGCAAAGTAGCTCAAGCAGCACAAGCTTCGCTGGTTTTCCTATCTCGCGGTTCTTTGTCAACTCAATTAGAGTACGTATTTTATTTCGGCTAGAAAAAACCGCGATATGGCGAGGGACTACTGTATATCCATTTCCCTACTTTTCCTGTTATTCCCATATATTTCAGTTTGTATTGTGATTCTGTGGTCACACGTCGAACGCTTTAGCAAAGTCTGTGTATAGTACATCATAGTTTTCATTACTTTCAAGTGCATCAGTAATGTTGTAGTATTCCATTAGTTGTGATAGGCATGATCTGCCTGACTGAAACCTGTGTTGGTTATCAATGAATTTTTTCTAAGTTTCCAAAAAGTCGTAGATTTTCTGTCTAATTATTCTTTCAAATATCTTAGTGAGATGGGATGTAAGCGATACTGGCCTATAGTTTTTGGCCTCGGATCGATCTCCTTTATATATTGGAACTATGTTCGTGCTCTTCAGGATGCCCGGTATTTCTCACGTGTCTAGTGACCATATCCAGTATAGGGGCTCAGCGATTGCATTCTTGCCGTTTTTGATCAGTGTGGCATTCCATTATTCCATTTATCCAGTCTGCTGCTGTGTGTGTTTTTAGTTTCCCTATGGCTTGTGTAATATCATCCGTTGTAAAGTCGAAATCCATTATACTTTCCTGTTGTGGTTCTTCTTCAAAGAACGCGTTTCTATCGCATATCAATTTCTCAGTTTTTGGGATACTGAAAGAGGATTCGTACTGAGCTCTTAATATTTCAGATACTTCTTTTAGATCTTCAGATAAATCACTGTTCTCATTTTTTAAAGGTCTGATAGTCGTATGTTTTTTTGACTTTCTTTTTGCGAAATTATAGAAGCACTTTGAGTTAGCCTTTATCGCTTCTATAGCAGCAGCAGCAGCAGCAGCAGCATCTTTTTCTGTATGCTTCTTGATTAGTTCCTGTCTGATGACATGGATACTTTGTAGTTTATCATTTAATATTTTTCTCATGTTATCTTTACAATTACTTAATTTTGCAGTCACTCTTTTTCTCTTTCAGAACAATTCCCTCTTTTGTCTTTTGAACCTGCTTCTCTTTCCTGTTTGTTGTATCTTTGGGACATGTTTTTCCACAATTTCTAACATCTTCACCTCTAACATCATTAGCATCTCCTCCATTGTCTTGGCCTCGAAAATGGTTTTCCAATCAATTACTTCCATGCTGGATGTCACATCTTCCCAGTTTATAGCTTTGGAGTGAAAATTAAAACTTTTGAATTTGCTTCTTTCTGTTGTGCGTGTTCTTCCCTTTCCCTTTATATTAGTTATTTCAGTGATGTTGTGTTCCAATATCGTAGTTGGGGATATTTCTACATTATCAATTAGATTACTGTTGTTTGTGAATACCAAATCTAGGCAGTTGTTTTTTCTTGTGTTTTCTGTTATTTCTTGCATTAACATAAATTCATCAGCTAAAGCTAGTAGCATTTTTACCTGCTCCTGGTCTTCAAGTGTGCCCCCCTTGTCCTGGTGTATACATATATTTTTTCCTCTCCTTTTATATTTCATGAATGAGAAATTAAAATCATCATAGAGAAAAATATTTGGGGTTGGAGAGTGTAGATCTTTTACCAAGTTTCTTACTTCTGTAATAGAATCTGAAAATTTTGAGGTTGGCGTGTTTGGGGGTCTGTACATTACAATTAGTCCCATATTTAATTTTTCAATTTTTGCTGCAACACATTCTACGTAGTTGTTTGAGGTACTTATAGCCATTTCTGCTATGTGCCTTTCGCATGTGTAAATAGCACATCCTCCTTTACGTCTCACTGTTTTGTCGGCTCGGAGGATGTTATAGTTGTCAATTTGTATTTCTTTTTTGTTAATATAGGACTCACAATTTTCACAGTTTGCCTGGCAGTCCTTTAGATAAGTTTCTGTGAGGCATGCAAAGTCTGCTCCGGCTTCTTGCATGAGTCCTTTCAGGTATACAACTTTGTTCGTGGAATGGTTTGATTTAAGGCCCTGTATGTTGGCTAGGATTGTTTTTCTTTTTTTTTTCTTTTTTGCATTCAGGTGGTTCTGATTTGTTTTCCAATGGGGGTGCTGGTTTTGTTTCCTTGTGGTCCTCTGAGAATTTACCTCTTTTTATCTTTGTTGGTACCTGTTGTCCCGATAACGCATGAAGTGCCTTTGTTCGTACCTTCTGTCCAGCTCAGATTCCTATATTTATATCAGCTGGTTTTGTAATTGCTGAATAGTATTTAGCAGCTGAAATGTGTTGGCTGCATCTAAAAAATTGGCACACATCTTTGATGCTTGTTTTTTCTGTTCCCTCGTTGCGTTCCTTTGAGGGTGGTGGTATCAGCATTTTTTTTCGTATTTGCAACTCCCATATCTTTCATAAGTGTTGCAGACTGTAAGATGGTGGAACATGCATTTCTTATCAAATTTGCAGTATCCACTTATGTAATGCTTTTTTCATAATGTGGGATGTGCAGATATGGATTGCCCATCCTGATATCTGCAGTTTCCTTTCGCGTAGTATTTACATAAGATATTTTCTACGCTTCTGCTTCCTTTCTTATTATTTTCAAAGTTCTTAATTTTGGCATTATCATTATTTTTCTTTGGCTGTTTATTTTCCACATTTTTAGTTTTCTTTTTATCATTTTGCTCATTGGAATGTTTGTCTATTTCATAACTTTTACTTATTTCTTTTCTTTCATCTATGTCTTCCTTCCGTATTATATTGTTTATATTTTTTTCTTGTTATTAAATTGGTGTTTATTATGCTGTTATTCGTTACTTCTTCTCTCTCATCCACCCAGTTTTTCATTGGGACCATTCCGGACCCATGTCCCCATTATTTCATTTTTTGTAACTTTTGAGTCTGCTATCTCCATTTCTTTAAAGACCGCGAAAGAATTTATGGTCTGTGTACATGTGCCACATAGAAATTTGATCTCCATGACTTGTCTTGCATTTGAGACAAGAGTTACCAGTATTTCCCTATCATTCCAATTCATGCAGATAGTCATTTAGTCATTGGCAGAAATCACATCTAATTGCTAAGTTTTCCGTTGTTACTAGATTGCACAAATTACAGATTAAGTGAGAATTTGGACCCATATCCATATCCATGCTATTCCTTAATTAGCATAAAAAGAAATACCCACACAAATTATTTTTTATTTTTATTTCCGTTTCTTTCCTTTTGATGGTTGAGGGTATTTCGAGGGTTTTCTGACCTTTGCATTTTATGACCTTTTTTCTGCTTTGTTTCAAACTTTCTCAAATGCCAACCATATTTTGTTTTGAATATATACCGTATGTTAAAGTTGGTGATAAATTATGTAAACTGTATTGCACTTTCTTAATTTTAATGAATTTCACTTTATAATTTATATGCATAGATTCACTGATACTTTATACACTTTTGGATGCAAACAGAATAAACTGCCAAGTAGATTCTTCCCTTCTAATTTGGGTGTTAAATAGAGAGAGTAAAACAGCACATCCATTCACCACAGGGTACAAGCAACTACCGTATATATCTAGATAATTATATATAGATAGCAGAATAACTTTAATTTTATGCGCACAGAGCCAGCCCTAACAAGTGTGGGGCCCTAGGCATTTTGATAATATGGGGCCCCACTCCAGAAAAGATTTTAGTTCATAGTAAAAAGGCAAAAAAATAATCTGAAGTGCTATACATTTATTGTAGACATCTGTCTAATAATATTAAGAATAACAAAAAAAAATGCTTTCATTAAGAATACTAAAAAAATACCATATTTTATAAGTTTATAATATATTTTAAAGACTAATTTTTCTAACTGTCCTTTCTGAAAATTCCATTAAAAGGGGTTCAAAATTGAAACCCCTTGCTTCTTCATGTTCAATTGACAATATTCCAAGGTTATTTAGCCTACCTTGGCCCATATTAGACCTTAAGCAGTTTTTAATTAATTTTAATTTTGAGAAGCTTCTTTCTCCTGATGCTACCATCACAGGAATTGTTAAAAATATTCTTAGATCAATGGTTTTATATTTCATTAAAACTGTCCTTAATTTTCCCTTTTCCTATGACAGCCGGCGTGAGTTGGGGAATCTGGTGGAAGTGAAATATCTAAAAAATGTATTTGCCCAGCCCCGCTGGCAGCGCGGGGCCCTAGGCTGCTGCCTAGCTCGCCTTGCCCTAAGGCCGGCCCTGCATGCACAGTATGTACGCATTCCTTTAAAAAAAAGTTGCATTTATATTTCACCTTTTGACCTTGACCTCAGGTCATATATATATATACTGTATATATAATAAGAAATCTTTCTCTGTATATTACTTAAAGAATCAATTGAAGCCTACTAAAATCAAAATATTCACCTTAAGAAATTTAAAATCATAAATTACTGACACCACTGGCCTTTCCATTGGAACACAGGTAGCTTTTTTCTTGACTCCAGTACATTCAAAATAAATTTCTGTTTTCGTAACCAATTCTATCTTGTGATGCTTCTGTTACCACATTTACAGCATGTTCTACTCCCTGGCTGTGACAGGGAAAAGGAATAAGCTGAAGTGGTTCATTTTGAACTTTAAGATCATCATCATTTGTCAAATTCTGTAAAATAGGTGGAGGGGTGATGGTTTCATTGTCCCAGTCGATCATGTTAGGATAATAGTCTGCTTCAAAGTTCAGTGTTTTCGGCAGCTCAAAATTTCTCACATTGGTGCTCCTAGTTCTTGCTCGAATGATGTGCTGAAGAGCCAGCTCTCTGACCTCTCTCCTTGTGTCTGTTATCATTGAGAGTAAGATATTCTCTGGGTGGGCAAAATAGGCATTATTCCTGAGGACATGCTCCATAATCATCCGATGCTTTTTATCTAAGCCTTTAAGCAAGTGCATGATATACCAAAAATTCAATGCTCCCTCATTTGCCTTTGGATGAGACTTTATCCAAAACCAGCCTGGAGCGTAAACCAGCATTATAATTTTTACTAGGTCTTGGATGTTTTTGTCTGGATTCCGTGTGGAGACACATAAGCATAGGATCCTGTTTGCTCGTGTTAGCCATCTTGCATGATGGAGGGCACCTGGGGATCTGGTGGCTAATGCTTGTGAGATGCATCCAGATTGTATGCTAATGCACATTTCATACATAGGCCCTATATTTTTGGTCACTGCTGAAACTTTTAACAATATCAGCCGAAACTTCTTTAATGTTGCCCTCTATAGGGGTATAATCAACTATATCCAGTTTGGTCAAATCCTCTCGGAGTTTATTTCCAAGGAAACCTTTGAAGGTGTTTGGTCCCAAAGTTTTTCCATCAATTGCTTCAAATATGTGCCTGAAGGGCAGTTTGTTTGCATGCAAAAGGTAAATCAGCTATTGTACTGGCCTGTCCAGATATAATTCAATCAACTTTAGCACTCCACTAATCCTGCTAGTGTTCACTGGGGTGCCATTGCATAGCAAAGCTTTGATGGATTCTTTGCTGTTAGAATCAACTATAAAAGTTGTTATTTCATCTGCAATACAACGAGCAGTTCCGTTATCTGGAGCTATATGATCCATGTAAACATCACCAGGTTCTTTGACTATTACATAATGTTCTTCAGACTCCATTCCCTTCTTTGTCTTAGTTTGATCTTTTCTACCATCAAATCCAATGCCTTCAATCTGTGTTTTCTCTGATTTCACTTTGTTCTTTTTACCCACACATATTCTTTCTCTTTCCACTTTTTTCCTATCCAGCATATTGGTTTCATCTAATATTCCCATATTCTTCAAAGCTGCATTTACTATAGCTGCAGTAGCTCTGTAACTTACACGGTATCTATCTGCTGTTATTGTTAAGTTATCATAAATAATTGTGTTCTGATGGTTTTCTCAGCTCAAAATCCGGAACAAAGTCAATATCATCGCTGTCATCATCAATTTCCATCCTCTCATCTTCCATAATATGTAAAGTGTCCAGTTTGCTGGTTGAGGTGACATTCATATCTAGGCTTATCTTGGCTCTTCTTTCTAATCCTTTAACTCTATCGTGAGTCCTTTTTCTTGCGGAAGTTGTTACTCTGTCGATTGGTCCTAGTTGGTTTTTTCTTTGTTTCTGTCCCACAAAAGACTCTCACTCAATCATTGGAACTCTTAATATCACATCTGCAATCCATTCAACTGATTTTTTTATCGTAATAAGTACAAGTGCAAATATCAAGCATTTCATTGAATGTCTCCACCTTCTGCTGAAAACTGTTGTTTCTTTGTTTTAATGGTACTTTATTTAGCTTTGCTGCAGATTCTATCAATCATTCAACTTTTATAGCTATTCCTTCAAATCCTGTATGTGGAAAGGAAAACTTCTCCCAAATGGCTTCCACATCTTTAGTGACAATTCTGTAACATTCTTTTGCTGTTCCAGAACCTTTCTAAGTCAGTTCTTCTCGTTTTCTTACCAATAAATAATGTCTAAATATGTCAGCCTTTGAAGGTGGAAATTCTGCAGGGTGACCAAATGTTGAATTGTGTGTGTTGCTTCGTCGCCATGATTTCACTTATTTAGGCCTAGTAGCATCAATAACAAGAAACTAATTGTTAAATTCTAGCAATTGAATCATTCAATCTGAATTTAATATAACTCATAACTCATTCAATCATAAACAATGATGAAAATAACAATCTGAAACAAAACAAAAAAATGTGACAATTTATATAATTCATCTAATCTATCCTAATTAATCTATGTAATCTATTCAATCTATCTAAAACTCTATGAATAATCTATCCAAATTAATCTAATCTACTTAATAAGACTTAATATAATGCATGATTGTCACATTCGGGGTTTATATCTGTGGAGAGAGTAAAATGGGGGGATGCTATGGAAGGGGTAAGGGGGGTCGCATATACTCATTTTTTTACCAAGATGTTGAGATCATCATTTCCAACTACGTGCATACTGTGGAATTGGAGAAACTCAATTTTTTATATGTTTCGACCCCCCCCCTATATATATATATATATATATATATAAGCTATATAGCCAAAAATAGGCTAATTAAATTACTGAAATATATAATTCACTATAGACATTGATCCCCCAACCTGCACAAGGGTTCCATCCTTGAAAAAGCTTGTGCAGCACAAAATCATGCAGGTTGGAACTATTCCCCATAATATAAATGGGGTTAGGAGGATAAAAGTTTAAAAAATCATGTATAAAGTAATTTTTACCAGAATAAAAGCTTTTAAATCCTTGTACAATAAATGTGTACTACTATTGCATGTAAAATAAAAATAATATATAACATCAAGTATAAATAGCAAAAACTTGTAAAAAAACAAATTTCAAAAACACTAAAGATAACACCGTGTAACAAAAAATTTTTTTTCTTTGTTTCTGGGCAATAACCTTTATTTTCTGATTCATTATGCTTCAAATCACTGGAAAAAAGCTGTCAGTGATTTTAAACTTCGGGTTTGTTGTCAGTACATCGATTTTGTTGAAATAAGAATATTATTATTTTTTAACCCTATATGGACATCTGCGACAGATCTGTAAATGCTTCAAAATTTACTATATATTTACCGAAACAAGTACATTTTAACTTAAATGACGATATCGTCAAATTTGTAACGGTTCAAGGAGTTTATATCACGAATTGGCAACTCCTACTGCAGAAAACTGAGCTTTAATGAAAAAAATAAGTTAGTGCGTCAGTAGAAGTAAAAGTGTATGGTTATGCAGTTCGTTTTTTATTTTTTATCACTTTATTTGATTAAAGGTAAGTTGAATAATTTTTTATTGCTCAATATATGTTGTTAGAGTGGCTGAAGTAATATAAAACAATTCTGATAAATTGAGCACTAGAATATTTTATTGAAACGTAACAATATTGATGGCTCTGATATCCATGCCTTCTTTGCCACATGGTATAAGGTTGTCCAATTTGTATTATATATATTACATTATATATATATTATATATATTATTATTAGTGATGTAGCGGATGTCATTTTTTTCACATCCGCGGATGTGGATGCGGATGAGGATGTTTGATTTCAACGTCCACAGATGTCTACATTTTCATTATTTTTTAGGATATATTCGAGATTTGTTGTGTTTAACATATATAATAAGTTATTATATAGAGAGAGCTGTAGCTATAATGTAGTATAATTGATTAATTGTACAATAATTGCTGTACTTTTCTCTGAACATAAAATAATATCAAGCATCTAACTAATATAGAAATCAATTAGTGAATTCATCTGCAAATAAATTCGTTATATTTTGTTGAGTTTCAGCCACAATTAGAAACCATAATTGTGTTACCAGGATGCGGGACGTGAACCCAACTCAAATGCACCCCACCGACCTCTTTCCCCAACCTCCACCCTTATAGAAAGAGATCTTTAATTAGCTTGGTAACTATTTATATTAAGTTTAAAGTTTTATTAGGCATATTTATAAATGAGTAATTAAAATAAAGTAAACTAAGATGTTCATCGTTGTTCAAACTTAATTATAGGAAGGTTATGCTTAAGGAACATTAATTTTTCTGCCTTTTCTGCTGCCAGTCTGTTTCTCTTTTCATCATATATTAATCCAGCACTGCTAAATAATCTCTCGCTTGGTACGTTTGTTGGAGGACAGGCTAAATGTTTCCTTGCAAGTTTACTCAAGTATGGATAGATATTCTGCGTATTTTTCCACCAACTAAGGATTGTCACATGCAGCCAGGTGTTTTTCTTGGTGATAGCTCTCGATCATTTTTACTACATCTTTTGACATCGCGTAGGTCTTGTCATTGCTGCTTGACTCAAGAAACTGAGAGACAGATTCTGTGATAGATTTACTTGTTGAAGGTGTTGGTTCTGTCACTGAAACTTTTATTCTTTTGGTGGGTGGCGAAGCGACAGATTCAAGAGATTGAAGCTCCTCAACTGCTTTGCCAAGTGATGATTTAACTCGTTCTAATGTACTAGGTGAAAATAACTTAGCTTTGTAACGTGGATCTAAGTAGGTTGCAAGAGAGTAACTTCATACAAGAACAGCCTCTCATCTTGTCGCTTGCATCACTTTTGCGCACAATGAACTAGTTCTATTAATATAGTAGAATTTGATAATTTCTGCTTATTAATGACGTTTTATCTCAATGGTCCACATCCGCACGACATCCGCAGTCCAAAGTGCGGATGCGGACGCGAGAAATTGTGCGGATGCTCCGCGGATGTGGATGTGACCTACATCACTAATTATTATATATATTATATATATATATTATTTATATATATATTATTATATACATATATATATATTACATTAAAAATCACATATTTATGTTCAAAGTACTCTAAATGAATGTTTAATATAGGTAAAAAAAAATTTTTAAGACAAAAAAAAGAATTATGTCCATATAGGGTTAAATTAATCCATTATTTTTACTTTTTCAGACGTGTGACGTAGTTACTGTTATGGCTGCTCGTGGTTGCAAATACCCAGCGGATTCCTTCTGCTACGTGTGCGGCAAGTTCTTCGCAAAGACGGCTAAAAAACACTGCTTGGACAGTTGCACCCGTGCAAAGGAAGCCTATCATGCCTACTTCAGAATGCCAGTCGGTGACCAAGACAAACGCTGGGCACCACATGTCATCTGTGACTACTGCCGCCACACTCTTGAAGGTTGGTTTAGAGGAGAGAAGAGGGCAATGCGTTTCGCTATCCCCTGTGTCTGGCGTGAGCCCTCAGACCATCTCACAGACTGCTATTTCTGTATGGTGGACCCAACAAAACAAAGAAAGGGGAAGAATGCACCTCCCATTGAGTACCCTGACATTCCGTCATCTATTGCACCTGTTCCCCATAACGCGACGGACCTACCTGTGCCACAGCCTCCCTTGAGAGATCAATCTTGTCCAGCAGAAGAAGCAAGCTATGATGATTCCGAGGAGGAGCAAGGTGCGTCATCATCTGTGCGCCGTCGACGCCGGGTGGCCGGTGAAAGGTGCCCCTACTACCCCAACCAAGAGGACATCAACGACCTCATCAGGGAAATGGCCTTGACAAAGTCCAACGCCGAGCTGCTCATTTCCAGACTGAAGCAGTGGGACTTACTGGATGACAGCGTTTGAATTACTTCCCAGAGGAAGCGGCATCGCGGCTTTTCAGTGTTCTTCACTCTTAGAGATGGGTTGTGCTACTGCCATGACATCAGAGGACACTTCGATGCTGTGGGCATTCCCTGCAACACCTCTGACTGGCGGCTCTTCATCGACAGTTCATCTAAAAGCCTCAAGGCTGTTTTACTGCACAACACAAATCAGTGGCCCTCGATTCCTCTGGCTCATTCAGTGCACATGAAAGAAGAGTACCAGAATGTCAAAATCCTGCTGAGTGCACTGAAGTATGACCAATTCAGCTGGGTGGTCATTGGCGATTTCAAGATGGTGGCCTTCTTGATGGGGCTTCAGGGAGGCTTCACCAAGTTCCCTTGCTATCTGTGCCTCTGGGATAGCTGAAATACAGCCCTTCACTACGAGAAGAGGAACTGGCCCCTCAGGACCGGCTATGAGGTTGGGGCCCATAACGTGAAGCAAGAGCCGCTGGTGGAGCCAACGAAAGTGCTGATGCCACCCCTGCACATCAAATTGGGCATCATTAAGCAGTTTGTTAAACAGCTGGATCCAGAGGGTGAGGCCTTGAAGCACATCCAGGAGCTGTTCCCGAAGTTGTCGGAGGCGAAGATCAAAGCAGGAGTATTTGTGGGCCCTCAGGTGAAGCGACTTATTGACTCAGACAGCTTTCCTGAGAAGCTGTCTGAGGTTGAGCAGGCAGCTTAGACAAGCTTCGTTTCTCTAGTCAAAGGTTTCCTCGGAAACCACAAGGCAGAGAACTACAGGGAAATTGTTGACGAACTTGTGGACACATACCAGAGCATGGGCTGCCGGATGTCGCTGAAACTGCACGTACTACACGCCCACCTTGATGAGTTCAAAGAAAACATGGGAGACTACTCAGAAGAACAAGGTGAAAGATTTCACCAGGATGTCAGCTCTTTCGAGGAACGCTACAAGGGACAGTACAATGAAAGTATGATGGGGGACTATATCTGGAACCTTTTGCGTGAGAGTGAACTGAAATACAATCGCCAATCTCGTAGACAAACTTCTTTTTGATTAAACTATAACGCTAGAATTTTTGTATCAATTCTGTATCAATTCTCCGTAGCAATACTCTCTATCAACGCGCTGCATCACTGCACTGTATCACTGTCTGTGTATTAACATATTATAATACATAATTATTCCCTACTCGTTTCCTTCTTTTTATTTTCATTTCTAAAGATGGGGCCTGGAGAACTTCATTTTTCATCATTGATTTATCATAATAATCGTGTTAACATCAATTAAAATTATACTTAACAGGATTCATTTGATTTAAAAGCAGATAGTGTGAAAAACCCTTAAATTAATAAGCAAAAATGGCAAAAAATCAATAAATCGATCTCATGAACTCAGAACTGAAGTCTGAACTTGGTGACTGCTCATTTTTACTTATTTATGCCCTAAAAAATCAGAAAATAATCGTTTTAACTCGTGGACAAATTTTGTGTTACACGGTGTAATGTAATAATCCAGAGGAGCATGAGAAAAATGATGGTATAAACTAACCAGTAGGGGTGTGTCACTTTTGGACTTTTTTTGAAAAGTTATGGTGCTTACCTCTTATATTGTGACAAATTGACCAAAAACCATGAATAAACCAAAAAAAAGACAATCAGGTAATATTTAGGCTCCCTGCCCCCCCATTTGAAAAATAAGCCCCCTATTCACACAAAAAAAAAAAAAAAAAAAAATGGTGATTTTTGGAGATATTTTTGGTCATAGTTTCCTTACTAATCATTGTATTTAAAATATATTTTGCTACCAAAATATAGAGAATAATGGTATCCTCCTATTGTGAACGTTTTAAAACTGGTATTTTAGTTGTATACAGTGCTGATATTTGAGTGGACCTTATGAAATTTTTCCCCCCATTTTCATTTCTAGTATTTATTTACAGTAATTCCAGGTTTTATCTACAAAAAGTATACAAATATAACCAAATGTATGATAAATTTGCTTTTCTTTCAGAATTCTATTATAGATTTGCTTATCTACAAAAAGTATACAAATATAACCAAATGTATGATAAATTTGCTTTTCTTTCAGAATTCTATTATAGATTTGCTTAATTTCATAGTTTATTAAAATTAGTCAATAGTCATGGCTAACAGTAAGCCAATATTAAGAACAGACCTAAGAAAATGTGATTCTTTATTGGGAAAGTTAGTGGAAGACATATGCGCAAGAGAAGGAAGCATGCTTCCAACGAATAGTGAAGTTCTCAGTTACTTCTTGAGAAGGGATCAAATGAAAAGTGACAGTGTCAAAGGAAGAAAATATTTTGAGAGTATTAGATAAGGTAGAAAAGGTGTGGATTATGGCTGGCATACCATCAAAATCCGTTAGAAAGCAGAAAGGACCCAAAAAAATGTGGAGATTTGATAAAAGAGCATGAGAAGTTGGGTAAAAATATAAAGAAGAAATGTTATGAAACCCGAAAAACATCTTTTCTGTCTCATTTAGATAAGTTATAAATTTGATATATCATCTGAAAATGTATGTAATGAGATCCAAAATGATACATTGAGAACTATACAACAGAAGAATGAGGATTAGGGTGGCCCACTTTTCAATTTTTTTTTAAAAGTATAGGTTATCGTAGTTTTTCCCATTATTTGGCACTATACTAGCACATTGGTACCATTTTTACCAAAATTGATCAATATTTAGGGGTCTCACATCGATCTTGAAATTACGAGTTTTTTTTTTAAATGCGTACTTTTAACGTTTTACTGAATCAAGATAAATCACTAAGTAGGGATGTTTTCTGAATCCTCTTGATGAGAGAAGTCGTTTGGTGTGCCGTCCAATGTCATACGACTAATGGTTTAAAAGTTGTGCCTGTATACAGGTAATACCAATGTGCTAGTATAGTGCCAAATAATGGGAAAAACCACGATCACCTATACTTTTCAAAAAAAATCAGCAAATAGCAGACAAATAAGGAAGAAAGAAACAATAACTTAAACAATCACTTTTGCATTGTATTGACCACTATCACACGTCACTGGCTGCAATGTTCTCCCTCTGTGCTATGTCATCGTGGCGAGTGATGACTTCTTGAAGTCGCGGAGCTCTTTCCGGTTCTTTTCCACCACTTGCAGAAGATCCTGCAGCTGTGCCTCGTCCTTTGTGACCATGTTCGCATAGTCTTGTATCAGTTGGACTCCTCTTTCAGCGATGTCATTGGTGACCTGGAGATTAGAGATCACATCCTTCAGATGACAAAAGTCCTCGTTCGCGTCCCACTTATCAGTTGGCAGGGTGAGCCATGAAGACCCATACATCTTCAGACCTGCAAATAAGAACCAGGAGGACTCGTCGATCAGGTCGGGGAGTAGCATCATCTCGTCGACTGAGACATTCTCGTATGTGAAGTCTTTGGGTACAGGGAGGTGGGACAGCTTCTCTGCCATCTGTTGCTTCACAGTGCCATCCACCTTGTTGCTGCATAGAGTGAAGATGACGGTCTGAGGCCTCAGATACCAGAAGTGCCGCCTCATCACTTCCAGTGACGCTTCTGCCACCTCGCGGTCCACTGCCCTATACCTCAGAAAACGCTGGTATAGTACCAGGTCATTCAACGGCGCATCAGCTGCTACAGGGGCCGCCAACCAAGCTGGTACGTACAGAAGAGCGATGAACACCACGATCCTGTGCAGTTTGTCGACCAGCTCGGCGTCGAGCTCCAGCTGCCTACTGAACATCAGCAGTTTTGTGTAGTAGATGACCTGAAACAGAATAGGCACCATTGTAAGACAGGTTTATTGTTACCAATTACTTTGTTTGCGTTATAATGAAATGTTTATCTTTGAATAACATTTAAACTTATATCTAAATTATTTTTGTTTGAAAATACTAACTTTAGCCATCCATCTTGCGTGGTGGTAGGCTCCTGGGCGCATGAGGTGAATGCCACGGCGTGGTTGTGTCCCGAGTACCAGGAGCATGATCTCTGCCACTTCCCAGTAATCGTCTCTGACGAAACCGGAAGCTGTGCTCAGGAAGCTGACCGCTGCGTCCCGGAGTTCTATTAGCCACGTACTCTCCGCCAGATTCTCGACCTGCAGCTTGCAGTAGGTCGAGAGATCGAGCTCATCCCATCTTCAGAAATAATAAACAAGAAAATTGTGTGAGAAAACTCTGAAGTTCTGGTTTGGCTTGCTGTTTTATAAACTAGTGGAATATCATGTGTGTCCTAACTTTACCTTGCACAAAAAATGAACTAACCTTCTCTTCAACTGCTGAAACAAAGGATCAGTTGGTGCCGTAGTCCTTCCGAGCAGGGTGATGGCTACTGCCCCCACGATAAGCTCTAGGACGTGATGATGGCATCCCAGCTGGAGTAGCGGTTGCCCGAGCATGTTTTCCAGCCGGACAACTGCACCCTGCACCCTCCCCGTGTTGGTGGAAGTGGTGTCGAAGCAGAGTCCAATGACGCTCTCCTCACATCCCCAATCTTCGAGAGCATGTATGGTTGCCCACGCCTGCGACAGTCTGGTGCCATCAGCAACAACTGGGACTGACAGCAACTTTCCTTCTGTGCAATGAGGAGCCCCAGAGATGAGAATTGCTTGGTGGTGCTCCGCCGTTCCAAGGAAGTTCTGAAACACATGCCATATATTTCAATTTCATGGTTGTAAAGTAACCTATTTTTGTTCACATTCAGTTCTCTTTTTAATTGACATTATGCTCAATGAATCTCATTACTAAATTGATAGCTATGAAAACTTAATCAACTGACCTTGACCATTTTGCCATCCCAGTGGACAACAGTGTGCCTCGGTGGCGTGAAGGAGTCCTTCACAGCCATCGCCACTTCATGGCAATGTGACACACTTCCCCGGTGAGCCGTTTCTTTCGAGATGCTGAACTGATTGAGGTCTGCTGGTGGATCCGCCAAACGTGTGATAGCAGCCACAATGCTTACTACCTATGTAGAGAATGGAAAGTGGAAAGGAAACTGTCAAGAATACATGTGGGTTACGGGACACTTTAAAACTGATGCTATCGATGAATACTATACACAATACGCACCTGATTATTGGACATGTGGAAACGATCAGCCACTTCCATGACAGCAGGTGCATTAAGGATGAGGCAAGGAAGATTGACACACACACTTGGCTCTTTCGGCAGGGGGAATGCTAGTTCTGTCTCTGACTCTCCTGACATGCCAGTATCATCATTCTCCATGGCCTCATCTCCGGTTTCGTATGCACACTTTGAGGTTTGCGGCTCCTGGCGAGGATGTTTTCTTCCTTCCTGTAGCTTTCTTTTTACAGCGAAAACTTTATTGTTCCCGCTCATCGTTGCCACCTGAGGACCACGTTGATCGAGGTAGAAGTCAGTCTTCTTTCTTGTCCTTGTTGGACAGCAGTCGATTCTTCTTTATATCTTCAACAGCGTCAGATGCTCCGATATCCCACAGCTTGTCCACACTGTCAGAAAACTTATGCCGTTTTCCTCCGGCGTCAGTTTCTCGTTTTCTGCTCTTTTGGAGTAAGTGCCACTCTTTCCACAATGCCTCTAGCTTCCGTTCGCAGTTGAGCTTTGTGATTGTTTTAATGCGGGCCATGTTCCAAAACTTTAAGACGTTGTTTATGAATTCTTTGAATGCGTCTTTCCTGTTAACAGTGTACTGGATAACACTGAAGAAGTATTGCAAAACCTGCCGTGTTGTTGGCAATTTGCTACCACTGATGGAGGACGATGGTTGGCCAACTAAAAAAATTTCCGAGGCCGATCTTAGAGAAGGTAGCGATGTTATTTTCGCCCTTCCTTTTGATGACTCTCTATTTGTAGCTTCAAGAGTTCTTCCAGTTATGGTTGCCATCAATTTGTCCATGACAAAGGATGAGGAACTCAGACAGAATTTCAAAATGTTATGATCTGCAAAAAAAAAGAAATAGGTTAGGTACCTGGCACAGGCATAGTGCGTTTTCTAATTACCTATATACATTATACATTCCGCCCGGGTATGGTGACTCATTTTTTTGAAAAGTATAGGTGATCATAGTTTTTCCCATTATTTGGCACTGTACTAGCACATTGGTATTACCTGTATACAGGCACAACCTTTAAACCGTTAGTCGTATGACATTGGCAGGCACACCAAACGACTTCTCTCATTAAGAGGATTCAGAAAACATCCCTACTTAATGATTTATCTTGATTCAGTAAAAAGCTAAAAAGTACGCATTTAAAAAAAAAAAAACGTAATTTCAAGGTTGATGCGAGACCCCTAAATATTGATCAATTTTTGTAAAAATGGTACCAATGTGCTAGTATAGTGCCAAATAATGGGAAAAACCACGATCACCTGTACTTTTAAAAAAAAATTGAAAAGTGGGCCACCCTAATGAGGATCTTTGCTTTTTGGAAGATTAGCGAAGTGCTACAATACCGTATATTTTTTGGGTCCGATTGATAAAGCTTATGTAGCCAAACTGATCAAAAAGACTGCTAGAATAGAAGGTGAAGAAAATTGAAAGAAAAAGAGCGAAAGGCATTAGAAGAAGAGGCACACAAACTTGAATCATCTGAAGGTGAGTTAGTGGACTCAAATAATGGTGGTGATGATTTTACTCCGAGCCCAGGCCCATCAAAATGTCGTAAGTTACTACAGTCAACATTAATATCTAATACAGCTGATTGTTTAGGACTATCATTCGGACAATGCTTGACATTTGCATTTGTGGTAGCAGCTGAATGTGGGCTAGATTTAAGAGATGTCATCATCGAAAAGTACTTCTGCAAGAGCTGCGAAGAAGTAGAGGAAAGCTACTGCTGACATTAATCACACTATTAAAGAATTGTTCAACCCACCTCAATATTGTGTAATCCACTGGGACAGCAAAATGATACTGAATGTTTCGGGAGTAAAACAGGATCGATTGGCAATACTTGTATACTTCATGGCTCATGTAGGGATGAAGGTGAATTTCAGGCATTGCTTCAAGTTGTAGAGGAAAACATGTTTTTCCAAAGTTTTCCAAACAACGTCTCTTGAATTTGTAATTTCTTTCCATTTATAATTTTATTTCATTTACAATTTTTCATTATAATTTCAAGAATAGCACTTTGTTTCTATTTGATTAAAATTGTTTTGTGTTTGTATTTCATAATAAAAAATATAAAAAAATGATGGGGCTTTGCATATTTTTTTAGATTAATAAAAATTTAAGTCTACAATTTTAAACTACTAAACATGTGCAAAATTGTTCCCACTTTGAATCTCTAAACCAAAAAAGTGTTGCTCATTTAAGTCCATCTGCTTTTTTGATTTATATTTTCAAAGCCCATCACTGCAGAGCTGCATTGGGATGATGCTTTATGGATGGTGGTGACATCCAAAGTATATAAGAATATTTTATTGCAGTTCAGATCTTCCAAAGATATAAAACAGCAGCATTTTTTCCTTAGAAAATACATCAAAATGACCAGAGAGAGAAAAAATTTAATAAATTTAACTCAAAGGTTAAGAAAAACTATTTAGATTGGAGCGCATTATTATTCTCTACATTTTGGTAGCAAAATTTTTGAAATACGATGATTAGTAAGGAAACTATGACTAAAAATATCTCCAAAAATCACCATTTTTTGTGTGAATAGGGGGCTTATTTTTCAAATGGGGGCGGGGACCCTAAATATTACTCGATTGTCTTTTGTTTTGGTTTATTCATGGTTTTTGGTCAATTTGTCACAATATAAGAGGTGAGCACCATAATTTTTCAAAAAAAGTCCAAAAGTGACACACCCTACCTACTAACCAGTTGTACAAGAGAGACTACTGGGCATATTGCTGCCAGCTGCAAATGCTGAAGTATCATACATGTAAGTATCATACATGTAAGTATCATACATGTAAGTATCATACATGTGAGTATCATACGTGTGAGTATCATACGTGTGAGTATCATACGTGTGAGTATCATTCTTACGTGCGAGTATCATTCTTACGTGCGAGTATGATTCTTACGTGTGAGTATGATTCTTACGTGTGAGTATGATTCTTACGTGCGAGTATGATTCTTACGTGCGAGTATGATTCTTACGTGCGAGTATGATTCTTACTGTGCGAGTATGATTCTTACTGTGCAAGTATGATTCTTACTGTGCAAGTATGATTCTTACTGTGCAAGTATGATTCTTACTGTGCAAGTATGATTCTTACTGTGCAAGTATGATTCTTACTGTGCAAGTATGATTCTTACTGTGCAAGTATGATTCTTACTGTGCAAGTATGATTCTTACTGTGCAAGTATGATTCTTACTGTGCAAGTATGATTCTTACTGTGCAAGTATGATTCTTACTGTGCAAGTATGATTCTTACTGTGCAAGTATGATTCTTACTGTGCAAGTATGATTCTTACTGTGCAAGTATGATTCTTACGTGCAAGTATGATTCTTACGGTGCAAGTATGATTCTTACGGTGCAAGTATGATTCTTACGGTGCAAGTATGATTCTTACGGTGCAAGTATGATTCTTACGGTGCAAGTATGATTCTTACGGTGCAAGTATGATTCTTACGGTGCAAGTATGATTCTTACGGTGCAAGTATGATTCTTACGGTGCAAGTATGATTCTTACGGTGCAAGTATGATTCTTACGGTGCAAGTATGATTCTTACGGTGCAAGTATGATTCTTACGGTGCAAGTATGATTCTTACGGTGCAAGTATGATTCTTACGGTGCAAGTATGATTCTTACGGTGCAAGTATGATTCTTACGGTGCAAGTATGATTCTTACGGTGCAAGTATGATTCTTACGGTGCAAGTATGATTCTTACGGTGCAAGTATGATTCTTACGGTGCAAGTATGATTCTTACGGTGCAAGTATGATTCTTACGGTGCAAGTATGATTCTTACGGTGCAAGTATGATTCTTACGGTGCAAGTATGATTCTTACGGTGCAAGTATGATTCTTACGGTGCAAGTATGATTCTTACGGTGCAAGTATGATTCTTACGGTGCAAGTATGATTCTTACGGTGCAAGTATGATTCTTACGGTGCAAGTATGATTCTTACGGTGCAAGTATGATTCTTACGGTGCAAGTATGATTCTTACGGTGCAAGTATGATTCTTACGGTGCAAGTATGATTCTTACGGTGCAAGTATGATTCTTACGGTGCAAGTATGATTCTTACGGTGCAAGTATGATTCTTACGGTGCAAGTATGATTCTTACGGTGCAAGTATGATTCTTACGGTGCAAGTATGATTCTTACGGTGCAAGTATGATTCTTACGGTGCAAGTATGATTCTTACGGTGCACGTGAAAATGTAATTTTTTAGTATTTATCAGGGCTGTGGAGTCAGAGTCGGAAGTAATTTTGGTGGTGCTGGAGTCGGAGTCGGTAAAAATGTACCGACTCCGACCTCAATATATATTTTAATAAAATATGTTTTTGTGTGTGATATCACTGGCAGCTATGGTGGTTAAACCACTTAAATAATAAACACAGTTTTCCATTTCAGACACTAATGCCATTAATTCATTTTTTCTTTTCAGATATTTTTTATTTTTAATGCTTATTTAATTTCGAGTTCTTTCTAAATTTCATAAGTTTTTAACTTTCAAGTCTAAAACCCCTTTCACAATGGCAGACACTTCCAACAAAGTCTGCAGTTTTTGAATATTTTACAATAACCACAGATGGGAAACATTTCGTGTGTCAGTGTATGATAGAAGATGATGATGATGAAAAATTATGTGAAGCAAAAATCAGTGGTTTTACTGGCTCTGATAAAAATGCACCAACCAGAGCATCAAATTTGAAAAGACATTTGCAGTGTTTCCATCCCAAAATTTTAGAAGTTGTCATTGAGAAAGATAGTAATAAAAACCTTCCAACTACTTCAAAGTTAACAAAAGATCAGAAATCTACTGAACGACAAGCACCACTTACAAGATTCTTTACTACAGACAAAGTTACTGTAACAATGACCACAGATGATGATGCTTCACGTGGTGCTGATGAAATGCCTCTTGTGTAATTATCATCATAGCAGATTTAGAATTAATATACCTTCGGAGTCGGATAGACAAAAAAATTGAGGAGTCGGAGCCGGTTTTTTATGTGCCGACTCCACAGCCCTGGTATTTATCACAATTTTTAAAAATTCATGCTGATCTATCTTTGAGTCTTAGCTTGTGCAGATTGTAAAAAAGGGGAGTGAAATGTCCTTGTCATATCTTTGAATTTGTACATGATGGATCTTGTGCAGGTCAGGGGGTTAGTGTATATTGTGTACACTCCAACTTCGATATAGGCGAGTTTGGAACATTCATGTATATGTGAAGACCCCTTTTCATCCACCCTCTCAATATATGCAAGAAAAATTTGCCCATATGCGAGCTGTGTAAGATGCTATGCTGTGTGCTTCTGTACCATTTTCCAGTGTGCCTGGTGCGTTGTGGGCAGTTACTCGAATGCCAAACCTGCCTCAGTCTCACAGATGCTTCATTAGTGTGGGTATCTACAGTCTTTGTGCTACTGTGTTCTGATTATAGCTTCTTCTAACCATTTGTTTTGTGATTATGGCTTCTAAGCGACCTGCTTTAAGTGTGCCAAGCCCTGGCCCATCAGTTAACTGAAAGAGAACTTCACTTACCCTAGAAACTAAATTAGAAATTCTTAAATGAACTGAAGCAGGTGAGGGTGCATCTACCCTTGGGTATGCTTTTAACCTTGGTGAGTTGACCATTTGTAACATTAAGAAAAATGCTGAGAAAATACGTAGTACAGTGATTCATTCATCTGATCTTAGGTTTTATTTGTCTTTTATTATTTATATTGTTTTAATATATCATTACCATTGTATTATAATCTTGCTTTCATATGTTTTTGTTATGAAAAAGTGGCAGAATTGTGGTTGGGGGGAGCCAGACAAGGTTGTGGAATGCATCCCTATTTTCCCCATATCTTTAAGTATTTGATTTATGCAATTTTTATATACAACAATTTTGTAGAACATAACCCTCGCATATATCGAGGGTGGAGTGTACATGAAAATATGGGATACTGTATGTAAATAAATAGTCATGATGATGCAAAACATGATGCTAAGATGGTAATGACCTTAATGGCCTTTGAATGAACTAATAACTTAATGAGTCAGTCTGTCAGACATAAAAGTTACAAATTGATAATATAAATTGTATTTTATTCAGAATCTAAATTTAAATGCATCCACTAATTTATAACCTTAAAATTTTAAATCAAACTATTTATAGACCCACCTCTAAGTTGACTGACACTTTGGACAAGTTATATATAGTTTTGCCTGCCACTGGGAAAAGGTTAAAAGTGCAGAAATGGTTAAATTTTGATAGTTTCATATTGAATTTCTAGAATGGTTGGCCGTCTGACTTCAAGTTCAAACTGGAAGTGCCCAACAGAAAGTCCTTCAAAGAATCATCCAAAATGCAGTGATTTACCCCACAAAGAAATAAGTTTGCACCATACTGAAATAGGCCTACTTGTCAGTGTAAATGCCCCTTTGAAGAAATTTGAAAATTGGAAAAACATGGTGAGTAGAGCTTTAGCATGTCTGTATGATATTCTGCCTGCATTTAACATTGTAGGCATTTCAGCACATGTGACCCAGTGCTTAACACTCCTACTCTGCTGATTTTAGTGACTTTTAGTGTATAAGCTTATCTTGAATTGGGAATTCACATAGCCAGTTTTGTGCACCATGCAACATGTGGTTCATGAGATAGTGAAATGAAAGTGTGATGCCAGTAAGTGGTTTGTATTGTTATAATGTTTCAGACCAACAAAGACCCTAGGATCCACTCATGGCTGGTCTACCTAACTGTGTTCGTAATTCTGTATTGTGCATGTTCTCCATGGTGGTGGAGGGGACCTAAATTTTACATGGGTTCTGAACCACAAGGAACATAAGAAATTTTTATAGTGGGCACACTAGGGGCCACGTCAGCCCATCAAGGCGGCTCCACTATGTAAAAACTGCCTGTACATTGGCAACAACCAATTTTTACAAAACTAAATAATTATCAATTTAAAACTAAAGATAGAATCTCTCGATCCAGAGGATCAAGTCATAATAGACTACTATCCACAAATATGTTACACTATCTGTTTATAACCAACATGCAAATATATCAGATCCAAAGAATCCAGTCAATTTCATTACAGTATCCATCAATACTAGTACCTTGCCAACCAAAAATAAGTCATGGTCCATATCAATTGCGGACCAAGTCACAATTTACAACCATATACATTACAATATATATACTTAGGAGGAAAAGTGTAGGTATGGCTGTAAAGACTGTACAGTAATGTAGAAATGTGTGTGCACCCATTTTGGGTCTCCCATTTAAAGGTGTTTGTGGGGCAAGTGAAGATCATGAGTTCTTCAGTACCTCACAGTACTATGGGGGAGCACCGCTTGGCAGAGGAATCTCTTTAAATGGGGTGTGTAAGGACAGAGAGTATCCCCAAACCCAAGATGCTGCCTCCCTATATCCCACAACACTTGTAAAACTATGTTTTATTAAATTTGTTCTACATCTTGGCTTAAATAATTTCATACTATGACCTCTAGTCTGGTTATTGTGATCTTTAATGAAAAGAGAATCAAAATCTATCTTATCCACCCTTAATTTTACTACTTTAAACTGTACCCAATCTATCAACATATGCGTTTAATCGATTTTTAAACATGCTTATAGACATGCTACTAATTACTACTTCCGGCAAACTATTCCAGCTATTTACTATTCTCAGAGCTGGGCAATAAATACATTGAATGTATTTAAATACTAAATACTAAATACATGGGAGAAATGTATTTAAATACTAAATACTAAATACATTTTACGAATGTATTTAGATACTAAATACAAAATACATCAATTGTATTTAAATACATTTGTAAATACATTTTAAATACATACAAATTTTAACATATGCATTCACTAATTCATGAGTAACAACACTATAAAATGCTTGATAAAGGATAAAGAAATAGTACAATCTAATTTCCGATTATATATTTCCCTTTTTAGAACAAAACAAAAACAAAAGAACTTAGAACTTACGATGTTCAACCAGTGACATATTATACTCATTATATCATTGCAAAATGAGTAACAATTAATGAGTAGATGAGACATAAACGTAAACATAAGGCACCTTACGAATTCTCTTTTATTTCACGGTTGCTGCGGATCAAAACCAATCTTTCAAAAGTTTTGTCTGAAAGAGAGTTTCTTTTGGGAGTCAAAGTGATTCCCGCGAATGAGAATATTCGCTCTACTGGTGCCGAAGATGGTAATGTCGTGTTATAGCGGAGGAACAGTCTTTTTATGAGAGAATGTTTTCCCAAACTGTTGATGGTCCGATCGGAATCTTGTAGAAATGCCAATATATTCTGTAGTACAGAACGTGTATTAAACCAGTAAAAGTATTTAAATTTTTATATTTTGAGTATTTAAATACATTGTATTTAAATACTCATTAAAGTATTTAAATACTATATTTAAATACATGAAAAACAATGTATTTATAAATACAGTTTTAAATACACAAATGTATTTAAATACGTATTTAAATACAAATGTATTTAAATACTGCCCAGCTCTGACTATTCTATGCGTAAAGTTTTTGGCAGCTGTTGTCTCGAACCTTCTACTTGTCAACTTACACCCATTATTTCTAGTCCTATTATATTGAGATATTTCAAAAAAGCCATCTCTATCTATGTTATTGAACCTATTCATAATTTTGAAAACCTGGATTAGATCACCCCTTAGCCTCCTGTTCTCAAGTGTAGTCAATTTTAACTCTCTAAGCCTATCCTCGTACGACTTTGACCTAAGTGACAGAATCATCTTAGTTGCTCGTCTTTGAACTCTTTCAATTTTGTCTATATCTTTGTACATATGCAGATTCCAAAATTGGATCACATACTCCAAATGGGGTCTAACTAATGATTTATAAAGAAGAACTATAATATTGCGCGATTTGTACTTAAAATTCTGAGCTATAAAACCTAACACTTTGTTTGCTTTATTGACTGCTGCTGTACTTTGTTTCGCTACTTTTAAATCACCAATGACTATAACTCCTAAATCTTTTTCCTGCTCTATGCTTATCAACTCTCTCCCGACATACTATACACAAAATTACCGTTACGTGAACTTATATGTAAAATTTTGCACTTATCAACGTTAAATCTCATTTCCCATGTGACTGACCAATCAATGATTTTATTCAGATCATACTGGATTTTACCTCTATCTTTGTCATTAATCGCTCTATCACCCAGCTTCGTGTCATCTGCAAACTTTGAAACTGTACTGACTAGGCTGACATTTCATTTCACTTACTGGATAACTCTGCTAGTGGAGTCATGGTGGCTGTTTCTAGTTGCTGGGAAGGGAGAGTGAGTTGCCAGTGAGAACCACCCGGGGGGGCTTGCTTTTGCATACTTGCTTTATTAATCCCAGCACCACACACTGCTGAGAACAGAAAAATCAGGGTGAGGAAGTTCACAATTCTGTTTGACTGGGATTAGCCAGTGTCAGTTTGGGGGAAAAAGCTTCATCCACATTCAGTTCAGTAAGCAAGCATTGCACCCAACAGCAAATCCCTGAAGAAGAAAAACAAATATTTAGGGATTATTCCCTACACTGGCCTCAGTGAACTAACAGGAATCCATGAGTGCAGCAATGGCAGAAAGGTGGAAAGAAGTTGACAACAATAATAACACTGTACAGCAAATTTTCAGTTCAGAAAAAAAATGGGAATAACATTAGGTCATTCTTAATATTTCGAGTGTGCTGATTCCAAATCTGAAAATAGTTTTTTCTATCATGTCACGTTTTTATGTAATGACTGCTTAAAATCTTCATACCAAAAAATAAGAATATATTGATAAACAGATAGGCTTTATCATATGGAACAGTTTAATTATTGCTATACTTCAACATATACCATATGCACAAAATTAACATAAAACTCATATTATACTGTTTTCAACTCATTATTTGTATTTATGCTGGCGTTTGTGTGGTGCTTCTGGTTTGGTCACATTTTAAATTCCAGCAGAAATTGGCCAGCATAGCAGGACTCCACTTCCCTTTGTATCGGCTCTCCATTGTGGCTATATCCTGGTGGAATCTCTCTCCGTGTTCGTCGATAACAGCAGATGCGTTTTCTGGAAAGAGAGATGTGAATGCAAAAAATGAATTTTCAATGACATCTTACATCTGAGACATTGGTATGAGTTAAGTTGATAAGTTGATAAGTTGATTCACAAGTGCAGCATAGTTGTCATATTTAGTTTTTCCTAGTAGACCGCTGCA
Organism: Bathynomus jamesi; assembly: GCA_023014485.1. Taxonomy (NCBI): domain Eukaryota; kingdom Metazoa; phylum Arthropoda; class Malacostraca; order Isopoda; family Cirolanidae; genus Bathynomus; species Bathynomus jamesi. The sequence continues at coordinate 179,498 of JAJOZX010002800.1, read as the reverse complement.
CACGTTTTTGAATGCATGCCAGGCTGCCAACTCAACCTCATCCATCACTGTTTCAAAGTGTTTGTCTAGCATGAGTTGGCGAATTTAAGGGCTGATGAATATGCCTTCTTTAATCTTGGCATCACTTATTTTTGGGAAATTTTCTTTTAGATATTTGAAGGCAGGCTTAACCTGTTTCAACACCTTTGCAATTGTTTCATCATCCCTAGTTTTTTGTGAAGTGGCGGCAAGATAACCTTTTCCTTTCGTACTAGTGGTTCGTGAATAACATTGTGAGATCCAGGTGAGGAATTCTCTCAGTGGCCATACTGAGTAGGGTGGAGTGTATTTTTATGAAAATCAATATTTCAAAAATCAGTGGTGCTAGATAGTTGTCAGATGTCTAAAAATGAACATTGGTAGTGGTTTTGGGTGGTTGCAAGTGAAACTGCATCAGCAACTACACTCTGTATGTACCACATCCATACGCAACTGTAAAAAACCGTGTATTTTGCCTATTTTGGGTTCTATAATAGGTAGAAACACAATCTAAAAACTGTTTATGATTTTTTTTGATGCTGAGACTGATAAAATTATTTCCAAAAGTGTAAAACAGAGTTTTAATACTTTTTCATGAAAAAGTAATGCCTCGGTGGTGTAGTGGTTAGCATCGCTGACTACGAATCCATCGGCCCCGTGTATGAGACCCAATGGCAGCCAGCGTGCAGCAAAACCCAGCTGTTCAGATCAAAATAAAACACTGGTAAAAGTCATCAATGCTCCAGATTCATCAATAAGTGGAGATAACTCATCCAGAATACCAGCTAATTCTTAAGTTTGTGTGCAAGAAGCAGAGCTGGGCAATAAATACATTGAATGTATTTAAATACTAAATACATGGGAGAAATATATTTAAATACTAAATACTAAATACATTTTACGAATGTATTTAGATACTAAATACAAAATACATCAATTGTATTTAAATACATTTGTAAATACATTTTAAATACATACAAATTTTAACATATGCATTCACTAATTCATGAGTAACAACAATATAAAATGCTTGATAAAGGATAAAGAAATAGTACAATCTAATTTCCGATTATATATTTCCCTTTTTAGAACAAAACAAAAACAAAAGAACTCATTATATCATTGCAAAATGAGTAACAATTAATGAGTAGATGAGACATAAACGTAAACATAAGACGTAAACATAAACATAAGGCACCTTACGAATTCTCTCTTATTTCACGGTTGCTGCGGATCAAAACCAATCTTTCAAAAGTTTTGTCTGAAAGAGAGTTTATTTTGGGAGTCAAAGTGATTCCTGCGAATGAGAATATTCGCTCTACCGGTGCTGAAGATGGTAATGTCGTGTTATAGCGGAGGAACAGTCTTTTTATGAGAGGATGTTTTCCCAAACTGTTGATGGTCCGATTGGAATCTTGTAGAAATGCCAATACATTCATGTCTGCAGATGGTGCAATAGAGGACCTCGAAGACGAAGAGTTGTGGGCGAAGCCGAAGTACAACTGATTGAACTGACACGTTAAAACATGAACCATGCTGTACTACACTGTCGACGCGTCGTACTGTGCTAGTACAGAACGTGTATTAAACCAGTAAAAGTATTTATATTTTTATATTTTGAGTATTTAAATACATTGTATTTAAATACTCATTAAAGTATTTAAATACTATATTTAAATACATGAAAAACAATGTATTTATAAATACAGTTCTAAATACACAAATGTATTTAAATACATATTTAAATACAAATGTATTTAAATACTGCCCAGCTCTGGCAAGGAGGGCAGAAATGGGTTGCTTATGTGGAATCTTTTGACGATGAATTTAGGGACTACTACGTACGTTTTCTTCATCCTTCTGGAATACGACCTGCCTACTGGTTTTCAGATGACAAATGCGAACAATGCTACAAACCACGAGAGCAGATAATTGGAGTTCTGCCTGAACCACAGTTAACTGGTGGTTCAAGAATACAATACGTTTTTAACAAGAAACTTCTAGAATCATTGATGAAAACTTAAATGATTCTGGTAATACTTCTACCCATCATTAACTTGTACAGATACAGTTGTTTTGGTTCATTAACTGTCATACAATTATTATTATTATTAGTATTGTTTCTTACATTGTTTCTCCATATCTACAAGAAATAAATGGTCATTTGTATAAAAAAATACACAGAAAGCGGACTATACCATAGTGTGCGGAATGTTGAAAAAAAAGTACTTAAAAAAAGCAAAAATTGGTTTTTTAATGCAAATTTCACCTATTTATTGTTTCATACACAGGAATTTCATTGCATGTGTGTTTTGTATATAGATAGAAGTTAAATTTAGGATAAATTTTTTTTTTAATTTCACCCTCGCGCAGGGTGAAAATAAAAAAAATAAACTAAAAAAAGTTATAAATTTTTTTTCATTTTGCACCATATCAAGTTTGGGCTCATTTAAAAGCTCTGGGTCAGATGAAATAAATGACACCAAAATCAACTTGATTGGTCAACTACAAGCTGAGATATGACTTCTTAAAGGGTGCATGCTTGCTCCATTCGTCAAAATTTTGACCCCCCGTACATTGCCACCTAGTGGTCACAGAACAAAAAAAAAATTGCACTTTTACATAACTTGGTGGAGGCTACCACTCCACCAAATTTCATCAAAATCTGAGATATCAAGGTTCCTAGTTCAGGTGATCTGTCCTGGAATACCCTATATTATATATTATATATATATATATATATATATATATATATATATATTAGGGTGGTCCAAATCCATAGGGGGAAATTTCAAAATTGTCTTAGATAGTCTCCACAAGTGTGGTTTTTGTCCATTTAGTGTCCACATGGTCTGTGCAAAATTGCAGCGTGATTGGTGAATATTTAGAGGTCGCCCCACTCTGAATATATATATTATAATGTACTTTTTCTTCCGTAGGTCCGATGGCTCAAACTCGATCAATTCCAAAAGTTTGGCTTCTAGGGATGGCAACTGGAACTTTATCCACGTCAAGGCTCCCTACATGCCTTGACGCCCTCCTCTTGGGGCAATACCACCACATCAATCAAAAGCAAACCACCTCCGACAGTCTGAACCAGGCATGCCAGAGGGTGATTGAAGTCTGGACCCGAGCGCGGATCCCAACTCAACGGATCGACTCCTGTGTCCGTAAGCTTTCAAAGCTTTTAGACCGCTACAAAACACTCAAGAAGCACAGGACCAGGCAACGTGCCAGCGATAGAATGAATGAAGACATCTTCAAAGCGGACATCCAGGAACTGTTTGACATCGCAACCAGTGATGCCATGAGCACAATCGTCAACGTTGAGGACCGAAATTTCCTGTCCATGCAGCGCAAGGACGTCAATTCTTGCAGCATGGCTGGCATTGATAAGGAAACGACTACACAAGAGGACAGAAAGCGATCCAGAATGGAGAAGGAAGCCAAGAGGAAGGCAAGGCATGAAGCAACACAGAAAGATTTGGAAGAAGCAGGAGTGTCATCAATTGATCTTTCCTCTTCTTCTTCTTCCCTTTTTTCGCAAGACGACGACGACTATAGACCATCGGTTCCGATTCCTTCTTCGTCTGAAGCTCCGGCACCAAAGCGTCCCAAGAACAAGGTTACGAACATTTTCCAATCTCCAGAAGTCATTGGAGCAATGGATCGCACCAATCTTTCTGACCGGAATGCTGTTTTCGTAACTGGAGCTGTATTACAGGCCGCGGGGCATGATCTGTCTGGGATGACGTGCTCTCGGAGCTCTATTCATCGCTACAGAGAAAGTGGGCGAGAACAGGCAGCTCGAGAAGACCTAGAATCATTCTCTCTAGAAGACCCTGTCCTTCTCCATTGGGACGGAAAGCTTCTCCCCGGCATTGAAGGGAAGAAGACGAATGTGCATCGGATAGCAATCCTTATAACATTCAATGGACAGGAGAAGCTGCTTGGTGTCCCAAAGATGAAACAAGGAACTGGAGAAGCACAGGCCCAGGCATGCCTTCAAACTATGAAATTATGGAACGTGGAACAGCATGTGAGAGGTCTCGTCTTCGATACCACTGCGTCAAACACGGGTTTACATCGCGGAGCCTGTGTCAGGATTGAAGAAGCATTGGGTCACGAGCTAGTTTGGATCGGTTGTCGACATCATATACTTGAAGTCGTACTTGCTGATGTCTTTGCCTCAATATTTGGCTCAACAGGAAGTCCTGAAACAGGCCTTTTTAAGCGATTTCAAAAGGAATGGCCATCTCTCTCCCACGAAGCATTTGTCTCAGCATCGGACAGCTTGTTCGAGAACCCTCAACTCCAAGAGATGAGAAAAGAGATGCTCACTTACTTACCTAACGCTCTTCAGGCAAGCCAACCTCGTGACGACTACAAGGAGTTCCTTGAACTATCTTTGCTCTTCCTGGGGGGAAAGACTGGTGGTCAACTCTTTATCCGAGCTCCGGGTCCCATGCACCACGCGAGATGGATGGCGAAGGCGATTTATGCGCTCAAAATCTACCTCTTTCACTATCAATTCAAGCTCACAGCACGCGAAGAACGAAACGTGACTCAGCTGGCTTTATTTGTCAGTCTGATTTACGTCAAGTACTGGCATGAAGCGCCAATGGGGACACAAGCTCCTCTCAATGATCTCAAAATGCTGCATCTTCTGGAAAAATATCCACACGGAGGAGCTGCACAAGCGGCGAAGACAGCTCTAAGACGCCACCTGTGGTACTTGTCGGAGCATCTGATTGGACTGGCCTTCTTCGATAATAGGATCGATCCTGATACCAAAAGGAGAATGGTTCAACACCTCCAACATCCCCAAAAGAATGGCTGCCCCCGACGAATCGACATGGCGGAAGCTGGTGTTGAAAATGATGTGGCATCCTTCGTCACGAAAAGGACATTGACCCTCTTTGATGCCTTGAAAGTTGGAGGTAAGGAGGAAGCGCGCCAGTTACTTCAAAAAGATCCACGGGAATGGCCAAATGACAAGAACTACAGGGAACTTAGAGATCGCGCCTTAAAGATGAAAGTCGTCAATGATGCTGCCGAGCGAGGTATTGCTCTCGCACAACGCTACAATGACACTTTGACACGAAACGAGGACCAGAAGCAGTACCTCCTACAACTCGTAGCCGCCCACCGAAAACAGATACCAATACCATCCAAGGCGACTCTGATGCAGAAGAAATAATGAAGATACACCCATTATCATGTCCTATTGTCTTACTGTTTTCTTTCATATTCTTTGAGAACCAAAAAAAAATTTAGTTATTCAGTTGTCTATATATTTTCCCAAATTTTCAAAAAGGGGGCAAGTGGGGCGACCCCTAAATATTAACCGAATAACGTGAAACTTTGCACAAATACTGTCCACACCAAGAGGCATAAAACCAACCTTGTGGAGAGAACTTAGTCGATGCTTTAACTTTTTGGACCACCCTAATATATATATAATATATATATATATATATATATATATTATATTAGGGTGGTCCAAAAGTTAAAGCATCGACTAAGTTCTCTCCACAAGGTTGGTTTTATGCCTCTTGGTGTGGACAGTATTTGTGCAAAGTTTCACGTTATTCGGTTAATATTTAGGGGTCGCCCCACTTGCCCCCTTTTTGAAAATTTGGGAAAATATAGACAACTGAATAACTAAATTTTTTTTTGGTTCTCAAAGAATATGAAAGAAAACAGTAAGACAATAGGACATGATAATGGGTATCTTCATTATTTCTTGTGCATCAGAGTCGCCTTGGATGGTATTGGTATCTGTTTTCGGTGGGCGGCTACGAGTTGTAGGAGGTACTGCTTCTGGTCCTCGTTTCGTGTCAAAGTGTCATTGTAGCGTTGTGCGAGAGCAATACCTCGCTCGGCAGCATCATTGACGACTTTCATCTTTAAGGCGCGATCTCTAAGTTCCCTGTAGTTCTTGTCATTTGGCCATTCCCGTGGATCTTTTTGAAGTAACTGGCGCGCTTCCTCCTTACCTCCAACTTTCAAGGCATCAAAGAGGGTCAATGTCCTTTTCGTGACGAAGGATGCCACATCATTTTCAACACCAGCTTCCGCCATGTTGATTCGTCGGGGGCAGCCATTCTTTTGGGGATGTTGGAGGTGTTGAACCATTCTCCTTTTGGTATCAGGATCGATCCTATTATCGAAGAAGGCCAGTCCAATCAGATGCTCCGACAAGTACCACAGGTGGCGTCTTAGAGCTGTCTTCGCCGCTTGTGCAGCTCCTCCGTGTGGATATTTTAACAGAAGATGCAGCATTTTGAGATCATTGAGAGGAGCTTGTGTCCCCATTGGCGCTTCATGCCAGTACTTGACGTAAATCAGACTGACAAATAAAGCCAGCTGAGTCACGTTTCGTTCTTCGCGTGCTGTGAGCTTGAATTGATAGTGAAAGAGGTAGATTTTGAGCGCATAAATCGCCTTCGCCATCCATCTCGCGTGGTGCATGGGACCCGGAGCTCGGATAAAGAGTTGACCACCAGTCTTTCCCCCCAGGAAGAGCAAAGATAGTTCAAGGAACTCTTTGTAGTCATCACGAGGTTGGCTTGCCTGAAGAGCGTTAGGTAAGTAAGTGAGCATCTCTTTTCTCATCTCTTGGAGTTGAGGGTTCTCGAACAAGCTGTCCGATGCTGAGACAAATGCTTCGTGGGAGAGAGATGGCCATTCCTTTTGAAATCGCTTAAAAAGGCCTGTTTCAGGACTTCCTGTTGAGCCAAATATTGAGGCAAAGACATCAGCAAGTACGACTTCAAGTATATGATGTCGACAACCGATCCAAACTAGCTCGTGACCCAATGCTTCTTCAATCCTGACACAGGCTCCGCGATGTAAACCCGTGTTTGACGCAGTGGTATCGAAGACGAGACCTCTCACATGCTGTTCCACGTTCCATAATTTCATAGTTTGAAGGCATGCCTGGGCCTGTGCTTCTCCAGTTCCTTGTTTCATCTTTGGGACACCAAGCAGCTTCTCCTGTCCATTGAATGTTATAAGGATTGCTATCCGATGCACATTCGTCGTCTTCCCTTCAATGCCGGGGAGAAGCTTTCCGTCCCAATGGAGAAGGACAGGGTCTTCTAGAGAGAATGATTCTAGGTCTTCTCGAGCTGCCTGTTCTCGCCCACTTTCTCTGTAGCGATGAATAGAGCTCCGAGAGCACGTCATCCCAGACAGATCATGCCCCGCGGCCTGTAATACAGCTCCAGTTACGAAAACAGCATTCCGGTCAGAAAGATTGGTGCGATCCATTGCTCCAATGACTTCTGGAGATTGGAAAATGTTCGTAACCTTGTTCTTGGGACGCTTTGGTGCCGGAGCTTCAGACGAAGAAGGAATCGGAACCGATGGTCTATAGTCGTCGTCGTCTTGCGAAAAAAGGGAAGAAGAAGAAGAGGAAAGATCAATTGATGACACTCCTGCTTCTTCCAAATCTTTCTGTGTTGCTTCATGCCTTGCCTTCCTCTTGGCTTCCTTCTCCATTCTGGATCGCTTTCTGTCCTCTTGTGTAGTCGTTTCCTTATCAATGCCAGCCATGCTGCAAGAATTGACGTCCTTGCGCTGCATGGACAGGAAATTTCGGTCCTCAACGTTGACGATTGTGCTCATGGCATCACTGGTTGCGATGTCAAACAGTTCCTGGATGTCCGCTTTGAAGATGTCTTCATTCATTCTATCGCTGGCACGTTGCCTGGTCCTGTGCTTCTTGAGTGTTTTGTAGCGGTCTAAAAGCTTTGAAAGCTTACGGACACAGGAGTCGATCCGTTGAGTTGAGATCCGCGCTCGGGTCCAAACTTCAATCACCCTTTGGCATGCCTGGTTCAGACTGTCGGAGGTGGTTTGCTTTTGATTGATGTGGTGGTATTGCCCCAAGAGGAGGGCGTCAAGGCATGTAGGGAGCCTTGACGTGGATAAAGTTCCAGTTGCCATCCCTAGAAGCCAAACTTTTGGAATTGATCGAGTTTGAGCCATCGGACCTACGGAAGAAAAAGTACATTATATAATATATATATTCAGAGTGGGGTGACCTCTAAATATTCACCAATCACGCTGCAATTTTGCACAGACCATGTGGACACTAAATGGACAAAAACCACACTTGTGGAGACTATCTAAGACAATTTTGAAATTTCCCCCTATGGATTTGAACCACCCTAATGTATATGTATATAGCCCCGCAAGGGGTTCTAAGCTCGTGCTCTTGAGTGCTCTGTGCTCGTTTGTACGTGCTTGTTCCTGGAGGTTTCACGTGTGCCCTCCTGGCTCTAGCACCCAAGGATGATGGGGCTCGACCCTGTAGTCCTTGTCATCCTTGATCTTTTTCCACTGACTGTCCCCTCCACCCTTTCTTTTTCCTCTGTCTTTCCTCTCACTTTTTCTTTGTTTTTCCGCCGAGATATGCCCTTTTAAATAGAGGCAAATCGGTTCTTCCCAAACTTAAAAGAAAAAAATATATGTGTATATATATATATAAGCACACCGGACAAAAAATTAGTCACCCCTAATAGCACCGATAGTAGGAAGTTCAAGGTCACACAGAGGGTGCTGATGTAGCATTGGTAAGTGACAAGTAGGGGTGATGTAGCACACAGGATCAGATCTGTTTCGTGAGGTGGTGAAGAACAAAGTGTGTGTTGGATATAGTCTGCAAAATGGGTCGTGAGGCAGACGTTACTCAGTGGCAAAAAGGAGCCATCGTGTTTGGCAGAGCCCACAGACACAAAATGTCTGAAGTAGCCCAATTTGTTGGTGTGTCAACGCGTACTGTCCAGCGAGTTTACAAAGAGTGGTGTAGTTCGCAATCAACTGACAATCAACGGCGTAACTGTGGCTGGAAAACCATTCTCGACAATAGGGGCCACTGCCATGTTTCTCGTCTAGTAACTGCAAATCGTTTTCAAACCAGAGAACAATTGCTCCAAGAAACCAATGAGGTTCTCCAGCGACCAATTTCCGAACGGACATTGCGACGAGAACTGCATGCGATGGACATCTGGAGCAGGGTACCACGGAAGAGGCCGCTGTTAACAGCAAGTCACAAATTGGCACGTTATAAATGGGCTCAGAGGCACAAAAACTGGACTGCGGCAGATTGGAAATGTGTAATTTGGTCCAATGAGTCCTGTTTCTGTTTGTTCTCCAATGATGGGAGGCGACGAGTACATCGCAGGTCCAATGAAGCCTTTAATCCTGAATGCGTCGAAGGTGTTGTTCAGGCTGGAAACAGAAAGTGAAGCGCAGGAATAGACACTCACGGACTCTGGGGGAACTTCGGGACTGGCTGATGAACGAGTGGCAGCAAATCGATGTTCAGTACATGCACAACCTCGTAGAGTCTCTGCCTCACCAGATTCGTGCGGTTATCAAGGCCAGAGGCGCCGTCACACGTTATTAGGTACATTCTGAGAGGGGTGACTAATTTTTTGTCCAGTGTGCTTATAATATAACACAAACCCTATTCAACCTACTGTCCACCTACTTTTGGTTCACCTGGTATACACACACACACACACACACACACACACACACACACACACACATATATATATATATATATATATATATATATTATATATATTATATATACACACACACACATATATATATATATTTATATATATATATATATATATATATTATATACACACACACACACATATATATATATATATATATATATATATATATATATATATATATATATATATATATATATGATCAAAAGTATTTGGACACCATGGTTTTGGGAAAAATGGTTTTATTATGGCATTTAGTAACCAGTAGGTCCACCCTTTGCTTTTATTACAGCGTCAACACGTCGAGGCATACTTTCCACCAGTTTTCGGTAAGTCTGTGCAGGAATGGCTCGCCATTCCTCTTGCAGAGCTGATGCAAGAGATGCAAGTGAAGCCGGGCGTGGTGTGCGGTTTCGTATCCGTCGCTCCAGTTCGTCCCACATGTGCTCGATTGGGTTGAGATCGGGGCTCTGAGCAGGCCAGTCTAACAAATCCACCTTATTTTCACGAAACCAGTCCTGCACACGCCTTGCAGTATGGCAGGGAGCTCGATCCTATTGAAACAAACAATGGCCATCTCTGTAGTATTGCCACAGTGTAGGGAGGGCCGAATTGTCCAGAACGTCGAGATAAACGTCAGCGTTCATGGTAGTGGGTATAACAACCAACGGGCCAAGCCCTAGCCAGGAAAAACAACCCCATACCATGATGGACCCTCCACCGAACTTCACCGTTGGACGTACACAGTCAGGAAGAAGCCGTTCTCCGGGCTGTCACCACACCCAAACACGCCCATCAGACTGGAAGAGTGAATACCGCGACTCGTCGCTCCAAAGAACAGTCTTCCAGTCCTCCATGGTCCAGGAACGACGGGAGACACACCAGGCCAAACGACGCGTGGCATTAACTTTTGTAATCAGTGGCTTGTGTACAGCTGCTCTACCATAATAACCGAGTCTGTGCATCTCTCTGCGGATAGTTACAGTACTAACGGAGGTACCGGATGCTCTTCCTACCTCCTCAGTGATGGAAGCGGCAGAGGACGTGCAGGACTTCTTGACATGTCGTACCAGACTTCTTCTATCACGTTCCGTCAGTTTGCGTGGTCATCCGGAACGTTTTTTCACGTTAGTTGCACCGTCGTGCTTCCATCTCATGATAACATCCGCTACAGTCGACTTTGGTATATCCTGTTTGGCTGCCATGTTTCGTATAGAAACGTTACTTAAATAACATCCGATGACGAGTCCACGTTGGAACTCAGAGAGTTCACGTCCACGCGGCATGGCTTCACAACAGTTACTGATAACTTAACAGAACACCTCAGCATTATAGTTTCGTCACGCTTTTTCCCAGCATACCTTTCAGCGAAGGTGATATTTGCAGAAATGCGAATTTTCCGGGGTGTCCGAATACTTTTGATCATATAGTGTATATATACACACACACACACATATATATATATATATATATATATATATATATATATATATATATATAATATTTAGGAGAAATCCAATGACAAGGAGAAATGTAAATGCTATGAAAAGTCTTCTTTAATGCGCAACGTTTCGAGCAATACGCTCATCTTCAGGCTGTATAATAACAATGTGAAATTAAAATCAATAATTGAATGAAAAACAAGACAAAGAAAATTTCTATAACCTATTCATAAAGGCAAATTTTAAAAGACTGAAAAAGAGGGTTAAATTCTAAGTTATACAGATTTACATATAAAATTAAGAAGCTATTTTTAAATACATATAGTAAATGTGAAATTAATACACTGGAAAAATTAACAATAGTACACTGGAATAATGAAACTAACTAACCTTTCACTGCAATTTCCGAGGCTAGACTAATTTAAGCAGAGGCAACACGAGAAAACATAAGATGGTGAGGGCGATTGGGGATGGGGGGATTATAAGGAATTGGGGAAGGAGGAGGGATTATAAGAAATTTAGGGGGACAGCTGATGAGTCAACATTTAGCGTAGGGGTCAAAGTTTTAATGTAAAGCGATTCCAAAATTCTAAGTGAGTTGGGACAAGTATTACAACCAAGAATTTTAAAATTGTCTAAAGTGACATCAGTTTTACATTTTATACTGTGTTCCCGAATACTAGAAACTTCTTTAGTTTTTAAGATTTTACCTGTTCGGCCACTTATTCCCATATGCGAATAAAATCTAGCCCTGAGAGAGCGAACAGTGCTGCCAATGTAATTCCCAAGGAGACACCTAGGGCAGGTAAATAAATATACAACACCGCTACGCAACGAGTCAGGGGTTCGATCCTTCGCTGAGAAAAAGCTACCTAAAGACGTTTTATTAATAAATATGATGCGGAAATCAGTATGATAAAAAAATTTCCTTAACAATTTTGTAAATTTTAAGGAACTTTTATAATTGGTCTTCAAACAATGCTATTTTACTTTCAACAATAAGGTTTACCAACAAATTGATGGTGTAGGGATGGGATCACCTGTCGGACCGTTAGCAGCTGATTTTTTTATGACTCATTTAGAAAGTATAATTTTTAGACAATCTCCCACTCATCTCAAGCCAATTTTCTATCGACGCTTCGTTGATGATTCGATAGCTGTCTTTGATTATGCGGTACAAGCTCAACAATTCTTTAACTTCCTAAATTCTTTGCACCCCAATATAACGTATACAATGGAAACTGAGAAAAATGGCTCCCTCCCCTTTTTAGATCTTTTAATTTCGAAAAACGGTGATTCTATTACTACATCAGTTTATAGGAAACCCACTTTCACTGGTTTGGGCATGAATTTTTTTAGTTTTACTGATTTCAACTATAAGATGTCTTGTATTAAAACTCTCCTGTTCAGAGGATATAATTTGACCTCTAGTTTTACCTTACTTAATGATGAATTTAATAATCTAAGATCATACTTTACCAATAATAGTTTTCCTGTTCAATATGTAGATAAACTAATTAGATCCTTCTTAAATAATGTTTATAGCCCCAACAACTTCCTTGTATTACAGTGCCGAAGGATATAAAATATTTCTTGGTACCTGAAATGGGTCCTTTGAATAAGGAATTTAAGCTTAAATTTACAAAGTTGTTAAGGAAATTTTTTTATCATACTGATTTCCGCATCATATTTATTAATAAAACGTCTTTAGGTAGCTTTTTCTCAGCGAAGGATCGAACCCCTGACTCGTTGCGTAGCGGTGTTGTATATTTATTTACCTGCCCTAGGTGTCTCCTTGGGAATTACATTGGCAGCACTGTTCGCTCTCTCAGGGCTAGATTTTATTCGCATATGGGAATAAGTGGCCGAACAGGTAAAATCTTAAAAACTAAAGAAGTTTCTAGTATTCGGGAACACAGTATAAAATGTAAAACTGATGTCACTTTAGACAATTTTAAAATTCTTGGTTGTAATACTTGTCCCAACTCACTTAGAATTTTGGAATCGCTTTACATTAAAACTTTGACCCCTACGCTAAATGTTGACTCATCAGCTGTCCCCCTAAATTTCTTATAATCCCTCCTCCTTCCCCAATTCCTTATAATCCCCCCATCCCCAATCGCCCTCACCATCTTATGTTTTCTCGTGTTGCCTCTGCTTAAATTAGTCTAGCCTCGGAAATTGCAGTGAAAGGTTAGTTAGTTTCATTATTCCAGTGTACTATTGTTAATTTTTCCAGTGTATTAATTTCACATTTACTATATGTATTTAAAAATAGCTTCTTAATTTTATATGTAAATCTGTATAACTTAGAATTTAACCCTCTTTTTCAGTCTTTTAAAATTTGCCTTTATGAATAGGTTATAGAAATTTTCTTTGTCTTGTTTTTCATTCAATTATTGATTTTAATTTCACATTGTTATTATACAGCCTGAAGATGAGCGTATTGCTCGAAACGATGCGCATTAAAGAAGACTTTTCATGGCATTTACATTTCTCCTTGTCATTGGATTTCTCCTAAATATTAAATTGAAGCTCTGTAGAAGCAACCCGCATGATTATATATATATATATATATATATATATATATATATATATATATATTAGGGTGCTCCAGTTGCCCCAATGTCACCAAATATTGCTGAAGGTCCCTGTGGTATTGCAGTTGGGTCTAATGAACATGTCCCTGAAGTTTGGCTCATTTCCAACAAGATTTACCTTCATCACAAACACTATTTATGATGGAACCCTTTTGCGAAATATTAAGTTTTTGCTGAAGGTCATCTACAAGTATGATCAGCTGATCCAAACCAGTTGGAACTGGTTCATTTTTCTGGGTCATTTCATTAGACCCAACTGCAATATTTGGTGACATTGGGGCAACTGGAGCACCCTACTGTATGTGCTTTATGTTGTTGTATGTGTCAGTTGTTAATTTAACTAATAACTGTAATAATCTTATTTTTCACTTATTTTTCTCTTTTCAGATAGATAAGTTCATACAATAAGAAAGTTTTAAAGAATGGCGACCAGAAGCTCAGACTCCCGGCTTGATGTTTTAATAGAAAGTCCAGGAGAAGAGCATCTGAAAATTACTGGCTCAAAGTTACCAACATACAATCAGGTGCTACTCTGCTACTTGGCTAAAGTTGATGAACTTAGAAGGCAAGATGCTTCCAAAAACATGAAATTGTCATGCATGGCATCGAAGTATGTGGTGAGCGAGATTCTTCCTCACTATTTGAAAGCACGCATCCCAACAATTCATGAGATTACCATGGCTGAGAGAATTGAGAAGTTCCACAACAAGGACTATATTGGCTGCATGAAGATTCCTCCTGAAAGGCGATCAAAAAGTCCTAAGATTGCAGCTTTCCAGGACAAACTTCATAAAACTATGCCATTCTATCCAGGTAATGGCTAATGCAGAGAAAAGGATAGTTGAAAGCAAGAAGGGTAAGGCAGAGAATGAAAAGAAAATTATTGAGTATGACATAGCATTTCTGAGAAATATGATGACAGACAGGACTTTTACCTATGGAGGAAAGGACAAAGTTTGTGCTCAGATAGAAATTAAGCGCCAAGAGAGGGCTGAACAGGCTGCTGTGCGATCAGAGAAAGAGGAGGAGAGAAGAGATCAGACATCATCAATGGAGAAGATTTCCTCAGATTGTGATGTGTCAGATGATGAGGAAGCAGAAATGGTCAAATCAGCTGATGCCTCCTTTGAGCCTGAAGTAATGCCAAAATGATCACATAAGCGTTTAGTGAAAACTGGCTCTGCATTTTGGCCTCATGATGTTCTTAAATCGCCAGAAGTGGTTGAAACTGCAGTTAGAAACAATGTTTCCTCAGCTGCTTTAGCACAGATCACTTTTTCCCTTATTAAGGCTACAGCTGGTGATCCATCAAAAGTAAATGTGAGTTACAGATCTGCTTATAATTATCGTGTGGAAGCTGTCAATAGTATTGCACAGAAAATCAGAGCATCATGGAAGCCACCTCTTGTGGCAACCATCCATTGGGATGGCAAATTGATGGACACTCTTGGAAATGAGTCTGCACAGGAGGAGAGGCTTCCCATACTTGTGTCTGGAGTTGGAGGTGTAAAATTGCTAGGTGTTCCACCCTTGCAACACAAGACTGACAGACTATCAGGGCCAAAAATTGCTAATGCCACCATAGAAGAACTGGAGGTCTGGAACTGCAAAGATAATGTTGCTGCGATGGTCTTTGAGACAACATCCTCAAACACAGGTGCAATAACAGCTGCCTGCATTAGTATTCAAGAGTCTCTCAAGCGTGAGTTGCTGTGGTTAGCATGCAGGCACCACATTGGAGAAAGGTTTCTTGTCCATACATGGGATGCCTTGAAAATTGAGGTCTCAGAGCCCAGACATTTCCCTTTTCATACGATTCAAGGAACATTTTGAGAAGTTGTCTTACCGCAACCTAGAGAATCTGTCCATCCCTGACATTCCAGAGGATCTGGCTGAGCAGAGAACTGCCATCATTGCTTTGTGTCAGGAAGCTCTCAAGTCAGACTTTGCTCGAGGGGACTACAAAGAACTGGTGCAACTTACCTTTGTCTACCTCAATGCTGTGCCAGATAACTTTACTGGGTTTCAAAGGCCAGGAGCTCTTCATAAAGCCCATTGGATGGCAAAAATTCTTTACTCCATCAAAATAGTACTACTTTGTGATCAAATTGCTGAGCTGCTAACTGGGACCATACTAGCTAAAGGGCAATTACCCAAACTTATGCAGTACGTACAGTTTGTTGTGTATTGCTACATCCCATGGTGGATTGCTGCACCAATGAATGATCTCAGTCTAATCAATTCCTTTCTAGACTACAGGAAAGTTAATCCAACAATTGCAGGAGCTGCACTCAAGGCAATTGGTTTACATATGTGGTATCTCAGAGGAATTGGTGCCACTTTCTTTATTCAGCAGCTCTCTCAGTAATGCAGTGAAGGAGAAAATAGCAAAGAAGCTTCTTGGAGCTGAACACCTGGCTTCATGCGTTAAAAGAGATGGGTCTGGGTTTGGCAAGCCAAAATTTCTAGAAGTTCCAAAGGAATCAAGTGATGACCTTTCAGAATTTGTTGGAAGTGATTCCTGGGCATTTTTCAGAATCCTTAACATCAATTCAGAATTCTTAAATCTGCCTGTTAATGAGAGGCCATCAAGTGAAGCATTTCTCTATGGAAAGGAAATAGTAGCAAATCTTTGTGTTGTTAATGATGCTGCCGAGAGGGGAGTTAAGCTTTGCCATGATTTCCTGGGCACTTCCAAAAAGGAATCCAATCTGCAAAATACACTACAAATTGTAGAAAATTGTCGCAACCACCTCCCAAATCAGAGAAAGCGCAAGGTGGAATCTAAGAACTGGTTTCTTAAATTAGAATAGGTAAGGTAGCTGTTTGTTTTATTGATAATGTTTGTATGTTAATCAGTATTTTGTTTATCTTACATGTATGTGAAAATCTATCTTTTTGAGTATTAATACAAAAACATAAACATAGTCTAAGTTTGTAGTCTTTAAAGACCTTGTCTGAGTTTTTTTTTGTACACTTGCTTCTTTGGAAATAAATTCTTGACTGTTGGAACTTCTATTCAGATCTATCCATTATCCATCCACAAATACACCAGCAGCTATGCATACCCAGAGCTCAACTTTGCATAAAATACCTGAAAAAATCATGAATTTGAC
Organism: Bathynomus jamesi; assembly: GCA_023014485.1. Classification (NCBI taxonomy): domain Eukaryota; kingdom Metazoa; phylum Arthropoda; class Malacostraca; order Isopoda; family Cirolanidae; genus Bathynomus; species Bathynomus jamesi. The sequence goes on along the minus strand of JAJOZX010002800.1, from coordinate 162,783 downwards.
TCATTTTTAACATTTTTTATCATTAATATGTAGATTATTTGAATCAAAACCTCAAAAATTGAGTTACCCACCACCTAAGACCATCCCATAGGTTTTTTGATCATAATAGTAAGATGTTACAAAGCAAAAATGTGTCATTTTTAGTATTTTTCTATAAAAATGCCTTTTGTAAAAAGGTTCCTACAGAAAATGTTAATGTGATGAAGGTAAATCTTGTTGGAATTCAATCAAACTTCACAGGCATATTTACTAGACCCAACTGCACTAACACAGAGACCTTCACCAGCTTATTCCAAATTTTAAGATTTTATGGGGTGGCTGGAGCACCCTAATATATATATATATATATATATATATATATATATATATATATATATATGAATAGAAACGACATAAGTGTTAAGGAACGTTTCTGCACACGAGGAGGAGAGATAACGAATAATGAAAAATGAGGCGAACCGCCCAGGAATCGAACCCAGGGCCTTCCAATTGCCGGTCGTGTGCAGAAACGTTCCTTAACACTTATGTCGTTTCTATTCATTTATATACTGCGCGGTCATTGCAGTTATATGCGCATATTCACGATTTGCGAGGGTGCCCTCTCAGGGTATTGGTTTCTGCCCTATGTGGGAGAATTTCGATTTGTGATTGAGTGAGGTCCGTAGCATAATGGTAGAGCGTCCGACCGGCAATTGGAAGGCCCTGGGTTCGATTCCTGGGCGGTTCGCCTCATTTTTCATTATTCGTTATCTCTCCTCCTCGTGTGCAGAAACGTTCCTTAACACTTATGTCGTTTCTATTCATTTATATACTGCGCGGTCATTGCAGTTATATGCATATATATATATATATATATATATATATATATATGTGCATTTAACTGCAATGACCACGCAGTATATTAATGTATAGAAACGACGTAAGTATAGAGGAATGTTCTGCACACGAGGAAGAGAAATAACGAACAAATGAAAAATGAATCGAGGCCCATAGTGTAGTGGTAGCATGTCTGACCGGCAATTGGAAGGTCCTGGGTTCGATTCCCGGGTGGTCACCTCATTTTTCATTTGTTCGTTATTTCTCTTCCTCGTGTGCAGAACATTCCTCTATACTTACGTCGTTTCTATACATATATATATGAAAATTATTTCACAAAGGTAACACGTGAAAAATATTTATGATGAATAAAACCACGAAGGAAAGGAAACACAAAATGGTGCTCAAGCGCTTTCGTCTAATGACATCCTCAGGAACACTGAAGTACATAAAAAGGGTTAAGCCTATATATAGGTTACAGAAAGAAAAAAAAAGAAAAATAAATAACATACATACACACACACACACACACACATATATATATATATATATATATATATATATATATATATATATATATATATATACATACATATCTATATATACAAATACATACATACATACATACATACATACATACATACATATATATACAATAAACAGAGAAGTAAAAATAATAAAAAAAATTAAAAATTAAAACCTTAACACTAGAACAACTGAAATTTTTGCATACCCATAACAGCGAGGCGGTCAAATTGACCGCCACCTAATATTATTTTAAATTTATGTTTACATTTGTATTTATTGAAGGAAAATTATACTTTTTACAGGTATTTAATTTTATTTGAAGTAAATAAACGGTATTTATTTATAACCATATACGATAAAACCAATTACGCTTATAAATTAATAAAACTTTAGGGTTAACTTCGCAAAATAATAATCCTTTTTTCATCTTACTAATAAATCCTAGTTTTTATTTCTGTGCTTTTCTATGTTGAAGAACACTTCTTGCAAATGATTTTCTTGATTACGTGGCTTGGCATGATCCACATACCTTTTTTTTACATTTGTGACAAATTTCACAAGTTTTATTTTGCTTGCACATTCGCACTTGGCATTGTTTTCTTTTCCGGGACAATATCACATCTGTCTCTGCAGTGTCGTCTTCACTGATATCCTGCTCTGCGTCACTCTTTTTAAAACCCTGTCGTAATTGTAATGCTAGCTGCAGAAGAAAGTTGCGACGAGTAATGTTCTTACCAGTAACTTCCCTATAGAGAACAGCTGCATTGATTCCAGCGAGGTCCAACATCATATAGAAAACATGAACGGGCCACCTTCTTGAACCAGCTTTAGTGCTGTATTTGCGAGCCATCTGATCAACTATATCTACTCCATATTTTGTTGAATTGTAGTAAGTCACAGTTTCAGGGGTTTTTTTGCATTATCTTCAACTTGAACACAGCTATGCACGCTGCTCAGAAGAATCACATTTTTATTTGGTTTGCATTGATAGACAGTTAGCGTTGCTTGGTCATTTTTCAAAACATGGGTGTTGAACCTTTTGTCTCGCAAATTCTTGATGGCAATTGGCACTTCTTTTCGGGCACGATTCATTGTCCCAACAAGGGTAGTATTTTTGTGTTGTAATTTACGACATAAACTCACTGAAGTAAAAAAGTTGTCAGTCGTAATGTTTCTTCCTTTGCCAAGGTATGGTTCGACAAGTTGAAGAACTACATATTCTGAAAGCAGTTGGTTTGATGGGCGCTTTGCATCTTTACCAAGGTATGGGAATCCGTTCAAGAAGTATTTTGACTTGGTATCAGCAGCTATCCAAAATTTTATACCAAATTTGTCTGGCTTAGTGGCAATGTACTGGGTAAAAGGGCACCTTGCTTTAGTGGGGAATAACTGTTCATCAACAGTTATATATTCGCTTGGTCTGTAGCAAGCAATGCAATTTTGGGTGAACCGATTCCAAACTTGAGATGTCAGTGCAAATTTGTCCGTTTTCAGCCTTTCAGATCTGTTAGACTTCATGTCAAAACGGAGGTATCTCATAATTTCTCGAAAGCGATCTCGTGCCATTGTTTCACGAAAGAAAGGAGGTCCCCACTCTTTTGACAAGAGATCATCAGCAGGTTGCCCCTTGGCCAATATTCCTCGAGCAAACATGATGCCAATAGTAGCCATAATTTCTTCCAGTGACACAGTCCATGAAGTAGTTTTCAATCGTCTATGAGCTTCTGCTTGAGTACACTTTTGTATATGTTTCAAAATAAAATCATCAATTAGCAATCTAAAAGCACTCAAAAATCATTTTCAGCAATTTGTCGTTTGGCATAAACTGTGGGGCCAGGTTCTTCATGTACAATATTCTGTGATCGGGTTTTTCCCTCATTTCTGTTGCCTTGTTCAATAACCTCCCATTCTGTGCCATCCTTCGCCGTTAAAACTGAACCAACTTCAATCAAAGCAGGAGTTTTGCATCGCTTTTTTCTTCCCATAAAGCCTCCCATCTTTCCTGCAAGTAATAAAGCACAATGGTAAGTTGCTATTACAGGCCCATAGCCAGACCGAATGAGTAGGAGGGGCGGAGAAATTGATAGGGGGGACAATGAAGGAATATATATATATATATATATATATATATATATATATATATATATATATATATATAAAGATATATATATGGTTCTAATTCAATTCGGCAAACAGTGGTGAAAAGTGCCGAGTTTTTCCAGGGGGGACAGAATGTTTTACAGGGTGGGCTTTGCCCCCTCTTCCCCCCCCCCCCCCCCCCCGTGGCTACGGGCCTGTGCTATTATAATATTTATATATATAACCATAATGGTTCTACAATATGACACGAAATCATTGCTAATCATCATCAATAAACTTATGCACGAATCGCCATACTGAAACTGACAAAGATGTAAATATTTATTGTACCTACCCGCAACATGACCAGCATTGAACGTTTTATTAGCTGAATCAGTTTGTGCCTGGTCATCACTTTCTTCATTTGACTCAGATGATGAACTTTCTGCCTGAGGAATATAATCATCTTCACCATCATCACTGTCCAATGATATATCACTTCCTTCTGAGTTTGATTCTGAAATTGCTTGCAAACATCGAAGAATTTCTTCATTTGAAAGAGAGGGGTTTGCACACATGCTTGCAGCTTGGAAGCGCAACACACACTGAACCGCCGTGTGTTGTTGTCAACAACATACAGCGAGATTGAACATGTTATGACAAGTCTTTACAGCACTCCTGTATTGCTTTTATGAGAAACGGTCAAAGTGACCGTTTCGCTGTTTTAGTAATATCGCTGAATATCTTGTGAAATAATTAGATATATTTTAATCATATTATACCACAAAAAGGTTATTGGTGTAGTGAAGGCATTCATGGAATATGACGGCGAACTAATCCGAATTAAGCAAGATATGCTAATTAAATTTCGAAAAAGCGGTCAAAATGACCGCTTCGCTGTTCTAGTGTTAAAGGATTACCAGTGAGGCGTACAAATTTGTAAGGAAAAATATCGATTTTTAGCACAAGATCAAATGGATTATAAAGATACAAATTTATACTGGAACTCTGCCGGGTTTTAACACAATGCTGCCTATGGTCAGGTTTCGATATATATAAAAAAAATAAAATGCAAATTAAAAGTTAATCGATTTTTAGCACAAGATCAAATGGATTATAAAAATACAAATTTATACTGGAACTCTGTCCGGGTTTTAACACAATGCTGACTATGGTCAGGTTTCGATATATATAAAAAAATAAAATGCAAATTAAAAGTTAATAAAGTAGAAGACAAGTTTACCAAAGATTTAATGTTTTACCCTTCTTATCTAAATCTTTTTTAAAGGAATTCAACATAACAGGATCGAGTTGAAAAAGACCTTTGCTTATGTTGAAGTTATTTGAAAGTTGGATAATGGCAGACTCAAGAATATTTCTATTAACAATGTTGCTTGAATGGAATAAAACTGAAGCATTATTCCAATCAATACAGTGGGCTAACTCTGACAAATGGACAAAAAGGGCACTGGACAACTGTCCTGTTCTAACGGAATATTGATGCTGTTTTATACGTGTGTGCAAATCCTTTCCCGTCTGACCTATGTAAAAGGAATCACATTGTTTACAACCAATTTTATAGATAATGCCTGAATTATTGGTAGGGCTATTTTTTACTATGATATTTTTCACAATATTGTTATATGAAAATACTACATTAATATCCAAAAGTTTAAGTACATAGGTCAGACGGGAAAGGATTTGCACACACGTATAAAACAGCATCAATATTCCGTTAGAACAGGACAGTTGTCCAGTGCCCTTTTTGTCCATTTGTCAGAGTTAGCCCACTGTATTGATTGGAATAATGCTTCAGTTTTATTCCATTCAAGCAACATTGTTAATAGAAATATTCTTGAGTCTGCCATTATCCAACTTTCAAATAACTTCAACATAAGCAAAGGTCTTTTTCAACTCGATCCTGTTATGTTGAATTCCTTTAAAAAAGATTTAGATAAGAAGGGTAAAACATTAAATCTTTGGTAAACTTGTCTTCTACTTTATTAACTTTTAATTTGCATTTTATTTTTTTATAATATCGAAACCTGACCATAGTCAGCATTGTGTTAAAACCCGGACAGAGTTCCAGTATAAATTTGTATTTTTATAATCCATTTGATCTTGTGCTAAAAATCGATTAACTTTTAATTTGCATTTTATTTTTTTATATATATCGAAACCTGACCATAGGCAGCATTGTGTTAAAACCCGGCAGAGTTCCAGTATAAATTTGTATCTTTATAATCCATTTGATCTTGTGCTAAAAATCGATATTTTTCCTTACAAATTTGTACGCCTCACTGGTAATCCTTTAAGGTTTTAATTTTTTATTTTTTTTATAATTTTTACTTCTCTGTTTATTGTATATATATGTATGTATGTATGTATTTGTATATATAGATATGTATGTATATATATATATATATATGTGTGTGTGTATGTATGTTATTTATTTTTTCTTTTTTTTTCTTTCTGTAACATATATATAGGCTTAACCCTTTTTATGTACTTCAGTGTTCCTGAGGATGTCATTAGACGAAAGCGCTTGAGCACCATTTTGTGTTTCCTTTCCTTCGTGGTTTTATTCATCATATATATATAATATATATATATATATATATATATATATATATATATATATATATTATATATACACACGGTGTCCCGTAAGTCTGGACCCATAGGGCAAAATTAATAAAATTACAAAATAGTCCCAGTTTCACTGGACATGCGTCGAAGTGACTTCTTGGGACTGACAGCAAAGCTAGCCAACACATTGGTACTGGTTTTGTCTTCCGTAACAGTCCTTGAAGGTCCTCTGCGAGGCTTGTCAGCTACGGATCCAGTTTCCTTAAATTTGGCTATCAACTTGCCAACACATCTGTGTGAGATTGGTGCGTGGTCTGGATGCATATTGTTGAATTCTTCGGCCACTTCCCGGTGACTGCGGGTCCCGACCAGCAAAATAACTTGAACTCTCTCCTCTCTAGTCAGGGTCATTCCATGTCAACTCAGCCACAAAATGGCACTTTTTGCACTCACCCCTTTCAATTTTGCTCATACTTGGCACAATAGCAGATATACATGCCAAACTTAAATCCCCAAATTATTAGAGCTGACTGACCTTTGGTTACTGAGATACAAGGTCACAAAGTTGTGACATTTTGACTTTTTTGCGTTAAATGACTATTTTCAAAATGGTGTAACTAAAAAACTATTAAAGCTAAAGTATTGATTTTGGTCTCATTTTAAAGCTCTTTAGTAGCCCCTTGTTTATTGTCTCTTGTTAAATATCTCTACTGTGAAAAATAAAAAAATCCCTTCAAAAGTTGACCTTTGACCTTGAAAAAAAAAAAATACCTTCTCCTAAAAAATTCAATTTTTTTACATTAATACCTTGAGTCATGTACAACAAAATCCCAAGAAGCTGTAAGTGGCTGATAACTAGTTCAATGTATAAAAAAATAAATGAAGTTGGCATCATTCTTCAATTTTAGATTTTTTTTGTCAGTTCATTTATTTAAAAGTTCTGTTCTGATATAGTGTCAGTGAAGACTTAGTTCAACTTAACATTATTAGTTCAAAAACCTTTTTGTGACCTGTGCCAAAAGAAGTCTTTTAAAAGACAACCAGGGTTAAACCCCTCGACAGCCCCAAATCTACTGGAGTAGCACTGATCCAAAGGCCCAACTAGTATATAAGTACTGTCAACTTTACAGAGTTGACTCCCGACTTCAAGTTAAAGTTAATTTATTTTTACTAAATACATGTATAAAAATTTATTTAATAATTCATTAATTGTTCATTGTTTTCTTTTCAGGATTTTCTTTGTGCTTTTGTGATTTCAGAGTACAAACATGGAACATTTAAAACTGAAACAGAAGTGTGCTGATCCTTTGCTGCGTCACAAAGGTCAGTGTCGAAAGAAGAGTTTGAGAATTGTACCACAGGAACTTGTAAATAAGTTTCCCGATCTGCACTTAACACTACATCACAGACTTTGTAAGCAGTGTAGAGAACATCTTGAGTCCTTGCCTGAGAAAGGAATAGGCACTTTGAATTCAGACATAAATGATGATTCTTCTTGTAGTAGTGAACCACCTGAAGATCTTGAGAAAATTGAAAATGTTGACAATAGTGATGCATCAACTTCAGAGCAAAACCATGAGATGTGTACTTTGAATGCTTCTTTTGTTTCAATTGGTGAATCACCCATAAAAAAGAGAGAGCTTGTACAGCAAAAGTCATATGGAGCTAAAAAACTAAGCAAGGTGACAGAGACAGTTAAGAAGAGAATGGAAACAGTTGCAGGAAAAGAGATTTCTGACTCACAATTTAAGGAGCCATCTGGAGATGTAGACTGTTTAGAAATAATAAATCAACTCGAGGAAAAATTCAAAAATGAAAATACTAAAAGAAGTGATAAAATAAAAATCCTCACTGTATTGCCCAAAAGTTGGAGCATTAGGAAAATTGCTTCAGAATTTAACACAACAAGGCATACATCATCTATTGCTAAAAAAATAGTTGAAGAAAAAGGTGTCCTTTCAGACCCAAATCCAAAGGGTGGGAAAAGAATTAAACAGGATACTGTTGACACTATTAAAGCATTTTATATTTCAGAAGACATCAGTAGAACAATGCCAGGAAAGAAAGACTATTGTAGTATCATTGACAATGAGAGGAAGGATACATTTGCAAAAGCATCTTTTACTTTGCAATTTAAAAGAAGCCTATCATATTTTCAGAAAGAAATCCTTTGGTTAAGGTAGGATTCAGTAAATTTGCAGAATTGCGTCCAAAGCAGTGTGTTATTGCTGGAGCAACAGGAACTCACTCAGTATGTGTCTGTACAATTCATCAGAATGCCAAACTTATGTTTGTAGGAGCTGAATTAGAAAAACTAACTGCAAATGATGACACACCTATTAAGAATGTACGTCATTGTGTTGCCTTTATGGAATGCAATCCTGCCTCACAGAAATGCTGCCTCAGACAATGTGAACAATGTGGAGATCCATCAGATTTAAAAAACAGACTACTAGATATATTTACAAACAACTTCATTGATATCATAAATTTTAAAAAGTGGACCAATACAGATCGGTCAAATCTTGAATCAGTAGAACTGAAATACAGATGAATATATTGACCATTCTGTAACCAACTGAAAGAATCCAGATACATGACTTCAAGACAAAGATGCAAGTAACTTATTACCGTGAAACAAAAATGTCTTTGAAAGATGGTGAGGTCCTTGCTGTGTGTGATTTTGCTGAAAATTATTCCTTTATTCTTCAAGATGAGGTTCAGAGCTTTCACTGGAACAATGAGATGGCTACTCTACATCCATTTGTTATTTACTATAAAAAGGAAGATGAGATTGCTCACCTTAGCTTTGTTATTATTTCAGAGTATAACATCCATAACACAGTTGCTGTACATTTGTTTCAAAAGCATCTGATAAAATTCCTAAAAGATAATATCTCATCCATCGGTTCCATCCACAAAATAATTTACTTTTCAGATGGGTGTGCAGGACAGTATAAGAACTGCAAAAACTTTTTGAATCTTTGCCATCACAGAGATGATTTTGGAATTGAGGCAGAATGGAATTTTTTTGCAACAAGTCATGGAAAGGGACCCTGTGATGGTGTTGGAGGCACAGTTAGAGATTAGCTGCAAAAGCTAGTCTACAATGACCTTATGATGAACAGATCCTTACTGCAGAACAGTTATATACATTTGCAAGTGAAAATATTGTAAATATAAAATGTCATTTTTCAACCAATAAAGAGCATGAAGAGGAAAGCCAACTTCTCCAAGAAAGACACTCAACTGCAAGAACTATTGCTGGTACACAGAAATTACACCATTTACAGCCAGTTTCATTGACTTCTCTTAAGGTTAAACATTATTCATTATCAGATTATTCAAATATTGAGAAAGTTACTGAAAAGGAAGAAGTTGTGACTGAGGAGAAAATACATGGTTTTGTTACTGCTGCATATGATGGCCATTGGTGGGTGGCATATGTGCTGGAAAAGATACCAGAGAATAGAGAAGTAAAAGTCACATTCCTTCATCCTCATGGCCCAAACCCATCATTTGTGTATCCTGGTCGACCAGATGAATTAATCTTACCATATTCAGATATTCTAACACAAGTTGAGGCATCTACTACTAATGGACGAACATACAGGATTTGCAAAGAAGTTACTTTGAAGGCATCCAAAGCTTTGGCAGATCTACAGCACAGAAAGGTAAGAATTCAAAATTAAAATGGTCATGTAACTATATATACACTGCATACATTTTAAGTTGTGATAAATGGAAATCAATGAGCACTATACCTATACATATTGTATGTACATTTTAATATGTTACTTGTATTTGTTAATTAGGTAGCTATCTAGGTATACATTAAAAATTGTTTTCTCTTCTAGAAATCACAATAAATTGGGTGGCCCACAAGAATCTTGTCAACTACTGAAAACCATCACATACATGCACAACATACAGGAATAGGCACTTTGAATTCAGACATAAATGATGATTCTTCTTGTAGTAGTACATTGTATGTACATTTTAATATGTTACTTGTATTTGTTAATTAGGTAGCTATCTAGGTATACATTAAAAATTGTTTTCTCTTCTAGAAATCACAATAAATTGGGTGGCCCACAAGAATCTTGTCAACTACTGAAAACCATCATATACATGCACAACATACAGGAATAGGCACTTTGAATTCAGACATAAATGATGATTCTTCTTGTAGTAGTGAACCACCTATTATTATAAACTACTTCAAGTGAAGTAAAAGGAAGCCATTACTTGGAAGAACTAGTTACTACAGAAGGCAGGACTACTACCAGAAGCGGATTTTGTGCTTCACAGTTTTAACTTTGTGGTGCTAAATTCTTCCCAAGAAGATTTCTGTATTGAATTTTAGACATATTTCTAGTAAAAATAAAAGAAAGAGAAGAAACAGAGTCCATATTAGAGCAATTTAGCAGAGAGGAGGGCAATTCATTTTCAGAACTCCAACAAAGAGAGCAAGACAAAATTGCATATTTGTTTATAAATATTTGTTTATAAAAAACGTCTGAACAGGTACAGTAGTTAGAACAACGTGAAAAAAGTGTTAGCAGCTGACGAGGAAGCTTCTAAACAGTGGCTGCATCCTCCAGCGCAGGACACGTCAACGCGAAGAAGCGACGTCAAACCAAAACATCAACGCGCTGGTGGCCAAACTTCCTCAAATCTCCGTGCAGCGGGCTGTCTACGGTTGGCTAGACTGGCAGTCGACGGCCTGTTGCGTGGCACGGTCAGAGTGCCGATCGGCTCCCGGGGCCGGACCTATTCTCAGCGTGCTATTTTTTCAATTACAGGGAACAATTGCGTGCTCCCCGAACTACTCTTACTCTCTGGCGACATTAAGACTAATCCAGGCCCCACTACAACTTACACATGTCACCATACACAAAGACATAGACACAATAGCACCATGAGACACATACAGAAGTATAATATTAACATATTACAGTACAACGTAGATGGCCTCACAAACAAAATCATGCAGCTTAGGGAATTCGTACACAAACAAAACATTCACATAGCACTTATACAAGAAACAAAACTAAAACGCACACACAAAACACCCACCATCCCTGACTTCACGGCGATCCGTCAAGATCGTACTGGGGGTAACGGGGGTGGACTCATCACTTACATACGTAAAAGCATTAGCTACACTGATGCTACCCAAAACATTACAAACACAATCCAAGCAGATAACACGATAGAAATACAGGCAGTTAACATTAAAACACGCGCAAAACACAACACCACACTAATCAACATTTACATCCCACCAGATAGTTCACCTCAGGTGCCAGCCAATTACAATCCACAGTTACACAATCTTGCCTCTCTCACTAATGTCATCTTAGGAGGAGACTTCAACGCCAAAGACACTAGTTGGTACCTGCACAACCAAAACAACACCAGAGGCGCCAACATAGCCACACAACTAAACAGCCTCTTCATTCTTAACAATACAGAAGAACATACACACATACCACATCAAGCAGGATACTCAAACTCCTCCCCAGACATAACGTTCTGTTCCCCCTCACTAGCAACACATACACAATGGAGAACAGAAAAACAACTGTCATCAGACCACCTGCCCATCATCATTACAACACATTCTACACTCTGCCCCAACAGCCTTAGGCACACTTACAGAAATTACAAGAAAGCTGATTGGGAACAGTTCAAAATACAGACTGAGGAACAATTCACCACATTAAACAGCACACCCATCATAAACATCGATACAACACTCAAGACATTTAATCAGATTATCAATAATGCAAACAAATACATACCCAAGGGCAACATTAGGAAATACAACCCAAATTACACTAGAGAAATAGCCCACCTCATAAGGCAACGTAACAACCTCAAATATAACACACAAACACCACACACAGAAGCCATAAAACAGCAGATACAACAGCTCAACACAGAAATAAACAACAAACTCAAAGAAAAAACAAACAAACATTCAGGGAATTCATAACAACACTAAACCACTCCACAGATACATACAGGCTATACAAGACTATAAACAGCATTACCCACTCTAACAGCGGCATTCACACCTCACACGCGGCTATCTGTCGCAGCCAAAATAATATCCCAACATACACACAACAAGCTAACATTCTAGTTAATCACTACGCAAAGATAAGTCACTTAAACAGAGACAACAACCAGAAACATGCAGACAGACAAACAGCCAGACACAAGAAAACCTACAGACTCGACATGACCATTACACCCTTCAATACAGACCAGACCACCAAGATCATCAAAAACATTAAGAATTCGAAGGCTACTGGACCAGACAACATATCTAACATACACCTTAAACACTTGGGCCCACAAGGAATATTAGCTCTCACAAATATCAGCACATATTCATACCAACACTGTATTATTCCTGACATATGGAAACAAGGTAAAATTATTACACTACTCAAACCAAACAAAAATCCAACAGAACCAGCTTCCTATAGACCCATTACTTTACTATGCACACACCTTCCAAAGTAACAGAAAGACTAATCTTACAAATCACCAACCCACACATACCACTATCGCCTACTCAACATGGATTCAGACCTCACCACTCAACCACGACATTACTCACTAACCTCACGCAGCACATCATGGATGGCATCAACTCCAGAAGACCAGCTCAACGTACACTATTAGCAACAATAGACATTAGTAAAGCATTTGATGCTATCCCACGCTTCCCTCTCATAAACAAAATACTCAACACAAACATGCACAATAACACCAAAAGGTGGCTGAGCAACTATCTCTCAGGAAGATACTCACATGTCACATTTAATGGCAAGTCATCCAAAAACAAGCTTTTTCCGAACGGGTCCCTCAAGGCTCTGTTCTCTCACCAACACTCTTCAACTTATACATGCATGACATTCCAACACCCATAGATAACAAGCTTACCTTATCATCATATGCAGATGATATCACTCTAACATCCACCCACAACAACATCGACACCGCTACAAATAACCTACAAACATACATAAACAGTATACAAGACTGGCTCACACACAATAGACTCAAAGTAGCGCCCACAAAATCAACCATCACCTTGCTTACAAGCAACACAAAAGAACACCAGGTAATTCCACAGCTTACACTAAACATCAACATTCCACACACTCACAGAACCAAAATACTTGGTGTCACATACAACACATCATTATCTTTTGCAAACCACATTCAGGACATTAAAACCAAATGTACGTCAAGACTTAACACGCTTAGGGTACTAACAGGCACAAACTTTGGACACCAGCAGGAAACAACATCACTCATATACAAACAATATATTCGCTCAGTTATGGACTATGCTAGCCCATGCTGGGCACCCATTATCTCAAACACACACATAAACACCTTACAAACAATACAAAACAACGCACTTCGTATCATTACAGGATGCACTCAAACAACACCAATAGAACACCTGCACACAGAAACAAAAATACTAAAAGTTAGGGAACATTTAGACATGAGGGGAACACAATTCATGGCAGCAGCGACAACTAACCCACAACACCCTTGCCACTACATGTACAATCATGCACCAACACCTCGCACCATTAAGGTAACACCAGAGAGATATTATAACGAAATACTCCATTCCATACCACGCCCCACAGACATCACACAGTACAGAAAACACACACACACACACTAACCCACAAAGCACTGACACGACTCGGTCCGAATGCGGTCCTAGGTGCGAAGCCGCCACCCATTAACAGGTCAGAGATCAGCCTGAGCAGATCGGATCGAGTTAACTTAGCACGATTCCGATGTGGACATCACCCAAACTTACGGACATATAAACACAGACTAGACAACTCCATAGACGACACCTGCCACCTGTGCCAAGACACACCACAAACAATTGAACACATTATGACGGACTGTACCGCTCTAGCACAACAACGAACACAAACACAACATCACTAGTGCGCTGAACCTCTGGTCCACTCCGGAGAGGGCGATCGGTTACCTGCGTGCCGCCGGCTTGCTCGATCAGGGTGGGCTGATCGGCTAAACAACAACAACATACAGGTGAGGTGGGTAAAGAACAAATATTTAAAAATAAGCATTTGCTTGTTTGTAGAAGGCTGCAGATAGTATGTAGATATGGGTTGTATTTGTAAGAGATTGAGCTGACCTTAGACAAAAATGGTTACTGACATACAAGGTCACAAAGTCATGACTTTTTGACAATTTTTGTATAAAATGACTTTTTTCAAAATGTTGCTTGAATTCATTATTTTTTATACATTGAACTAGTTATCAGCCACTTACAGCTTCTTGGGATTTTGTTGTACATGACTCAAGGTATTAATGTAAAAAAATTGAATTTTTTAGAAGGTATTTTTTTTTATTCAAGGTCAAAGGTCAACTTTTGAAGGGATTTTTTTATTTTTCACAGTAGAGATATTTAACGAGACAATAAACAAGGGGCTACTAAAGAGCTTTAAAATGAGACCAAAATCAATGCTCTAGCTTTAATAGTTTTTTAGTTACACCGTTTTGAAAATAGTCATTTAACGCAAAAAAGGTCAAAATGTCACAACTTTGTGACCTTGTATCTCAGTAACCAAAGGTCAGTCAGCTCTAATAATTTGGGAATTTAAGTTTGGCATGTATATCTGCTATTGTGCCAAGTATGAGCAAAATTAAAAGGGGTGTGTGTTTTAGGTGGCTGACTTGACATGGAATGACCCGTCAGTGACATGGTTTACCTGCAACATAATAAAAAAATATATTATAAATCCCTATGGGTCCAGACTTACGGGACACCCTGTATATGTATATTATATGTATGTATATGTATATATATATATGTATATGTATATATACAGTACTGGCCAAATTATTAGGAATTTTTTTAAAATTTTATTTTTTGGTATAAAATGTTAAATTAAACCAATTTTAAACGTTGAAAAGTTATTTATTTCTACACAAGAATACATGGTCATTATTTAGCAATAGTTTAGTACTTAGTTTGACCCACCTTAGCTGCCATAATGGCTGCGACACGCTTCGGCATGCCATGAATCAATTTTTTGCATAATTCTTTAGTCGAACGAAGCGTGTTTGTTCGTTAGTTGTTGTTTGGTTGTCGTGCGATGCGGGTGTGTTTCTCTTTCTTTTACGTGTCATTGTAACTACCGTTTAATTTAAATAGTGTATTTACCCAATTTCGGCAATTATTTGTTAGTTTTTAAGTGAATTTGAAAATGGGGCGAAAGAATGACTTGAGTCCACGGAAAATTGGGTAAATACAGGTTTTATTAACTTCTACATTTAAACAAAAGGAAATCGCTACCAAACTCCATGTTTCACCATAGTCAGTACTTCGTATTAAGAAAAAAATGGTATTTGGAGAAAATGTAGGCCCCAAAAGGGTTGGAAGATGCGGCAGAAAAAGGGTAACGACTCCAAGAACTGATAGACAGATTGCAATTTTGTCTCTTAGAAATAGAAGAGCTACTTACAAAAACATTTCCAGTAGTCTAGCGGCTGATGGCATCAATATTAGTCGTAGAACAGTCAACAGGAGGCTTCTAACTGCCGGCTTCAAAGCCTACCGCCCAAGGAAGAAGCCCAGGCTCACTGAGGCTATGAAGAAGGCACGTTTTGCATGGGCAAAGGAACACATTAACTGGACTAGTGAGGATTGGGAACAGGTAAGAATAATATTTAACATTAAATAGAATGTTAATACAGTAAATACAGTATGCATAGAAGTGTATTTACAGTACGTGATAAAACTGCAGTAAAAATATCTGTAAAGCAGCAAGTCATACTGTACTTCGTTTTAGCTGTACTTCATACGCTATGCACTGACTCTTTCACAGGGCTTTCTTTGATTGCAGGTGGTGTTCTCCGATGAGTCAACGATTGCCGTGCTTGACGATCGTGTTCAAAGTGTAAGAAGGAGGCCTGGAGAAGAATTTTTGCCTGAGTGTCTGATGAAAACGGTGAAATTTCCACAAAAGATCATGGTTTGGGGAGCAATTTCTGTGCATGGAACTAGTCGTTTGAGCATTGTTGAGGGGAATATGAACCAAGTCAAGTATATAGAAGTACTAAGAAGACGTCTACTGCCTCAAATAAGGGAATGGTATGGTAATAGACGTTGGATTTTTCAACAAGACTCAGCTCCATGCCACACGGCAAAGTCGGTTAAAAAATGGTGTCATGAAAATAGTGTTCGGTTGCTCCCATGGGCTGGAAATTCTCCAGACATGAACCCAATCGAAAGTTTATGGTGTATTTTAAAGGACGTAATCCATGAAACGCCGATAACAACAAAACACCAACTCATAGAGCGACTTATTCAAGTCTGGTTTCACTCTACACGTATTAAGGAATTATGCAAAAAATTGATTCATGGCATGCCGAAGCGTGTCGCAGCCCTTAAGGCAGCTAAGGGGGGTCAAACTAAGTACTAAACTATTGCTAAATAATGACCATGTATTCTTGTGTAGAAATAAATAACTTTTCAACGTTTAAAATTGGTTTAATTTAACATTTTATACCAAAAAATGAAATTTTTAAAAAATTCCTAATAATTTGGCCAGTACTGTATGTATATATATATATGTATATGTATGTATATGTATATATATATATATGTATATATGTATATATATATATATATATGTATATGTATATATATATGTATATATATATATGTATATTAGGGTGGTCCACTCTTATAGGGGTGGAATTTTTTTTTGTGATTTGTTTTTATTGCTGGGTTGTAACTTATGAGGATGGATGAGAAAACACCTCTGGGAAAGTTTTATTTGAATCAGTTAATTTGTAGGGGTAGCACATGACACTTGAAGTTTTGATATAATCTGAAAATCACAGCAAAGTTAATCTTGGTGACAGTACATGACTATTAGGGTAACTAACAATTCCGAAATGAATTGACTAACAATTCCCTCTGCACCTCATTTGATCTTTGTTTTCTCGCCCAGTTGCCAGGCTGACTTCAGTGGTTGAGGAAACTGCTTCCTGTAGTTAGCAACAACTTGCAGGAGATACTGCAGTTGTTCCTCATTCCTGGTGTGGCAGCTGTTGTATTCATTAATGAGAGCAACCCCCCTCTCTGCATGATCGTTCACGACAGAGAGGTTTGCCACTGATTTCTTCGCTATTTGGTAATCAGGATCACTGTCCCAATCCCGCACCTCCTTCCTCAGGTATCCCACACCTGACCCCAGAGACAACAGCAGTCTTTTTGAGTTTGCTGTTGCTAGTGACTCGATTGAAGCCCCCTCAGCAACACCTTTCCTTCTCTTCTGGCAATCAGGCTTTCCTTCAACTTCCTCCATCGCCTTCACCATTGCTGTTTTAGTCTGTTCAGACACCTCAGGATCGAAAATCGCGAGGCCCACCATCTCCTCCGAAAGATACCAAAGATGACTGCTGAGTTTTTTTAATGCCACTTCCGAAATTTTGGGGTCATGGTATTCCCGAAGACTCTGCAGAAGACTGAGGTTGCTGCGAGGCGCAGCAGCAGCTATTGGCGCTGTCATCCATGCCTGCAGGGAGATGGAAACAGCGAAGACACTGACATCCTTAAGACACTTTTGCTCTCGTGGAGTGAGGGCTGGGATTTGTCCCCTGAACAGCCACATCTTCAATGAATAGATCACCTTAGATAACCATCTGGCTTGGTGCATGGGGCCAGGTCGCTTGAAGGTGTA